>JAFBJQ010002447.1:246103-325331 GCA_016785345.1 Trinectes maculatus | reverse complement strand
AACAGTGTAGACCCTGTGTTGTGAATAAACCTACGGTATCGCCACGATCCCAAACGCATCTGTGTCCGTGTGCATCTCCTTACTGGCTGCCGCTGCCCCCCACCCCCTCCCCCCGCCAGCCGGTCGGCCATTTCACATAAGTAAACACAGCTGTGGAGGTGCTGGAGAGCCGGCAGGCGCGCTGAGAGACAAAGAGAGCGCTCACCAACTAGTTCCCGTGTGAAGTCTGTACGTATTTACGGGGCAAACCGCTTTTGCCGAAACAAGGAAGTTCACGGGAGATGTGTCGTAACCACGAAATCAACGTAATTTGCGACCGTCGTAACTCGAGGACCCCCTGCATATTATACACAGCATGGATTAAAAAATAGGTCACCAACTGGATTGACCTGAGCAAATAAGTAAGAGCCTCCCATTGAATAATTGCTGCAATTACTGTGTGATGATGTTTCAGCTGGCATCAAGTTATTTAACCCTAACTGATGCAGTGAGTAGCTTCTCATTTGTTAAACAACCATGTCGAAAGACACATCCTGTGGTCATGGAAAAGATGTTCATTTATTTCAGAAGGGTCATATTACTGACATGCGTCAGGCAGAGAAAACATCTAAGGAGATGGCTGAAACGACTAAACATGGGTTAAGAAACATCATCTTCGAGGACGGAATGCAGTTGGAAATAAAATCTTGAATGGTCGACGACGTTGATCGAATCAAATCGCAGGAAAACAACAGTAGAACTCAGGGCTGTGTTTAATAGTGAAAGTAACAGCATTTCCACACACACAATGCGGAGGGAAGTCAAGGGTTTGGGACTAAACCGCTGTGTAGCCGTAAGAGAACCACGTATCAGTGAGGATAATCCGGAAAAACGGCTTCAATTTTCTAGGGAGCATAAAGATTGGACTCTGAAGCAATGGAAGAAGGTCGTGTGGTCTGATGAGTTCAGATTTACCCTGTTCCCGAGTGATGGGCACATCAGGGTAAGAAGAGAGGTGGCCATCATGTATTTACTTTGGTTGCATCAACACATGCATGGTGCTTTAGGGTACAGCTACAAAGGAAGCATCCCAGTCGTATGTTGTACTAAGGGAGCATAAACATCAAAAATGCATAAAATGCTGATGCTGTGCAGAAAAAAAAAACGACGAAATATGCTGATTCAGACCATTATTAGTCTACACTAATAATATTCAGTTGGACGTGTTTTGCCAGTGGTCTTAATTCAAAATTCACAGTCTGCGCATCCCAGATGCCCAAAGCCAGGCCTTTACCATCATAAACAAATTACTCTGGAGAAAACGTGATGGCCATAAGGAAAATACATGCCAGTATCCTTTACATCTGCTTATCCACATTCCCAAGAATATTACTGAAACTGCTGTATTATGAATGACTGAAACGTGTGGGAAATTATAGCAATTTGGAATATTTTATTTTAATCGGCTATTTGTTTTGATTTTCTTTTTCCACGTTGGTTTGTGGTTATCTGCAAACCAGTGTGGTGCAGTGGTGTAGTGTTAAACTGCATTTGAACTGTGTGTATTTTGTTGAACACTGTTGAATTGAATGGTACGATAGAAACTTGAATGTGTATGTTTCAACAGTTAAAATCGACATGCTCCTCGAAGATATCAAATCAATCAATCATTCTTTATATAGCAAACACACACGCGCACACATACCCACACACACACACACACACGCACACACGCACACACACACACACACACACACACACACACACACACACTGTGATAATACATTTATTTTAATATCTTAAATATACTGAATACTTTGTATACTTTAAAGTATAATGTAAATGTTTAGTGCATACGTTTAGTATTACAGCATGGGGTATTTTCATGTAACATGTACCTACTACCTTTTGAATACAAATCAAAGCATTGTGTGCACTAAATCAATTCAGTACAACAATCCAGCTCAGGCTACACACTAGCTGGCATTCTGGGGGGTCTCTGTGCTCAATACTCTGCTCAATAGGGTGGGGATGTCAGCAGCCCTTGCTGTCGCCAATTAACACCATTCACACATGATCATTGCAGATGTGCACCTCACAGACTACTGTCTGATCCAATATCAAATCCACACAATAATTACTAACAGGCATATGCAGACAGCAATACAATACACACTCCACTATGCAGAAAAACACATGCTGTTAATCAATGATGTTATTTACACGACTGCAAGTCAGTAAATTGAAGTATACACACAAAATTGTAATTGACTGTACTGGCGATGCACAAAGCGTGCACTTAAAATGTGAATTTCAGATCAGAGCCAGGTTATTAGTTCTTTGGTGTCTATGGTTAATTCAATGCCAGACTAACATAACACTATAAATGTGAGGAAGCGTATTGTGTTTGTAAATTGGTATTAGCTATTTTTTCCTGTTTGCTTTTGTTTTAACGTTCCTGTGGAGCTTTTGTTAATGCACCTGCACAAGGCACAAACAGCGAAACCCAGACAAAGTGTTTACCTGCTGCAATATTCAACATTCATCTTATCACAGTAAATTTGCTGTATTTTTTTTTAGTTTTCTAAAATTTAATATAATCTATCATCCAGATAGATTATATTCCAGATTAGAGAAAAGGATATGATTTCTCCACCCATAACAAATCTTCACCAAACGAAGTTTTTTTTAAAAAATGTATTAAATTTGCATTTTTAGTTGATCAATCATTGCCTCTCTGAGCAAAGCTGAAGCTTAGCCCTCCCATTTAAAGATGCATTGCATACTTATTGTTTAAAGTGAAATATGGCACCACTACATCAATGACGTTTGCTACATTCCATAAAAAAAACAAAAATATCTCTTACCCATGTATCACGTAGGTTGACAACAGTTGTACAGCGTCTTCACTGAGATCTTCCTTCATCTGAAGCTTTCTTCACCTTCTCAAATGCTCTACCAGTCATCTTGTGGTTCTGGTGAGATAATAAAGAAGAAAGCCTTGTTCAAGTGAGAGACAAATGCAACTGAAATCCCAATAGTTGCAGAAGTATCAGCCTCACTAAGATGCAGTTGGATCCATGTGGTGTGAAGCCAAGTCTATTTGCTTTTACAGTTAACTGCTGTTACTGTTTGGTGTACGTGATTTTAATGCTGTGATATTAACCACCTTATAAAAGCATTCTCTCCAGTTTGAAGGAAGCCGAAGGTCTCCTTGGCAGCTGTGGCGAATCCTGTTAGATGATGCTTGTGTTACACCTTAACCTCTTTTTCCAGTAAATCTATCTTTTCTTTGTACAGCTTGCCACATGAAGGTTTTTGCCAAGAAGATTAATGGATGAATAAAAGAAAAGCCAATCTGCTGCTATCTTTGGACCAGTGCACATTCTGATTTTCCCCCGAATTTATCTATGTGTTATGTATTTATTCTCTAGGTATTTGTGTTGAAAATATGTAAAGTAATAATGCTCAGAATGAAAACAGCACAGCATGGCAGCCCAACTACAGAGAGTAGCCTGCAGCTGACTTCTTCAACCAGTTGCAATAAAGCATGCTAAACTAACACCAGGCCTGAATGCTGTTATAAAATATGCAAGAGTTAAGAAAGGGCAACACTGAACTTGCCAGGTGCTTTGGGGTACTGATGAGAGCAAGTGAAAAGAGAGGAGAGGGAAACAATGCTCAAAACCATAGGTATATTTCAGTATATTTCTGCTTATGTGCGAGTGAAAATGCAAGATAGTCATAATTATCCCTGTATCCGACATAATACATGTAATACATGCAATATGTATTGATAAATACTAGTCATATATACATATATATATATATATATGATTACCGTCTGTAATGCATGCTTTAGCATTAAGTTTTTATGAGTTGCCTTTTCTTCATGAAAATCCTATGAGCGCTTATGAGGCTATTTTTGTTGAAAGAGAGGTTTATGTGGGTCAGATTGTGTTTTCCTTTGACAAACCCTGAGCACCGCTGTTGTGCTGCAGTCTTGATTAATGGCCCAGAGAATGTCACACTGACCTGAGATGAGAGGTGTTCATCGCAGTCCGAGGCAGAGCAAAAACACTACGGTCCATACAGTACACTGATTTCTTCTAAGGCTATGCACTTCTCCTCAAATACAGTGAAGTAAAGCACCATGTGAGAAACTCAGCGGCAACCACGCAGATAAAAGAGGAACGAGGCGTTACTGTATGTTGGATTAATGTACAACAGTACATTTTGTGTGTGTGTGTTTGTGTGTGTGTAATTTACAATTCTGTCTGTTCCACTTCACAGTATATTCTATTTTTTTCGGACTGGCCCTTTAGGACATAATCAATTGCAGTCTCTATATTTCAAGTGCTGATGACTTATTTAAAAAGATGACTCTCCTCTCGCACCACAAAACGGGAAAAGGAAAAACACTTTAGCACTGAGTGACACTTCAATTAGCCTCTTGTCCTCCACTACTAATAATCAGATTGTGTGAGACATGTAAAGGACAAGGCAGGTCATTAAAATGTCCTCAAAGACCCACAAGATTTACTATAGGCTGTAGATTTCGCTTGTATTTGCTGACAGCCATGGCACAACTAGCCCATCCGCTACCAATCCAAAGAACGACCCCCCCACCCCCCACCCACCCACCCTCCACCCTGAGATGAAATAAAAAGCTATCTTGCTGTAATTGCTGAGGATAACACATCCACCAGTGTCAGAAACACTTTATGTGTCCTCTAATTCCGTTCAGCTCTTCCTTCAATTGCCAGGCCCCACTCAGGGGCCCTCATCTCTTCCATTCAGCTCTCTTCACTATAATGTGGCTGTGGACCCAGATAACCAAATTATGTAGGCACAGCATTATGAAAGTGTAATCAGACAACCAGAGACTTGACCAAATTATCTAACAATTTATGTCGTTGAAGTGAAAGCTCCACCTTTAGCTTGTTTTGTACATGCTGCAGTGCAAATTTTTATTGTGTTGGATTTAACACAATAACACAATAGAAAATGTCTAAAATAAATAACTTCTTGATCAAATAAACAATTACTTTGTCACAAAAACATATTATGGCTTAATCGTGATGTCAGACAAAACCATTTTTGTAAGGTCACCTTTTTCTAAAGCATTGCATCACTTCTTTTAATTTAAATCTTAATGTTTGGTGTCCAATATCTTGCATTACAAAACAGACCAACAGTGCCGTTGTGGCAACTGTGTCTTTTCAAACTTGTTTGATTTTTTCCAAAGTCACATTAGGAAGACTTGTTAGGGAAATTAAATCCAATCAAAAGAAAAGGCATGAAACTAACAACTAACAACAATGCCCACACATGCAGACAGATTGTGTAACCTACATCAGCAACAATGCAGGTTCACGCTAATGCTGCTACTGGAAACACTTTCACTTGGACCAATGCACTTTAAAGCTTTTATCCAACAACATTATTTTCGGGTTACAAGAAAAGAAATGCATCCCAGCAATAATATTTCTTCAAATGTCCATGTAAGTGTTAATGTTCCGACCACTGAAGCTCTATATTGTTAGCCATTGAACAGTGTGATGCTCTGGAACAAAGGGGGAGTAATTCTGAATGACAGAACTGGGCTGTGTGTGATCCCTCATCATCGTTTGCGACGCACGTCTTTGTCCTGTTGACTGGGGCAAGCAGACAAATAGCACTCTGTCCATTTAGTCTGAAGCCTCATTTGACTGGCCTCCAGGTCATTTTCTCCAACACTTAGCAAACCAGCGTCTGCATGTCCGCCCACAACAACACAACAACGGGCAGAAATTGTGTTGCGAACAGATAATAGATGAACGTTGGCTACCAGTATTGAGCCTTGAACATAGTCTTTCCAAATAACTTTTAATGTGTGTGTGTGTTTGTACAGATTTTCTCAGTTACCAGACATTACTGAGAAAATCTCTTTGGTGCATGCGTACCTTTTAGGTTATATTGCTGGCATGCAAATTATCAGCTGGGGACTTGTTGGCTGTAGTAGGGCTGGCTAATGTCTTTGTGTGTGTATAAACATTGGGTAATTAGCATGTGTGTGCAATTAGTCTTTCCCTATCAAGCTTGATTTGTGATGTTGGTGGACCATCAAGGAGCAGTAGGGAGTCCATTTGCGTAAACTCGACTGAGTAAACTGGGGCAGACATGTTTCATCCACACACCAGGAAGTCGAAAATGTGATGCCCAGTGTTTATAGGAGCCTGACAGAAGTTGTGGCTGATTACTGCAGCAAATTACTTCAGACCAAGGAATTTGTATTATATGTATTTGTAAAGAAAAAGTTAAAAATAAAAGCCTATATTTAACGAAAGTTTTGAACGTCTTTCAGTGCCGAACACTGCGCCTCCAGGGGAGATGCTCAATATGTAGAATGGTCACAGCATTTCAGGCAGACTCTGCTTCACTGCGACCAATCCACTGATACCATCTTCTATCAGAATTGTTCATCACAAAATGCTGGATGCCCACCATAAGTCCTTCTTTAAAAAAAAAAAAATCATCCTTGCGATAACAGAACTGACTAGTGACTGCTAAGAAAAACACCATACATTCTCATTTGCAATGAATCTTTTCACGATAGCGTTTTTGCTGTGTGTATCTGTGTGTGTGTGTGTGTGTGTGTGTGTGTGTGTGTGTGTGTGTGTGTGTAGGTGTGTGTGCGTGTGTGTGTGTGTGTGCATGTAGGAGTCATATGAGGATTCCAGCGCAATCATATCATATTGAATCATATTGTATAAGTGCAGAGCTAACATGATGCTCCACAAACATGTCCTTATTTATAAGGCTCAGTCTAAGTTTCACACCTATCAAAACCTGCTCCCGTGCCTAAAGTTAGGCAGCATAATAATAATTGAAAAAAAGAGACTGATTTACATTTAAATCGAAAATCACTATCTTTCTAATAATGATGTGCTCTAATCCACCTTCAACTATCACCCAAGGAGGTTAAAATTTGATATATTACATGCAGCAATCAAAAGATTTCATTCTTTGGCTGTCCCCTGGGATTGAAACCCCGTTCTTGGTCATTTCTTTCCTTCTTTTGAAGATCGGGAATAAGGAGGAGTAGAATTGGGAGGTGTGGCGAGGAGTTCACACAATCTCTCTTTGGTTCCCCTACATATTGCAAGACCGTGGACTGAATACATTCTTTTATCTGTTGTGCACCCAGCATTGAAAGGCAGGAGTTGCAAATGTTCAGTCTTTCCACTTGGGTAATATTCACTGTGCTGTCTTTAGGTGCCTGGGAGATTTAACTCCAAGAAGATGTATAAGTGCTAATGGGACTTTTTCAGTATGGACTGATAAAAACATTTAAAGCACTTTGACTCCTGCTATTTGGTTAATGTGGTTTTAAACTTACAACCTCAAAATATAGCAAGTGGAAAAAAGTAGTATATCTTCATACTGTCACGACTACTACTACTATTACTATTAGTCTTGATAAGCAAGAGAGTCATCGTACAAATATGTTCTGGAAGTTTAAATTAAAAAAGCTAACATGGACATTATACACACAGTAGCAGTAGGAGCAGTCATTAAATCTGGACATACTGCACACTCTGACATGTTCATTACCACTCATTCTGTTACGTTGAGTCATATCACACAAACACATTTAATGCACACAAGTTTTTCATGCAGTACATGAAGTAAACAAACCTCATTGAGGACTCACTGACCAGCTCCCTGGTCTTGTTCCAGTTGCTCTGTGTCAGGCAGCTTATTGATGATGTAATTAAGGCACCTGGCTCTGGAGAATCTTGGGAAATGTAGGGAAAAGTCAGCGTGCCTTGATCATGTAATTACCACCAGTGGCCACAGTGACTGCTGTTCTGCAAAAGCTGCACAGGCTCCATTGCAATGGAAGAGCAACAAAAACATCTTTGTGTTGCAGGTGATGGAAAAGCTGGCAACTGAACGGCGACATTTTTGGTGGATTAAATGTTTTACTTCTGGTGACCACAGTCGCCTTCATCTATTTCATCTAATGCCCACTGTGAATATAAATGGAGAATCCCATCTTTAAGAAATCTATTAGTACAAATAAGCTAACAATGCCCAGAGAATTGACGAGTTCATGTACAATTTAATTTTACTGTATATCATTTTATCTATCTTAAATTGTTACTTTTTTAAATCTAATAATAATAATCTACTTACAATCAACATACAGTTTAATGATTCCTCATCAACAGGTCTTGAATCATTATTTCCTTCCATTAGTAAATGTAATAGTCGAACTATACAGAGGAGACAAAAACCAATGTTTTTTTTCTTATTTGACCTCACAAACCTACAACCTGCTAATATACAGTAATGCCACCCACACATATTAGCATTTCAGTAAAAGGCAAAAACCACACATGGGCCTCAACAGCTTGCCTCCAACAGCAGCAGCTAAAATCAATACACAGTTCAATAGCCTTGATTGAAGAACCTTGTGCTGCTGCTTCCAACATTCCCTCCAACTGTAAAACCACTAACTACCTTGCAGCATAATGAATACATCTAGCCTTCGAACCCAGTGCATAACCTCTAAATATGCATAAGGCTGTCAAAGAGACAACACTGACAAGACATGTTAAGCACCATCAGTGAGGAGTGATTCAAATTCCACTTGCCACCAGATGCATACACACAGCTGTTGTTGTAAGGAGGAGAGAAAGAGGAAGACAATAAAGCGAAATGTACCTTTTTGACCTCCCATTAGAGATAGCAAGTAGATACAACAGTAGGTACAACAACTTCTGCTCACCCACTCATGCACTGCGGAGCACCCGATCCATGTGGAACCTGACTTCACTGAGCAGGAGCTAGTCTCATATTATTCTGACCTTTGACTTCACAGACTTTTATATTATACTGAGCAGGACAAACAACAAACAAGCAACGAAACAAAACCAACTAATAATTGACATCATTGTAGACACATGTTTTGTGTCGAATATGTACATATATTTAGCTGAAAGCAAATTGTACGTGTGTGTACACTGCAGCTTTAAGACAGTGTTAAGACTCTTTTCCACGACACTGTAATTTAACACAAACACTGATCATGGGGTTAAAGTGCTGACTTTCAGCAGGTGTTCACATTGATTGTGGGTGAGGAGTGTTAGTAGCGGCTGTTTTTTTTTTCTCTTCTAACCTTGAGAATGTCAATGAAAAGGGCAGCAATTTTTACAAGGTTCATTGAACGTGAGTGCAAACACACTCAAATTAAACCTGAATGAGGCAGAATTGCCCGTTGCGACCTTTAGTGGTTTGGTAGCTCACTGCTGTCGTAGAAACCATTTTATTTTCGTAATCAGCAAAATTTAGAGCCACGGTTCTGCAGAGTTGTCACCATAATACCCAAGGGACAGCAACATGGTAAAATACAGCGGCATGGGAGAAATCAACGTGCTTTTCCACATGACAGTTTACATTTGTACAATATTATTTTTTTTTAATATAATTTATTTTTTTACAGTATAACACCTGGGGTTTTTACCTTTTATACATATGCATAAACACTATTAACTACACAGTATAGCACATCCAAATAACTTCAATGTCACATACATTTAGAACGCAGCATATATTTTAAGTAACGGAATATACATATATACGACAGGCAAGGATGACAAGCGTAGCTTATCAGAGACATTGTCTTTTCCTCTCAGATTAATCATGAGCATCATAACTCCTAAGTGTTATTCCGAAGGAACGCTAGCTGTGTACATTTGAGTCTATGTTTCATCAGAGTCCATATCAGTGTCACTGTAAACAAAGGAGAGCAGAGGAGCACCGGGCTCAATGAACATACACTCCTCACGCTGCTCGTTCCACATAAATCAAAAGAAATCAATGCCAGATTGAGGATTGTGGTCTCTGTTGTGCAAATGAAGCCTGGCTCCTGAATAAGATAATAAATCCCTGCCACATTATTTCAGCTTTTGATAAATGCAACAACATGGCAGGGGTGGTGGTGGGAGTGGGAGCAGGGGGCAGGCATCTGACTGTGAGCACCTCCAATAAAACATGAAGGCCTTTGATACAGCAAAGACAGCACACTTCAATTGCTGTATATCACAATTCAAGCACTCTGGCATTCCACCGGGAATGTTTGTCGATAACATTATTTATTTCTAATAATAATAATAATAACCATAACACTAATAATAATAATAATAATTGCAATCACATGAGCTATTTTTTTTGCATCCTTTAGGGTTTCACAGAGAACGTTGCTTTGCCAAGTCTCCAGTCAGATGTAGGCCACAGATCGTATCAAAAGCCAGGCGGGTTTTAGCCCCTAACAGATGAAGGATCAGTGTCAGATGCAAGCGACACCAAAGGGCTGGTTTGGTGCAGAGGGAGGAAATGACTTGACCCTGCTGGCCCCGGTAAGTCTTTGTACCCTGGCCCTCAGGGCAAGGGATGGCAGGAATGCAGAATGGAAACCTCCAGTGCAGTACACGCCAACAACCTCCCCTGTATCCGCTCCACCTCAAGGCTCTCTGCATCACCTTAAGTTTCATCTAGACTGTTGCCCAGCATGTCCTCGCCTCCACCTGACACCAGGGCTGCACTTGGCCAGAGGAAAGTAATGAATCACAACCTTATTCCGTTTCATTTGCAAGATCAAGACCACTTTCCCCGTCAGCAGACCTTTGAGGGCTTTGATGCCACATTTCCAGCATATATATTGACAATTCAAAAACACATGCCTGTGTGCCTGTGTGTGCTTAGGTGTGTGTATAAAAGGGTTTTTTCTATGATTACACTTTAAAATTGAAAATATATTGCTGTTTTTTGAGCAAGCTAAATTGTGTAACATGGTTTCTGTTCATTACTGCTTCATTAATGCAGTTTGCATTCTGCAAGACCGAACTAGCAAGCGTGTAGCTCATACACAAGTTGCTCTTTGTTGTGCAAACTTTAAATTGCTAAAACTAAAATTTATTGAAGACTTTTTTTTTACAATTTAATTTACAATCTTTTGAAGTGGGTCAATGAAATCATACAGTATTTATCCCAACAATGTCAGTTTTTGAAAACAGTTACAACCGACCCCATGAGTCAGTACATACTAAAGGCAGTGCTTCAGTGTGTCTGTGCAGTAAGAACTGAGTGTGTCCTCAATGTGTCTTGGGAGCAGACATGTATTTAGAGCTGTCCACTTTTGACAGAATCACTCGAGATAAATATTAATGCGATGCATAAACAGGGGTCAGATCTAACACAAGCAGATATTGGTATGCAGGTTAACACTGCACACTGAATTTTTTTTTGTCCTCTCGAATGCCACGCTATATTCTTAACAACAATCACTCAATAGTGCCACCACCGTCAATTCACTGAAACTTCAAAAGAGAAGCGACTCCCATGTTTATTTCATTGCATCCTTTCATTCCACCCATCGTACCCATCTATTTTACACAGTAACGTTTGCCTCCGAGGGATTACTGTTGGAAAGTCTACTGCTTCAAGTGTCTCTCACTTCGATTTGGGCACTTAGCATTCAGCAAAAGGTTGTTCTACCTGGACAACAATATTGACAAGTGCTGTTGTAGCTCTAACTTCTAACAGCCTCTTGATTTGCATCCACGAGAGGATATATTACACACAAAACACAGTGTGTGAGTGTGTATTCAATATATATACAGTATATATATATATATATATATATATATAGTATATCCAAATTAAATGGACAGAACTCTTGTCATGTCTACATCTTATGAATTCCAAAGCGCTCCACCACCTTTTTCATTTGCTAGCCCCCCTCCCTTCTCTCTTTACTTGACATCACCCTCAACTCCTCTTCCACTACAAGATCTGCCACCCTTATTCCCTTTGCCTGTCTCCTCCTTCCCTCCGACTCATAACAGGCCCAAATAGAGAGTGACAACGCTTCCTGTTCCACTACAAAATTTATGATTAATGTTTCATTAATCATGGATTTTTAAAACATGCCACTCCCCGGGGGTTTCTTCTATACAGAAATAAATTAATAAATAAGCCAAGTGTGCACCACCACTGAGAGACATTGCTTTTTTCATGCCACCCTTCCTTATTGTCGGAATAATGGTCATTGTTTATGGCACCAGCTGCACTCAGAGGTGCTTTCAGGAGAAGACCATAAAGTGAGCTAGTGTTTTACAGAGTTTTATGTGTTGTCTAAATGTTATAACTTGACTTGTCAAGGACTGGGGGAGCTAACAACTTTGAATACTTATATTTTATTAGATCTATTTGCAAAATATTTTATATTGGATACAGTCAAAAGATAGGGATCTGTTTAACTAAGAGACTATGGTTTATCAATATTGAATAAACTATTACTGTAGGCACTGCATATTGATGTTGAATTATTTTTTATCACAAAGCAAAAATAGCAAAACCTCCCCGGAATTACAGAGAAGGAGAATACAGAAGGAGGCAGATAAATAATACATATACAGTATTATAAAGAAAAACTTGCTGTTTTAACGAAGGCATTGCTGTAACGTCGAGAGTTGGGTTTGAAACTCATCTGCAGTCTGACTCCTTGACTTCAATCTGTCAATATGTCACACCAGGTCACTGTGCTGCAAGACATGACTTTCAACACGCTGTCAGGAATAATATTTATTACTTATGGTCAGGCTTGACGTGAAAGAACCAAGCACGAGAAAAGTCTTGCGTCTTTGCTTGGTAAACAAGCACATGTGGCATTTCCATCTACCCAAATAAATGTAAGCGGTACAAAGTAGAAAACATCCATAGACTATGACATCAATAGACAACTGTCGTATCTAAGTAACATATTCATCTGCAAAGGAAGGAGCGCAGCCATAAAGTGATGTTCAAGTACACTTGCACGACGATCTGAAGCCAATGACCTGTGGCCTGATCTTGAGAATTATTGGCCCCAGTGGAGGTTGCCAGCTCTGTAATTAACTGTGCAGAACAGAGTGACTTTAAAGGTTAGTCTCAAAATGTATACACTGAATTTGATTGATGTGTCATTCTGTCGCCTAGGAAGTTTTGCCTATCATATGGAAATAAATTAAAAAATAAATAAAAGGTCACAAAATGATGCCGTGTCTGCTTACTAGTGCGCCGAGTCTCCGCATCACCTGCATTTTCTTTGTTGTCTGTAAATGCGATGAGCAGAATTAGACAGGAGTTAAAGCATATGCATGCTATAGCGTGCAGAATATTATTTGCTCATTAGTCACTCACATTTGCACTTGCACTTCAGTCCTACATTTGCAGATTGGACTTATAGCTTACAGAGTTGGTGCTGCATGCAAGGACCTGTTATATAAACAATGCACATATTCCATTATGTTCAACATAACCCCTCTTTTACCATGTCAGTTAGGTCTCATGGAAGTCCATGGAGACACAACAACAAATTTAGTCTGATTATATGGGAACAAATAAGCATGACTTCACCAAGTGACTGCTGCCTCAAAATGACAAAGGAACATTAATACAGACTACAGACATTGCATTGTGTCCGCTCATTTATTTGTTGCATCTTTTTTGCAAATCTATGCAATTGCCAGGGGGGGTCAATCTTACAATTTGATGCTATCGATTGGCACCACCTTATCTGCTGAGGTGCATCTGTTTTTCTTCCTTTTCTACTTAAAGCTCCTGTTTCTGTCTAGTGATGACAAAGCCTGTAATGAGAAAAAGTCCATATTAGTTACTGCAGAGAGCGAGAGAGAGTCGGGATATGCTGGCCCTGCAATAAAGGGAGCCATAAGGTGCAGAGTAATTCTGTACATGTGCTTCTGATAACAGAATATGGCCATGATAATATTGATTTTTCAGGACTGGTGGATATATAGATGAACGAACATTTTGGGTGATGTTGAGGTTGAAATAAAGCTTTTTGTTTCTCTCACTCTCCCTCTCTCTCGCTCTCTCTCTCCATCCATCCATCCATCCATCCATCCATCCATTCATCCATCCATCCATCCATCCAGCCATGCCACAATTTGGTTGAAGGAATACATGTAGGCCTACTGCTTATACCTAATGAGTGTGTGCCTATCTGATGAACTGACTTGCTGACAAATTCAAAAGAAGGCACCAACAACAGCATTCAAATAGACAAAGGCAAAGTATTAAGATTCTCTAAAATGAATAAATAAATGTAGAGAAGTTTGCATGTCAGACTTCTCTGAAATCAACATATTTACCCTGGAGAGTCCATTAGAGTCTACGAAGCATTGTTAATGTTTGAAAGCAGATGTCGTACAATAGCAGAAAGCCTCTTAGTATTCTGGCTGTGCCGGAATATCGGAGTGTGTCACGAACAAAGAATCTGTGTTGAGCTAATATGGTCTTCTGCAGCTGTTAACTGAAGTTTAATAATGGTCCACACAATGAGCATCCTGGAGAAGTATCACAGTTAATGAACCCAGACTGCACCCACAAGCAGTTTCTTCTGTGGAATCAATGAAAGCTGAACTAGTGTGTCATCCCACTGAAACCGCACACAAACAACTGAATGAATGTTAAACATGCTTTTACGTTTATTTCCCCTCTATTTGTGAAGCCCACATCTGCTTCTCTTTCCTGCTTGACTCTCCCGTCGCCATGTTGGGTTAGTATAAGCGTTGCATAAAGAAGGCAGCAAAGCTCATGGGTTGCACTAATTATCTGAATGATAGCACCAAGAATATTCAAATACTTATTTGCTTTCCCAATAATGGAATGTCACGTCGACATAATCTTCTGAATAACTTCAACAGCATCAATAATGCAGGTGTGCTGCAATAACAAGACTACTCACTGGATCTCGGAATGGTTTGTGTGATACACATCTGTTTTCAGTGCACTGCTTTATAAATATATTTGGAGACAACTCTTTCATTGTATTCTCTACAGAAACAATTACATGGTAATATTTTTTTTTCTATCTGACTGACATTTAATTATATTTCTGTGATAATATTTCCCTTCGCTCTTTTTCATGCTCTCACATTCAATCTGAGCTTTGGCTCTTGCTCTGATAATTGGAAAAAGCTGTACAGTGTCACCGTGTGAGAATCTGATGAGGCGCCCAAATTGTTATGGATGTTGAATTGACAAATTTTAACTCATGATGTTGGGTCTGCTTTACGCTTTTCTGAAATCAGACATGCAAGAGTGATAACAAAGTGCAGAATGTACAGTCCAAAAACAAAGAGATAGTATTACTAGTATTACTAGTGAGCAGCTCCTTATGTAAGAAATACAAAAAGTACAAATATGATTCAAAAGTTCAAAGGTTGATACTGTAGATTAGTGTAAATTCAGTGCAGCCATGTATGAAATTGGGCGCAAATTGGATTTTGTGCATTGAACAATGGGATTATAAAATGGGCATAGAAAGAGAAGCATGAAATTGCATGCATGCAGAAACATGTGGACAGTAGTTAGTAGTGGTTAATGCTCATTGCAGGGCATGATAACATCTGTCTCTGTGCAGAATTTCCTTTGTCGCATATAGTATAAGTATAAACCATGTAAAGACAATCAAATTTAATGGTTCACAAATATAGATGCAAGGCTAAAAACTAAATGATGACAAATGCAAATGAACTCATACTCGTTTACTTCGTGCACTTTTTGGGTATCTCAATGTTGAATGCACTTATTATAAGTCGCTTTGGATAAAGGCGTCTGCTAAATGACTATAATTTAATGTAATGTAAAAAAAAAAAAACTCAGATAAATGAATGAAAAATACAACTTTATTTTATATTGGACCTAACAGATTACTGAATGGCTTGACTGTCATGAAAATAAATGACTCATTTATATTCTATTTAAATGTAATTACAAAGATCTGGACAAAGTTTTATAAACTAGGCATGCTTAGAGTTACTTGTCTTTCCTGAAATATAGACTTGTTAATATATTGGAATAATTATAAATATTACACATTTAATTTTAGTTGTGCACAAATGAAACATTTTGTAAGGCTATATGAGCTTGGGATTTCCTGACATTTGTCTTCCCTACCTACCCTAGTCAAGTTGTATGGTCAGTCTTTAAAATAATATTGCAGAATTTCAATAAGAATCAAGTCTGGGCTTTGGTCCAAATATGCAACAGGCCCAAATAAATGTCCTTGGTGCTCAACATCTTCCTCTCTCATGAATTTACCTCTTACCTATTTGGCTTCATTCATTACGGACACTATTATTATTATTGCCCTGTTCCCTGCTTACACACAGACACCACTTAAGGTGAATGCTTTCACACATACCACTCTGCATTAAAATCCCAGTGTTTTTGTGTGCAAAATCAATATTTTCTTTGCCTATTTCGTTTGTTGTGTGTGACTGAATCTCGCTTTTCGAAACTGACAATGATGGGCCTTTGTGCCCTCAGTAAGTAAATCTTTACAAACTGTACTGTACACTGTGAACAGAGTAACCTCATCATGATCCGCAATATAAAATGCAAAACAATATCACATATGAATGTAGTTCCTCAGTAAATATCAGCCTATATATATATATATATATATATATATATATATAAATTCCCACTAAGAATGTAGTCTGTTGAATGTCACACTTCTAATTATGACAGCTTCATGTTTTCTGTGAAATAAATGAACAAACTGTTTTTGTGTGTGTGTGTGTGTGTGTGTGAGGGGGGGGTTCGGATGTTACAGATTGTAAGTATACATTTATGAGCTGAAGGTGTTTTTCTTAATTATCATCAAAGTAATGTATAGACAGTTGATCTGATGACATTTGGCCTATACTGTACATGCAAACGGTCAATTGTGAAACAACATGTGAAAACATTTAAAATTCCAGCATCTGCTTGGCTGCCAAATCAATTAAAGTCCACCTGGCAGGTTAAAATAAACCTATTTTTTTTACACCACTTGAAAATGTTTTTATGATTTACTATGCCTTATAATTAACTTCAGCTATAAGATTTCTTGAATTACTGAGTGTAAATTATTTCCTTTCCAGTTTAATTAACCAGGGTCTGAAGAGAGTGTGGGAAAGTGGGAGAAGGAGAAGAAAATATGAGAGTGAATGAATGCAAGAGATCAGATCTTAAGTAACTGGCAGCTGCTTTGACAGAAAATTAGATTAATTTTCTACGGAGAGCAATCACTGTGATTTGAACTGATTACTTCGAGGAAGGATTTGGAGGAAACATCAGTTGGCTTCAAAAGTACTTTGTGTGTGAAATAAGATGTGCCTCACACTTAATTTACCCAGCCAAATCAAACAGACGTTTCTCCATGGACGGCATCTGTCATGTTTCTGGATTTTCCATGTGGAAACCAGGCAGTGTTTCCCCAATCTTACATTTAAACAAGTGGACCAAACAGTCCTGGTGTACCTCTTGTGAATGGTTGTGCTCCAGTGTTGGGTGTGCTAATATTATTGTCTCTTTACCATGTGGTGTTGCCATAAACTGTGTTGGATCATCCTTTAAGACAAATTGAAATTGATCATAATCCCATTGTTAATTAGAGAACACACAGGCTATGTCCCATGCATATTTCAGCAGCGTATTTGCTGCTTCTAAAATGGTTCAGTGGCAACAGCTTAGCTAAGCTGGAAGGGGCATTATTGGGGTGAGGGTACTGACAAACCCCCGGCTAAGTGCCTGAGTGCTGGAGTTTGCCTCAGAGGGCAAAAGGGTTGTCAATCTGTGGCTGTGGAGCAGGGCGCTCTTGTTCTTTTGGGGATCTTCAATGCTCAAAGGGTGATTTATAGTCGGACTTCTGCGCTAGTCATGGATTGGCAGTTAGAACCACCATGTTCAAGTATAGGGTAAGGACCTGGTGCCAGATTCTGTTTCCTTGTTGTCATCGTGCAGGTATCATACACATGCTGATACTGTATCGAAATGATGACTAGTAAAGGGCAAACAACAGTTGTGATAGACTGTTAACGGTGTCACCACAGTTGTAGTCAAATGGAAGCAGCAAAATCGTTGCAGTCTGGACCCATCAGCCTGAAAGAGGTGTTGTTGCTCCTTCATGTTGAGGATGCACCCTTAGGACCATTTGCCTGAGGGTGTTACAGCCATGACTGACTGTATGTACAGTTAAAGGGAAGACCAGCTGGTCAACTGTTTGATCCTGTGGAGTTTGAATGAAATTTTTAGCTCTCGTTCTCATTTTTTTCAAATTTCATTAATACCTTAATTAAATATATATGTACATATTGTGAAACGAAACCCTTTTTAAAGAGTAAAAAAAAAGGCAGTCTAGTCAATAATATTCAACTAAATAACAAAAAGCAGACAGCTGTGACCCTGTGAAATATATTGTACTTAAGGACAGCCAATGAAGGCAACCCACTCTAAGTAAGCAGGTCTAAACACCAATGCAAAAATGTCCCTTTTAAAAAGGGCACAAACTGAAGTTCTCAAGCTCATTATCAACCTCTGCTTTAGAACAACATGATGTGGATGAATAAATTAGTAATTACTATTCTCTGTTGTAGGAGGTATGTAATTCAATTATCCACCCAGGTCACGCATTTAACATATGTACTGTCAAAAAATAATATGCTCCTAATGAAGTTCAAATAGTGACTAGTAACATCAAGAAAGATCAAATGTTAATTGGCACACAATAGCCCTTATTTAAAATAACAAACAAACTCAGAAATTACCATAACATATCATTAATACACACTAACTGCAGAGAGTTGCCCACTATCACCGTTATGCACTAACAACCAGATAGAGAGAGTGCTGTAACCAATCAATAATTATCTGAGAGATGTGTATCCCTTGTATCAGAGACCCTGCCGAGACGCTTCGATTTGCTGGGAATCAGAATGATTACGCTCTGAATTAATTGTACACAGATGACAGCCATAGATTCAAATGGGCACACAACATCAGAGAGAACAAATTTACATGAAATTAGTTTCATTTTCATTTTCTCTCTCCAGCTTTGGTAAACTATATATTCAGGGCTGTGATTATGCGGCCAAAACAGTTCTGACACATGGTGACAGGAACGCGTTGAATGGCTTTTTGTGTATTGATCCCTTATCTAATGAGACAGATTTGAAAATGAGTGAATTATATGAATTATATGAACATAGAGTATGATCTGAACACAAACTGGAATCTGTGCGAATGCTTCCAATCACATTATGGGATTACACCATAACATGTGCACAGATTGTCCACATTTGTGAAATATCTGTGGAATGCTGTCAGCTAAGATTTCTATACATTTAGAAAATCATCAATCATTGAAGACGTCACAGCACTGATTTCTGTCAGATCTATTTCATTGGATGATTTTGTTTGTTTTGTGCATATAAACTTCCAAAAAATCTCATCTCAGAGTTGTGGTGGTTGTTTAGTCCTCATTGAGACCTACTAAACACTAATTAAACACTAATTAATTGTCTGTTAACAGAATAATTAACTTTTTTAATTAACTGAACTTTTCTGCAGCTGTCCCCTTGTCTCTGTATCTCCAAAGACCTTATTACAAGGTCCTACATAAAAACACATCCTCAAATGCTTCAGAGTTATTAATTTAAAGATTTATAAGTTAGGCAGCTGTCAATACATTTATTTTTCATACATCTGAAAATTACAATTACAACCTAAATACTTAAATACAAGGGCATCGTTTTTATTTAGGTCACACAGACCAGCGCGCTCAAAAATTCTTAATTCGTTTTTTGGGGGGCTGCAGGATTTGTGTCACAGCAACCCCATAAAGAAGGCTCCAGTGATCTGAGGAGAGAGGAAGACAAAGTGAGGGGTAGAGAGAAAGGAAGCGAGAGAATATTCCAGTTTATTGATCCCTGTGAATACTATAGTTGGTCTATTGATATTCCCCATGGTGGAGCATATGGGGCAGCCTGCATTTGGGAAAATGAAAGCAGAGATGCTGTCGTGAAAGGCTTGTACACAGGCTGATATTGAGCTTGGTCTCAGTAGATTTGTGTGTGTGTGTTTGTGTGTATATGTGTGTGCGTGTGTATTTTGATTCATGTACCTCCGGCATGGACTCATAGTGACAAAGATTCCTCACCTATCAAAATCAATTATACCAGATACTGAGGTAAAATTTAAGGTAATGATACATTTACCTGTTTAGTGAAACACATTCAAATTATAATTATATAATGGACATGGGCAACAAGTGCAGACTCTTTCATTTGAGGGTATCAGCATCCTCTTTTAAAGGGACCAAAGGTAATTGGCCATTTGACTCATAGGCTACTCTAAATTGTCCATAGGTGTGAATGTGAGTGTGAATAGTTGTTTGTCTGTATATACTGTATATTCTGTCTTGGCCCAGTGATAGGCTGGCAACCTGTCCAGGGTGTACCCTGCCTCTCACCCAAAGCCAGCTGGGATTGGCTCCAGCTCCCCCCGCGACCCTGAGAAGGATAAGGGGTAGAAAATGGAAGGATGGACTCTTAGGCTATTTCATGGACAGGTGTGGGCAATTCCTTCATTATGCATTGTCAAATAAGCATATAAAAGAACTGGTGAACTCTGCATCGCAAAAAGACATGGAAGAAAACAGTGGTCGATGATTGCAGAATCATTTCCATGGTGAAGAGAAACCACTTCACCACAGCCAACCAAGTGAACAACACTCTCCAGGAGGTTGGCATATCAATGTCCAAATCTAGCATAGAGAAGACTGCGCGAAAATAAATACAGAGGGTTCACTGCACGGTGCAAGCTGCTCATAATCCTCAAGAATAGGAAGGCTAGACTGGACTTTGCTAAAAAAAAAAAAAAAATCTAAAAAAGCCAGCACAGTTCGGGAAGAAGATTATTTGGGCAGATGAAACCAGGATCAACCTCTACCAGAATGATGGAAAGAAAAAAGTATGGAGAAGGTGTGGTACAGCTCATGATCCAAAGCTTACCACATCATCTGTAAACACGATGGAGGCTTGGATATGCATGGCTGCCAGTGGCACTGTGTGACTAGTTTTTATTGATGATTTGACACAGGACAGAAGCAGCCGGATGAATTCTGATGTCTTCAGAGACACACTGTCTGCTCAAATCCAGCCAAACGCAGCCAAACTGATTGGGTGGCGTTTCATAATACAGATGGACAATGGCCCAAAACATACAGCCAAAGCAACCCAGGAGTTTATTAAACCAAAGTGGAATATTCTTGAATGGCCAAGTCAGTCACCTGAACTCAACCCAATTGAGCATGCATTTCACTTGAAGACTAAACCTCAGACAGAAAGGCCCACAAACAAACAGCAACTGAAAACTGCTGTCGTAAAAGCCTAGCAGAGCATTAAAATGCCGGGTTTCCACCAGACGGAAACCCGGCGTCTGGAGATGTCCATGAGTTCAAGACTTCAAGCATTCATTGCCAGCAAAGGGTTTTCAACCAAGAAATTAACATTTTACTTTCAGTTATTTAATTTGCCCAAGTACTTTAGAGCCCCTGGAATGACGGGATTGTGTTGAAAACAATGCTTTAGTTCCTCACATATTTACGCAATCTTTTTGTTTAACCCACTGAGTTAAAGCTAAATAATTTGATTTGTTTTAGGAAATAGTTGAGTCGTGTGCTTATTCACTCTGCTGCTTGAAGTCAAGGGTTGATAAGTATTGATTCTGTCTAAAAAGTAAATGCAGTAAATGCAAAAAAGGTAAATTAACACTCTCTTAACACTTAGTATGAATAGTCTGGAAAATAAGCTCTAGTAACTTATAATACACACATGTTAATTCTCATTCTCTTATTCTCATTTGCATGTTTGCCCTCTAACTTTCTTTCATTTACATGAAAGTTCTCAGGTAAGGGCTACGTTTTTGTTGCTCATACTTGTGTCTGTAAATATTTTTTCTCCACTGGGCCATCTCTCTGCTCCCCTTTAACATCTCACCTACCCTTTCTACTCTTATTCAGGCCATTTCACCCACACACTCTCTGTCTCGCTCAGTGTCAGTGACAAGGTCTGTTACATGAGCAGACTGCCAGTGTGCTCATTGCCAACTTCTCCCAGCTCTGGGGATGTGCCGAGCGGTCCTTTATCTCCGGGAAACAGATGCGTCCGATCACCTTCTCAGGGGGCTGTTCTAGGTAGGGAGGGCAAGGAACAAGGGGAGAGAAGTAGTTTTTTTTTTGGTTTTGTTTTTTCCTCTTTCTCTTCCATATTCAGAGTCATCCAACAATTCATGCAGACACACACATACACACTGAGTCTGAAGACTCATAAGTCTGAAATGTGTGCTCCCCAGTCTAAAGGTACAGTGACAATTTGTGATCTATATATTAATTAACATACCTCTCCATATTCCTGAGGGCCAGTGTGCTGGTAGTATCAGACTGCTGCTTGCTTTTGTCTCTCTAAACTTTCTTCTCCCCTGCTGGAAGTTATAATAAATACCTTACTTTTATAAATTTCAGACAGAGTTCCTGTGTTTCCAGACGTTCTATAATATTTTCCCTTCCATGGTGATATTTGTTGTCAACATCGCTGACCTGTATATATTTGCAGATACTATCCTTGTATCAAAGTACCATCTCAGAAAATGCTAAATGTTTTCCACGCTCTAGTTTGCTCCATGTCCTGTTGGTGCTCTTTTACCAAGCAAGCTAATGTTCTGGTGCTACCAACAAGGCGGTCAAGGGATTACTTACAGAATTAACAAGGATGTCTGTGTTGCTGGGAGATTGCTGCAGACATGTAATACACATGTACTGAAAATGCTTACTCTGTATTTATCAGCAAAGGCCTGTTACCCTGTGCGGAAGGAACAGATGATTCCTGTGCTGCCCAACAATTGTTGATCACCATTCAGAATGCATTCACAGCAATGTGCTGCGGCCCATTTAATCGTGACCTGAGGCTTTTACTACCTGTTTTCTATTGCCATCTGGCACCACTGGCTCCATTCATAACATCAGCATCCCCTGGTAAAGTTTTTAAATAGTACTGATAGACTTGTCTAGTGTGGTTATCATGCAAAACATTACCTGAGCTCGGCGTTTCCTTGAGCCACTGAGGTAATGAATGAATGAAACACATCTGTTAATCTCTGGAAATGTCAGTGTGCAGAGGAAGTTCCATTAAGAGACCCACTAAACCCCCCCTCATCATTGTCTTTCAGTGGCAAGACAGAAATATGGAGACAATTAAGCCGCACCTCTGAATATGGTATATTCCAGCAGGGTAATGGAAGAGTAATGTGCTCAAAATAAAGTTAATAAAAATTCTGACTACTCCAGTGGGGGGACACTGATTAATAACCCATTCATTTTTATGAGTATATTCTTCATGAATTATTATTGTAATTTGGTGAGACTGGGATAGAGGACTGCCCATTTACACAGGACACCCTTTTCAGGTTGAGTTTCTTTTTGCAGGGGTATTACTAACCCTGAGAACGAGTGAATCAGCTGAAAGGGCAGGAAGCAAAACAACTTAGCATGTTCAACATTAAATAAATAAATCAATAAATGATACTGAAGGCACAAAGGCTGCTTCTGTGACTTCTATCCGAACAATGACTCTTATACGCATCACTCCACTATCATATTCTAACAGCTCCACCCATTAATTAATTTCATCATAAAATAATTAAAGCATTAAACTATCTGTATCTGGCGACACAGTGTTACAGTGGTGCCTCACAGCAAATGGGCTCCTAGTATGAATAAAAGTCCAACCAGGGGTCATACTGTGTGGAGTTTGTATGTTCTATGTGTGTCCATGTAAGTTTTCTCCAAACACATTCACACTAGGGTTTGGTTAATTGGCGACTCTAAATTGCCTGTAGGTGAATTGCCTGTAGGTGTCAATGTGAGTTTGGTTGTTTGTCTCTGTTTGTTGCACTGTGACAATCTGTCAAGGCTGTACCCTGCTCTCAGACAAAGTCAGATGGGATTGATTCCAGCTCCACCCTCAGCCCACTAGGGATAAATGGTTAATAATGTATGGATGACTGAATTTAAGCACGAGCCGATATTAGCAGAGGAGAGTCCTCCTGGCTCCTCTCAATGCAGAGGAGCAGCGGCTCTACTCTGAGCCTCTCCCGGATGACTGAGCTTCTCACTCTATCTCTAAGAGAGAGCCCAGACACCCAACGGAGGAACCCAATTTTAGCCGCTTGTATCCACGATCTTGTTCTTTAGGTCATTACCCATAGCTCGTGACCATAGGTGAGGGTAGGAATGTAGATCAACTAGTAAATCAAGAGCTTCACCTTTTGGCTCAGCTCCTTCTTCACCACAATGGACCGATGCATCCGCATCACAGCTGACACCGCATCAATCTGCCTATAGACCTCCCACTCCATTCTTCCCCCACTCGTGAACTCCTCCACTTGGGTCAGGATCTCATCCCTGAGTACCCCCGCAGGGATCCCCGGGGGACACGGTCGAATGCCTTCTCCAAGTCCACAAAACACATGTAGACTAGTTGGGTGAACTCCTAGAGCCAGCTTCTTAGTCGATGATCAGACCACCAAGGTTCCTGTCTACGGCCACCACCTAGCTCACACTGCACTCGACCCCCTTGACCCCTCCCATGGTTGGTAAGCCCATGGGAAGGCAGACCCAGATTATCTCTTCAGGCTGTGCCCAGCTGGGCCCCATGGTTGCAGGCCCAGCCACCAGGCACTTGCCATAGAGCCCCACCCCCAGGCCTGGCTCCAGGAGGTGGCCCGGTGACCCGTGTCTGGGCGAGGGAAAACGTTGTTACTTGTTGTTTCTATTCATAGGGGTCTTCTACAACCGCACTTTGTCTGGTCCCTCACCTAGGACCTTTTCACTTTAGGTGACCCTACCAGGGGCATAAAGCCCCAGACAACAGAGCTCCTAGGGTCCTAGGGAACACACAGCTACAGGAGACATTTCTCTTTATTGTTCAAAAAAATTAGTTCACTAAATGAGCTCAATTTTTCTTAACTTGTAAGAACAGAGATGAGTTTCGAACAAAGTGACGCGGTACCTGATTTGCCAGTTGTTTCTGTGACCAGTGTCAGTGTCCCCCTCTGCCTCTGCCACAGCACCACTCAGGACCCTGGACTCTTCTAGTATTATTATTATTATTTATTATTTTCCTCCTGTGCTTTGAGTTCTAAGTGGCCCTTTCTACCACCCGTGGCACAGATGATCTGTCGGGCTTTGCCTTTTTTTGGCATCCACCCTCATGTCGGATCACTATTTTCATTAGAATAATCCAACCTTGTGAGCACTCAGCATTAACTGCATCCATCACAAGCTGCATCCTGCAGCCTTTTTGCCAGTGGTGATTTCAACGGTTTGACCGCTAAATCAAACCGTTTAAATCAGACACTTCACCAACGGACACTTTTACCTCATAGTGAGTGGCGTTTCTCTTGTTTCCTCTCTGATCCAGCACTGTGCTGCTGCGTTTTTCTCTCAGGACTGCCCTAAAACGCCCCTAATTGTGTGTTTAGGGGTGTTCCTGAGCGGAAGCGGCAGTAGCACGGTGCAGGATAAGAGAAGGAAGAAGAGAAACATTGTGGCAGACACTTGGGGGTATGTCTCTCACCCAGGACAGGGAGACCCCGACTTGAACATGTTCGAGGCAACAGAGGATGGTGTCTCCTCTTCAGCCATGTCGCACCAACTCCATCAGCCGGCTGGTTTAGCTGCTGAGGTGAAGCTTCCGTACATCCAGGCGTTGTTCTGCCTGCAAGGAATTGCTGAGGTATTTCTTGTTCGCCACTCTGGATCAGCAGTCCACACGTCATGCGATGCAGCTACTGCGTATCCCACCGCGACATGGTAAACAGCTCCTGCTCCAGATGTACAGCCTGTCCGCGCATGACAGTTACCCCATCCCACATATTCAAGATTTTTCCATTCGCCTTGCAGGTACGAAGATTTTTTCTAAGGTTGACCTTGTGCATGGTTATCACCAGGTTCCCGCCAGTGCAGAGGATGTGCCTAAGACAGCGGTGATTACCCCGTTTGGACTCTTTGAGTTCTTGCACATGCCTTTTGGCCTTAAAGGGGACGGTGCAAACTTTTTAGCGGTTTATGGACTCGGTTTTGCGGGATCTTGTGTTTGTGTTTGTCTACCTTGACAACATCTTGGTGGCCAGCCCATCAGCAGACGAGCACCTCTCACACCTTAAACTGGTGTTTTAGGGCCTTGACAAACACGGCCTGATTGCCAACCTGGAGAAGTGCCAGCTCGGTCTGCCAGTGATAGATTTTTTGGGCCACTGCAATTCGGCACAGGGCGCGGTTCTGTTACCTTCCAAGGTGCAGGCGGTGGCAGATTTTCCCTGCCCAGCCTCTGTTAAGGCTTTGCAGGAGAGTCTGGGCATTGTGAATTTTTACAACCGTTTCTTACATTGTGCAGCTCACCTCCTGCGGCCAATTTACAGGGGCCTGCGGCTTTGGAAAGCCAGCAACCAGGTCGGCTGGACCCCCGAACGGATGACCTTGATAACCGATGCATCAGATGTGGTGGTAGGGGCGGTAGTCGAGCAGCGGGTGGCAGGTGTATGCCGTTCTTTAGCTGTAAACTGCGAGGCATCGAGTGCAAGTACAGCGTGTTTGACCGAGAGTTGCTGGCGTTATACTTAGCGACACGTCACTTCTGTTTCCTGCTACAGGGACGCTCCTTCACTGCCTACGTCGACCATAAACCCCTGACGTTTGCTACGTCCAAAGTGACTGAGCTGTGGTCTGCTTGCCAGCAATGCCACTTGGCTGCCATCTCCGAGTTCACGACAGACATTCAGCATGTGCTGGGAAAGACAACTCCGTGGCCGACTGTTTGTCACGTGCGTTGGTATGTCCTGTGCACCTCAGAAAAAACGTATACGTGACTCCGCTCTGCTCCTCTCTGTTCTTACAAGTTAAGAAAAATGGAGCTCATTTAGACAACTCTTTTTTTTATGATCAATAAACAATAAAACCTGTAGGTAGAGGAGCAGTTCGGTGTGGGGCTTATATGATCGCTCTGTGCCTGTGGCATCATGGCAGCGCCACATTCCCTTCACAAGCCCGATGGTCGCTCCATAACAGAGCATGTTCGTTTGTGGCGCAGGTTGTAGTGCCACTCCTGTGCAGTCTGCAGGTTCATGACTGGGACAGTCAGAGAGTATCATCCACTGTCACCTGGAAGACTGCAGAATGAATGCATCTTTAAACGTGTACACGATAAAAACATTTATTTATGAAGTAAAGTTCCTGCGTTTCCTTCTGAGGTTGCCCTTTTCTAGTTGTTGTGCGTACACATGGGTGAAAGTTTTTTATAAATCCCAAACTTTGCGTATAACATGGCGTACGTAATCTTTTGTGCGTACGCAGCGGTTATGAATGAGGCCCCAATTCTACTGTCTGCTTTGCATGCCACTTGCGTCCTGTCCAGACTTGGACCTTAATGTTCTGGACACACAGGTCCAGTGAACCTCTCAGCTAGAAGACAAGCCTCACCCTCTCACGCTTGCAGCCCAAGCTGATGGACTTTAGTGGGAGCTTCAGAGCATTTCTCCTAAACGGTGCTGTACTGGAGAGACACAGAAGAAGGCCTAGCCATTTGGAGATATACAGTAGTTACTGGCTTTGGAATCCATCTTCAGTGCTGTTGTTACACAGCTTCAAGGGCCACATAAGCCATTGGTATAAGGTGAACTGGTAACACCAGACTTGAGCTTACCTGGTAGGAAGCTCTGGTTGATCTTTCTCAGACTGTCCGAAAGTTGGGACATGACAGAAGCCATGTGCCTGTCAGACAGGTCAGCCCATTAAAGCCTCCCAAGGCTTCACATGGGCATGTCTGCCAATGCTGCTAACACCAACAATGGAATTTCCTCGCCGTTGACTACTGTATGTAAGAAGTAACTCAAATGATCAAAGTGGTTGATAGTGGGAAATATACTTGTTTGCTCAGGCTCAGTTGAGCTAATTGATACCACATATATGTACGTCTGCAGAGTACACAGGAGGCTGCAGAGATCAGTTACAGCTCAGTGTGGACAACAGTGTGGATAGGAACAGAGACAGTAAACATCTTGCTCTGTCTAACAGGACAGGACTAGACTAGGCACCAGAATCTTCAGTATGAGTTTGAAGAAGAACCAGGTACTGCAGATGGATTTTCTTGCCTTTTGGCAGAACATTGTCTCCAGATGTAAGAATGGGATAATGCAAGGGTGTTAGAATAGGATATCTGTTATCAGGCTGTGCTAAGATATTAACATGTTCCATCAAAAGAGTAACAACCTTAAAATGTATGCCCTCCTGCAGCTGCCTCACCGGGGCAAGAGTAGCTTGGCTGTATCATTTGTGGTTTAAACCAAATATCTACAAAAGTCCACCCCATGACCGAAGACAGTAAGTTGAAAGCCAAGAAAAAAAAAGTAAAGAGGACTACCCTACATATAACATTGTTTAAAATCTGGTCTACATTTTCCTTACCCTGGTGTTTTCAACATCTAGTCTGCTCAGTTTCAGATAACATTGTCAAAATAGATTTAGATTCTGATGAATCCATAACTGTGTCATTCTTTCTTTTTTCTTTGTGTCTTTGTTTTCATTTGATTTTCTTTTCGCATGCAGTCAATTAACCCGAAAAGACCTGTTCCTTACAAGATAACAAAATAATTTATTAATCACCAAAAATATTTTCTTTTATCTAATTAAAATCATTCTCTACTTTAGTTACAATTATAATTGTCCTATCTTATTTGGCCACTTATTTGACAGCACTGCTGTTATAGCTTCACTAATGAGTTCTCCTGCTGAATAAATAATTCACTGTTAGTTGTGCAGGTATATTTAATAAACCCTCATTCAGAATCATAATATTACTTCAGCGTTGCAGTGTTCTTGCATTCTGTTCCACATACAGATGGCAAATCACTACATCTGTAATGGTTATGATTTAGTTATTCATTGTTTTTGCACTAATCAAATTAAATGTGTTTGTTATAATAATAATAATTCGGTACTGAGCAGCATTGTAAATACTGTTGATTGTATATACTTGAGACCATATTTTATTTTATTTTTATTTTATTCCTTATTTGAGAATTCCTTATTTGAGACCATATATAGTTATTTTATTTTATTTTATTTTATTTTATTTTATTTTATTTTATTCCTTATTCTACTGACTTTCTCTGTAAACTGGGCACTGCTTAAAAAGAATTTTCCGCAAGGGATTAATAAAGTATATCTGATTCTGATTCTGATTCTGATTGTTGTCAATATGTCAATTAATACAATGAACTTACATTGCTTCCATCTTATTTGCAAAATGCATAGACATTGTAGCCATGATGTTCAGTATATGTGATGTATAGTATATTTGTCCTCATTGTGGGATTTTTGTGGTGAGCAGTTTGACTAAATTATTTATTTCAATATGCTTTATTTCTGACTATAAAATGATATGATATATGAATATGCTTCTAACCGTTTTTTAAATTACACTCACATGAGTTAAAATATTTGGGGTGTGGGAGGCTGATGGTTGACTTTGTGACATGGTGACTGGTTACCAACACTGTTCTACCTGTGAGAAAAACGCTTGGCAATAATTCCTGCCCTTGAATCTCCCACTGAAAACTTACTGTTCCACATAATTAGCAGCAAAAACAATTTACCTACTGTAATGAATCTATGCACTTTGGTAGTCACACAGTAATTTTTTACATTTTGATAATCACACACCCAAACACAATGACCTCTGACAATTTAAGAAACATTTTGTTTATGTTCTTTGTTCAGGAAATGTAAACCAGAAATGGTGTGGCGTAAGTACAGACAAAATAAATGTAATTTACTGAGTTACAATAACTTACTGATGAATTGATGCTCTTGAAACTATTTTATAGCTTATTTATTTTTGAAAATTCTTCTTCACAGAAACCATCTGTAGTTGGCACAGAAGATACATGTGTAGGTCCTTCTGTCCTTCTGCCCCTCACAAATATTCCTGCATATGTGGTTTCAGCTAAAATAAATATCTGAGAATGACTTTATTCTTTATAGATTTCTGAGATCAAAACCTTTTTTATCAGGTAGATGAAGGAATGAGCAATTTACAGTAAGCATGCACGCATGCATGCATGTTTAACACGACAAAACTCTTTGTGGGGTTTTATCTTGTATGATGTAAGTTAGGCCCCAATATGAATGCTCTCCTTAGCATGCTGCTACATACAACTGATCAGCACATTTTTTTCAATACAATTAAATAAAGGGAGTCCTTCAGTTCCATCTGAGATCTGTTCCTACAAACCAAGGTAAGGCGATTTTTGAAGCAGGTCGGAATTACCATAGCCTAAGTCAATTACCTAACCTAAAACAGGCTAAAGTCATATGTGTGTATCAAGAAACAAAACTAGGCCATAGTCACACTGCTTCAACTTTAAATCATTTTTAAAAATTATTTATCATTATGATTGTACATTATTTGCATTTTGAGTGTAGACATTACAAAGTGAGTGCATTTAGGTTAAGTGAGGACAGTGATCATCATTTTTTTTCAAAGGGCTGTTTGAGGGTAAAGACTAGGGTAAGGGGCTATGGAATACATTATATCAATGACTGTTCTTACCACAATACAGGAATGTGTGTGTGTGTGTGTGTGTGTGTGTGTGTGTGTGTGTGCGTGTATGTGCGTGCATGTCAGAGTCTAAATTGTCTTTATTGCCAAATGAGTTACACATAAAAAATATATTTACTTGGTATGTTGGTGCCAAGAGATAAAAAAAAATATGTACAAGGAACATAAATATAAAGTGTAAATTGCAATGTGCCAGGTGAAGATGCGTGTTAATGTAACACATTAGTGTGTAACGTGTGGGCTTTATGTTACTGTAACGTACAGTATATTGCCTGGGGGGATTAGAGTCCATGTCAGAGGGGGGACCTACCATGTTAATGAGGTCACTTGCAGATGGGAAGAAACTGCACTTGGCGAAAGGTTTTGGCTCTGATGATCCACAACCTCCTGTCAGATTGGAGTGGCTTGAAAAGATTATGACCAGGGTGGGAGAAGTCCACCATGATCGTTCCTACCCTCCTGGAGGTGTACATGTCCTGGAGAGAAGGTAGGTTGCAGCCAGTCACCTTCTCTGTGGACATGGTGCAGTCTGTCTTTGTCTACGACACTGGCTGCAGTGTACCAAATGGTGACGAAGAAGGTGATCAATGATTTGAGGTGTACAAGTGCACCATCATTGTCCTTGGCAGGTTGAACTTCTTTAGCTGCCGCAAGAAGAAGTGATTATGGTTCACAGGGAGCCGAAAGACCGTATTGGAGAGTCATACAGGATGATGGAGGTAGGTGGGGCTGTGTTGTTTTTGAAATCAGCAACCATCTCCACTGTCTTGGCAGCACTGAGCTCCAGGTTGCTCTCAATGCACCAGGTTACCAGCCGATTAATCGCCCCCCCCCCCCCCCCCCAGCCGATTAATCGCCCCCCCCCCCCCTTCCTGACAGAATGTGGCTATGTGTGTGTGTGTGTGTATTTTTTTCAAAGGCCTGTTTGGGTTTTAAAATGTAATTTTATGGTTAGGTTTAGTGTAGCATAGTGGGTTAATGTATATATGTATATAATATAGTGGGTTTAGTGTCCTGTTCCGGGTTGGGTTTTTTTTGGATTGTTTGTTGTTTTTTTTTCCTAGTTCTTGTATTTTTCTGTGTTTGGTTTTGTTTTTCTTTATTCTCTGCCTTTAAGTTGTTACAGGGGACGTGGCTAACTTTCAAGCAGCAGCAGCAGCAGATGAGGCACACCTGAGTCCAATCACCTACTCAACCACTCCATAGAATGACTGGTCCGACCACTACTTTGCTACGAGAGTATTCCATTAGCGGCGGTGCTTTACTGAGCCTTACCTTTGAGCTGCTGCTCGTAAGTCCATTCCATAGCCTTTAACCTTGGATCTCCTTTGTTCTCTTAGTTTATTCCTGTAACTCTGCGTATTTTGGGATCCAGTAAAACAGAACTCTAACATTTAGTGCAGTATAATGGGTTTATTGTGGTGTAGTGGTTTAGGCATTCAGTTATGATGGTTAAAGTAAGGGGCAAGGGATATACTCGTACTTTTAATTGGATTTTGAGTACAGATCTTTTGTAGTGAGGACAGTTTGGAAAGGGAGGACATTCTGTCCAGCCCTCACTTTTTCAAAAGGCTGTTTGTAGGGTTATTATGGGGTTTATTGTAGAGTTAGATTTAGGATTTATTTAGGGTAAGGAATAGGCATTTGGTTGTGACGTTAGCACAGGGTAAAGGGCTATTGGAATTCATCATGTCAATGACTATACTACCTAAGATACTACAGGAATGTGTGTTTGTGCGCATATGTGTGAGTGTATATACTTGGGTACAATTTGTAGTAAAGACTTTATGTAGTGAGGGCATAGTGTGAAACAAAAGGTTAATAACACAAATACGCCACAAAAAAATGTTAGTGACAGTTAAAATCCTTAGATGTTAGTTTAATAATAAGGTCTTAATCACAAAATCTAAAGAAATCTGTATACTTTCTGTTTAAAATGTAGCTCAACCAAAACCAAACACCAAAGGATTAAGAGCAAAAAATCAAATGCACACAAACAGCAAAGTAAATGAAGTAAATTGAAATAATTTAAATCAGGTTAACTCGGCAATAAAGTTAACAAAGGAAACAGAGTCTAAATCAACAAAAGCAAAACCAACGAGGAGAAACTAAGGTCTAAATGGGTAAAACAGCAGTGGTTGTCGATTTAGCTCTAAAAGAAGAGCAATCACAGCGAGCCAGGCCACACTGGGGATTTAAAATACAGTTAAAAACAGCAAAGCCTACTCACCACCTGATAGGAAGTCAGAAAATGAGGAGGCATGATACTTCACTTGTCGGTCAATCTTCTTCTTCTTCAAAAAGAGAATCAAGCGTTGACCTGGCCTTTTTAAAACAGGCCTTTTTATTGAACACAGTGTGTCACAGTCCTCAGCACCAAACACTGGCAGCCACAGCAAGCACACGAAGCAGGGATCAGAGAACCAGAGCAAAGGCACACTGGGGCCTGAGATACACTGGCCCTGATTGGGCGACTGCAATGTGGGAGGAGTTAGCTCAAGGTGGCATTCACACATTCTAATGAACAAGAATTCAACCACAGGTGAGTTTAATTATTCATTAGACGCGTGTCCAGCAGACAGCTGGAAACTGAACTTGCTTTCAGTGGTTACTTTTCACAGGGAGTACACTCATTCATGCTGAGTACATGCACTGCACTTTCCCACTTTCATTTTTATGGGTAGTTTGATGTTGACTGCTTTTGTCTTTGTAAGACAGATATTCCAAAGCAGCAGCAGTGACCACTTAATGCCAGTCCACAAAATAATCAGTCAGTTAGATTTAATAAAGTAAATATATATTAGATCTAATAAAAATATCAGATCACTGATCACTGAAAATAGTTTCTGAATAACACAATTATTCTGTAGTTTGTAATAATCAAAATATATAGATCATAGTTGATGGAACAGTGATGTAAAGAGTTTCAAAGAGTCAGTTTACAGTTTAGATATCATCAGCTGTGCAGTGACATTGCTTTCACAAAGACAGTGTGAGCGGAAAAGCAGGAAAAGGTCAAAAGAAATGAAACTACAAAGCTAAGGACATGGATTCACAGCAAACTTCAACAAATACAGCGTAATAAAAAGACATATATGGTATATTAAAGTATGCTTTCATGAAATCTCGACAGTAATTGCAAACGTTTCTTCTCTTGGGGACTGGCAATAGGCAAATCCAGATCCAGAGCTCCGAAATGATGAACGTGTGAAAAGGAAAGGTATTTAATTTAGCCTCAGCATTTTTTCCTTTTTCTCCAAAACTCTTATTCTTTATCCATTCCCTTTTTTCCCTTTTTACCATTCATATTTATCTCTCTGTTTCTCCACCCCACTCTTACCGTTTCCTTCCACCTACCCAAAGAGTCTCCTCTTAGCACTGCCGGCCAATGTTTTCTCTTTACTGACTCAGGGTCATCTCTCCTGGAGGGCTCTGGCCATGCTGGTCCTTGGCCCTCCTTTGACTTTATGTCTCCCTGTCTAACTATATGAAAATGAATCTCTATGGGTTGTTAATAGACTGCCCACTCTTATACATCTCATCACTCTCTGACACCATGAGGCTGATTGCCCACAGTGAAAGTGTTCAGCTTTGCTGCAGTAACCCCATATCCTTCTCTCCCTCATCGGTTCCACTGTGACCCGAGACCACAGAATATTCAGAAACTTGTTTTTCTCAAGGCATGTACATCTATCATCAGATCATTTTACATAAGGTACAGTCTGGCTTGCCAACAACCTATGCATTGTAATTATTGTAGTTATTGCTTTAGTAACTGAGGGATTATGATTATAATTATTAACCCCACATCAATTTAATTCAAATGGTAGAGAATTGTTGTATTGACATGAAAAAAACCACCATCACCATGTCGCGAGGTATGATATGTTGTTAGTAGACTTTTTGTGATTGAGCCCCTGCTATTCATTTAGAGGACAGTTTTAATCAAGTGATTAGGGGTCGGGAGGCTGAGGACATACGGCACGCAGTGCATAATAACAGTGATCTAACATTACATCCACAGGATTTTCCCATTTTCCCCTGCCTTCTGCGCAAAGATTCTAGTCCTTCTCCATTTAAATAACGATACCAAATGAATGCTAATGAGATGCATGGTAAAGTGAATGTAAGTCTATGCACTGCTATTAATGTATTACTTCTTGACCAATAAAAAATGAATTCTATTCTGGTAAATGGGAAGTAGAGGAAGGGCAATTTCAACTTCCTAGAACTCATTGTTGAATTGCAATGACTCGCTTGTTCATTGGAAGAAAATGTGCTGGCTTTTCACTGTTGGAGGAGTATAAACTGAGGTTTGGGCATAAACTATTCTTAACTCTGCACCCAGCGGGGCACATCTGAGCTATTTCTGTTCTTATGCTAATTTGCCCATAATTGTTGCAGTCGCACACCAACATAGTAATTCAAGTGTCCATATTAATGTGCCCTTACAGTATAAATTTCTATTTCCAGCTTGTCAGCACCTCTTGGCAGAGATGGTATCTTTAAAAAGAACCCCTCACACTCATTACTGCATACAGAGACACTGAAAAAGGGCCACATCTTTTTGTACAACCCAAAGTAATGTGCTTATGCTGGAGGACGTATCATATTGGAAAGAAATATTGACACTTTTGTGTTGAAAACCTGAGTGAAAAGTGAAATAAATTTTGGCCACTGCAAAAGCTGAATAGAACCTTCAGCGGATTTATTTCACAGTGACTGATTTATAATAATTATTAATATGATTATGTAGTGGTAACATCTGCTGTAAAAAGTTGTTGCTCCAATGGTCTTCATGGACAAATGCAACCTCACAGTGAAGAAGTTGATGTGCTTAATAAAAAAATATATTTTTTCTCTGATAAAATAACAAATGTCAGCAAGGTGATTCAAATCGTCGATAATGACTGATTCGTTATCAGTCAGTAAATCCAGATACTGTATTTCAATTCTAAGAGTGGTCCCAGAGCCTCTAATCGGCTCAGCACTGGCACCAGTTTTTAAAGTTTTTGGTATATGGATTATATTGTCAGTGGGAAGGAGGAAAAAAGTCAATAAGGACATTATTTCGCTCACTCACTCACTCACTCACTCACTCACTCACTCACTCACTCACTCACTCACTCACTCACTCTCATTCTTTCTTTTACACACACACACACACACACGCACACACACATATACTTGTTTTTGTCACTTGAAGAGGTCCAACTAGTCTTTGCCCAATTGACTGCCTCTATCTTAGTCAAAAGCAGCCCCCCCCCCCACCCGCCCGCCTGCCTCTCTCTCTCTTTTGGTGTCGATCATAAAATCAATAGTCCTGCTACCAATATGATGAACTCTAGGGAAGGCTCTCACAAATTTTGGCTCTGGACTTAAATGCATTACTAGTACTGTACTAGTCACAGTCTAGTCATACTGGAGTTCCCACCATCCAGGAGACAGTAAATGTAATGGCTTCCTTATCCTACTAATAAGAATTCAAGGAGGTTGCATTTCCCTCTCTTTTTTTCTTTATTTGCTTAATGCGAATCTCTCCTGAACAGTCCTGCCGAGTCCAGCAATCACAGCCCAAAAGGTTTACAAGCACTTTGCAAGAGAGGTGTTTTATAGTTTGTAGATACTGTGTTTTGGCCATTGATTTTACCTCTTAGATTACTCCCCATGGAAAATGATGTTATAAATCCAACTATGTACACCTCAAGGTGCCCTTGCAGCATAAACCCAAGGATCTAAAGGACTGAGAGCACCGTGTCGTTACAATTCACTGTTGTCACCAGCACTTAAATTCTGATCTGTTGACTGTAACTGTAGGAAGGACGCATTTTTCTATTTTATTTTCTTGCAAGTCAGATGTTTTATTCAACATACTCTGCTCGTCCCACAGTATAAGTGATATTTATCAGAAAAAGCACCAGCATGTATGTGAAACAGGCAATTCATCCTAATGTGTAACAAAATCGCCCACACACCCATGGGCATGCACAGGGTTGAATATCGATAGGATGGCAAATATAAAGGGAATGTAAGCTATGTTAATAATTCATGTAGGCGCACTCCATTAACTATGCCACAGTATAGGCCTAAGGGCCATTTTAGAGTGGGATGAAGGAGAGAGGTTAGCTTGCTCCCTGATGAGCTAAGTGCTGTGATCTCATGAATCTCTTGGGTTAAAACATACCTATGATTGCGAGGATGAAAAGAAAGATGTTTAGGAAATAATGGCACATTATATTACCCGTTGAAAGAACAATATGTTTTGCTTTTGATGAGTAAATACAGTTGAAAAGAATTTATTGTTTTATTTGGTCATTGTTAAAAATGAGGCCTCATGCCCTTTCTTGTATCATATTTATGAGTGGAGAGATTAGGTGTATGATTTAAATATGAATATAGGATATACATTATATATTATACTGTATATACAGTTTTTATTAAATGTGACTTAAAGCAGCATAATGGCTGAAAAGCGACATAAACATACCATAGTCATTCTGTTTCTGTATAGGCCTTCATATCACTTGTCAAAGGCTTCCAGTTGACCTAATTGGCCAAGTGGTCCTGCACTGAGCCAGTGTTATAGATTCCTGTCTCCTGCTTTTACAAAATCCTTTAGAAATTCAAGTTTTTAGGAATCAAGCATGGTCTTTTTCTCACCGTGTTTCAAAAACCTGAAGGCCTGAGCAGACCTCAGTTAGTGGGAAGTGTTGTGTTGGCTTCATACCACAACAGGCCCCAGAGTGAATGTCGAGAAAAGAGCCAGCAGAGACCTCTGACTCTCCCAAGCTGGAACTCATTGCCCCCCATGCCCTTGGCTGGGTGAGTTCTCACGGAACAAGGTCTGTCTCTGCTCGACCTCGACGAGTACTCTATTTCCAGATCTACTGGCCCAGATGATGGCTTTTTCCACATCAATTGGCCCAGTCACAAATATAGCAGTCCAAAAGGTAGAAGCAGTGGTAGTGGTAGCAGGTGGAGAGGAGAGGAAATGAAAGGACAGGAAGAGAGATGCAAGTAATGGCAGTGGGAGTACTGCAGAGGAGGAGTGAGTCACCCTCAGTAAGGGCTCTCCATCTGGTCAGTCAGCTGAGTTGGAGACCATCACATTTCATTTTGTCTTAGTGTAAATTCCTGTGTCGCCTTACATTGTGCAGTTCAGCAAACTTTTTTTCCTATTAATCTTGCAGAAAGAGAACGTGGACTTGATGCAACGGATGCTTACACTGCAATGATTTTTGTGACCCTGCTGAGACAGAAAAAAAAAGTCACAACAACGGTGTCTCTCCTTTTTAAAACTGGAGTTAGAGACTTGCAGTTGTCCTAGTCACAGCCAGTACGGTTAAACTGTACATCCATGCGTGCCCTCACTTTTATATCGAGTGGAGCTTTTTATTTTCAAGAAACTGTACTCATTTTGTATGACCACCAAAATACAAACAGCTCATCACTGCGTCTAAGCAAAAGGCATGTGACAGTTCCCCTCAAGGTGTTGCATTCGCGAGAATGGTACTGATGGATGGGTGGACAGACAACTTGAAAACATAAAGCTTCCAGCCAGAGACATAACACGCTTCAAGTATTCATGCAGCAGTCCTAAGGCTATAAGCTGCAGTATTAACACTGTTACTTTGGTTGAGTTGGGACAAACCTCAATCAGATATTGAGTCATTATCATTGTCTACATTAATAAGGTTAATGCAACATTAATGCAAAGCCTCAATTGTCATTCCACTCAAGGTTAGGACCAGTTGTGTTTTTGAGATTCAGTAGAGAAGAATGGTAAACACATTTTATAAAACTAATATACATAATGGTCATTAAAAAGGCTACTCTAAAAATGGTAACTCCTGACTTGCAGTACGATTATTTACTATCCATTACCTTATAACATATACGATCTATATATGATAACATATATATGGTAAGTGGTCACACCAGTAAGTAGCAGCATGTGTGTTAATTGAATTGCATAAGAGTGAGTTCATTTTCCTGCCTACATGAGAACTTTATGTGCGAGTCCCTTTGGAGGTGTACCTGGCAGGAAGATGGAGGAGCTCTTGAGACTAAACTCGCTGAAGGAGCTGCTGACACCTACACTTGATAAGATGGGTTTGCTGGAGAAAATGTCAACCTGAATCCACAAAAATAAATAAATAAATAAATCTGGAACATCTGTCACATCTGGGGTTATTAATTTTATGGCGTTTCTCTACAAGTCTTAAAAATCCATCTGACACAGAGGTAACAAAGACTCATTATAGTCGACACTGTAGTTATTTTAAACGTAGTAATTAATTTGATAAGCATCAAAGTGGATAAGCATAAAATTAATTGGCTTGATATAAAGGCAAACGTGAAGTGAGGGAAATTAAAATGAAATAAATATTTAAACATGATAGTCATTAGCAAAGCAAAGTACATTTTCACATATGTTTCCGTCTGAAACGCATTGCTTGTAATATGAACACTTTCATCTTTTACCCATTGGTGTTTATAAAATACCATGTGTTAATGTCAGTGACAGATAGTGACAGATTGTTACATATTTATCTACTTGCCTCTCTGATTTCCCCTATTATATTAACATACAATTATTATAGAACTGACAAATTGTATTATATAGCTATTACAGAAGCCAGGAAGTCTTGAAATTTAACGTATGCGAGGAACATTGCAACTAAATATCTGCATGAAACTATCTCTATGGCAACACTGAATGTCTTTTTACAGAATGAAACCAATTCACTATATTTACATTTTTATTTGGGAAGGCAATATGTTATTTAGTTTTTTTTCTCCTCACACTATTCTACTGTATTTACATGAGCAACAAGTAAACTCATATTGAGATTAAAATAAAATTAATTCTGTTAAAGGCATTTATTAGCCAATTATGCATAGCTATCACAAATCACAGTTAATTAATTTACCCTCTGTGTTAATGTTGAGTAAAAATAAATAGAAAGTCTCTAATTTCCATTAATTATCAAGCTCAATATAGTTTTTTAGTATAGTTTAGAAAGTCAAGAGCCCATTATTCAACATTATAAATATTGAATAACCATTATCAACCATTATCTCATTATGGTTCTTAGAGATCATCTTTTGAATGTCCTAATTATTATTATTACTACTGTCCACGTAGGTGCTACTCACTCCCACACCTGCTTCATGACAGAGTGTTTCTAGGCTTTTTTGCTGGTATTTGATTTTCAGTAGATGTCCAATGTCTTTTTGAAGCTTCTTTATTGGGCAAAATGCATGCAGGATGCTATTAAAACTGACCTGCAATGAGGACAGTGCAGTATTCAGTGAGGAACTAGATGTATAAATAATGGTGCCATCAGCGTAAAGGTGCACATGTGAATCACCATGTTATTAACATAAATATTGAATAGTGTCAGACCCAATATACTTCCTTGTGGGACTCCATTAGATAGGGGCAGGGGGTCTGAAAGAAGACACTCTCCCCTCACTGACTGCAGATGTCCAGAACAATAGCTCTTGAGCCAGGCCAGGCAGCTCAGAAAGTCCACTGTCCTAAATAACAATGTAACCTTTCTATTTTTATGACAGTAACAAATACAACAGCAAACATCTTTTAGTTTATGCAGTTTATGAGTAAATGTTTGAACAGGTAATATGTGAATACATTCTAAAAATTTGTATGGCGATTGTTGCATAATGATCGTGATATAGTCAGCATTGATGCAGACACACTGTTAGAGGTTTTTGTAACCCACTTTCACTGCTCACAAATGGGTTTTTCACAAAGCCTGCTTGTGAAAGCAAACACAGTCCAACTGATCTTCAGATAAATAAGCTTAATGCTACACTGTCTTCCAAGAGGAAATTTGTTGTTTGTTTGTGTTTTACTACATGTAATTTATGATATATACTGCTCTTATGAAGAGCAGGGACTCTAGGAAAGGAAAACAAAAGATGCATCAATGGATGGGGTAGGGGGTATTTAACTAAGCACTGTTTCACTGCTTAATTCTGGCTGTGAGCGCTAATATTTCCAGTATTACATTAATCTCTGCTTGGCAGTCATCTTTGTAGAGCAAGATAATTTGTTAGCATCTTCAAAAACAGCACTGGCATGACTTACATCAATACTCCTAAGGTCCATATTGAGAGGCATAAATGTAACAGTGAAAAGTGTGAGAAAAAATGAAGGGGTGAGAAAGAGGGAGAAAATCAAAGCCAAGGAGACAGAAAAAAAGGCCTACAAAGAAAAATAAATCCAAAACCAACACATCGACAGGCTTGGCAACAACAGTAGGGGGTTTTGCAGGCATCAGAGACAACAGATTCGCAAGCAGCTCTCTGGTTTGGAATAGTGTCACCCCCTGATTGATTCCCCCAAGCCAACTGATAAGTTTTCTGGGGTAGGCAATCTGTGGAGAGGCGTATCAGCCAAGGTGAAAGAAAAACAATGTTTGAACCTGATGCATGGCAGCCAATACTTTGACTTGTAACATTTGCTCAGGGGTCAGTCACCTTGGAAAGGCAATCTGTGGAAAACAGCAGTGCTGACTATATTGTAAAGTAACTGCTCTCACCTCAAGGCTTACTTCTTTCTTTGGCTTCCCCAATACATCGCCCCTGAATGAACGTTGTTTGCTTCTGTAGTAACATCTGTTTGGGTATATCATCATTTTTACTGGCAGTTTATCAGCAGCTTCATTTCCTAACAAAATCATTGATGTGACAAAATGTATCTACATGCCATTATTTTCATATTCTAATTGAATTCTGAATGTTTCCTGTGAGTCATCCTGCCGTGTATGACAAAAAGCCATGGCTCATTTTATCTGGCTATGCATGTGAAATATCCTGTGTTATTTCACATGCAGCCCTGACCAGTCAGAGTCAAACCGTTTGAGACTATTTGCAGAACAGAGTGGGCATCTTCATGGTTCAGTAACCCATCTATAGCAATAGTCATCATCACCTCTTATGAAGAAGCTTATGTCTGTCGACCAGATGCCCAATACATACATTCACCCCCCCCCCTGAGCTCTATTATATACACAGACTTGTGTGAAGGGGACCAGAGTACCATGTCTGGCCTAAGGTTGGTAAAAGCAATCTCAGGTGGGAAGGTGAGTTGCTGGCCAATATCGACAAGCATCTTCCAGTCCCGGGCCATGGCTAGGTGTCCAGTTTCTGGTGTTGCCGGAGGATGCCTGGGCCTTTCTTGTCCCTCCCGGATGAATGTTGTTGTTTTGATGGGATTGCTTGTTCTTGGGGGTAGGGAGTTTGTTGCACTCCTCTTGGTCTCCAGTGCTGCAGCCAGGCTCTTGAGGACCTGGTTGTGCCTCCAAGTGTATCGGCCTTGTGTGAGGCTGGTCTTGCAACCAGTCATGATGTGTCTGAGAGTCGCTGGAGCTGGGCAGAGGGGGCAGGTTGGATCCTCGCCATACCACCGATGTAGGTTTTTTGGTGACGGCAGCACATCGTATATAGCTCTTATTATGAAGCTGATGTTACTTGCTTCCATTTGCCAAAGCTCACTCCAGTTGATCTTTCTCCTCTCCAGCCCTTCCCACCTCATCCATTGGCCCTGTTTGGCAAGAGACACAGCCTTTGCACTTCTTGCGGTCTCCTCTTGCCTGCGCACTTCCTCGACCACAAGTTTCCTCCGCTCAGATGTTGATGCCTTGTGCCAAGTTGGTTTGCTTGCTGACAGGCCAAAGCCTCCTCTTCCATGCTGGACATGGAAGTGGACTGGCTTGCATTCTGTAGGGCACTAAGGTCTTCCTGTGTAAACATAACACAAGATGAACTTACCAACATCTGGCGCTGCTGGCAATGCTGCTGGCATGATGTGGCTCTTCTTTACTTTGTCTCCTTTTATGTAAAATTACATCTCATTATTGTTGTTTTTTTCATTTTGACATTTGTATGGAGATTGGTTATATTTAAGAAATGCATTCTCTCATTACCTAGGACCTTGACCTTTGACAACTAAAATCTTCAGGTCATCTTTGAGTTTAAGAGAATTGCGCTGAGCAACCACGGCAAAGTTGTGCTTAGTGAGGTCACAATGACGGCTACCTTAACCTTACCTTTAACCTTTGACTAACCAACATTTATGCTGTTCATCTTTTAGCCCAATTCAACTTTTGTTCAGACTGTGAAAAAAAAAGGAAAAAAAAAACAGCTGCAGTTTAGGAAACAGGTTGAAAGACAGCACATGGACCTTTTGTCCCGGAGTTTATGTGTGAGTGATCACCGCATCCATAGTGACACACTGTGTACCTGAACAATAGCTTTGGCTAGGTGGCTAAAAGGGAGCCAATTACGATGGGTTGGGGTATCTCACTGATGGGAGGCGAGCCAATTAAGCTGACAGTGTGGAGAGTGCTGTGTATAGAGTGAAAAACTGGCAGGGTATACTGGCCTTGAGAACTACATGGAACCAATGGGGCTGTTACACTCATTTTAGCCCCCTCACATGTCCTGCTGAGGTATGAAGTGACATCACACGGCTCCAAAGATGGGACTTTTTTAGTACTGGGGAAAAATCGACAACAGTTGTAAGTCCTGAACTATTTTAACTTTAATCTCTCTGCTTCCTACCTGTCAGCTGTCCCTCAAACTGATTCAAGATCAGCCACAAGCCATTAATTAGCTGGAAATTGTGTCCTGTAAAACAAAAGTACCTTGTCTCTTCCCTTTCATCGCACCGGCAGAGTTATACAAGACGTTTCCAGGGATATCTCTCCCTCAGATCTATTATTCATCTGTTTTTTTCCTAATGACATGATAAGAATCCAGTTAAAAAGAAATTTACTCATTAAACCTCCATCAACTGGAAGTAGATCACACCTTATAGAAATCTCTGGAAAGAAAGCGAGGCAGAGTACAAGTTGGAGTGGATGTGACAGGGAGAGGGTAATGATTGGGAGAGAGCTGAAGTAGGGGGAATTGTTTGTGCGTGAGTGTATGTGTGTGTATGTGGTGTGTGCATGTTAAGGGAACGATGGATATTGATGTTGGCCAAGACAGCGTTACTAGTTATTCAGGCACAGGTCATAAATAATGAGAGTTCAAAGGCACATCTTTGGAGATTACTGTTTTGTTGCTGCTGTGCGTCCGTTAATTAATTACAGCCCTAAAAGAAGGAATATGGAATGAACAATGATGCATTAGTTTTTGCATTTTAGCTTTTAAAGCATGCAATCCTTGGTGTGACAATTTCTAGACTTCAACTCTTTGACTTATAAATAATATATTCCTCTTCAAGGTTTTGTCAATAGGATTATTATAATCAACTCAATCACACAACCCTCACTGAACACCTCTATTCTACAAAGTTAAATTATTAGTTAAGCACATATGTAGAAAAATATGCGAGAGAGCCAGACTTGCAAGTTTTCAGCTCAAGGTCAATCAAACTGCTGACTCAAATTAATGATTAATTTGCTCAGGCAGACATCAGATCTTTTAAAACCTAGACATAATACATTTCATCTGAGAATGTGTGTGGGGACATAAAAGGTCTGATTCCAGGGGCGGAGGCACCATTTCAGAGGTGAGGGGGACAGATCTAGTAAAATGAATTGCAATTATAAAGATTATATATATATATATATATATATATATATATATATACACACACACACACACACACACACAGAGAGAGACACACATAGAAATGTAATTTTAGAGTAGAAATTATTCTTAAAGTCACTATTATCCATCAGTAATGTCTTGACCTTGATCAGAACTGCAGCCTGGTCTCTGTCCTCATACCTTATATACATTTTTTTTGATAAAATTCCTCATCTGCTGAAGTGGCAAGCATTGGCCATACCACTACATGCCAAAGCAGCATGCAGTCATAATAGCTATGCAGTAAACTGGCTTTAATGAGGTTAGCAAATACACGATATGTAAAGATATGTTGGGAAAACCTGTGAAATTGTGTGTGGGGGTAAAGTCTGTAAGTTAATGCGGAGAGGTTTGCTGAGTGTGCATGGGCATACAGTTACTACTGCACCACATTCATACCTACAACCACAGAGTGCATTCACAGTCTGCAAGTGTTGGCTGCTAAGTAACTCCAGTACAACAAATGAGAGTTAAGTGCCTTCGTTAGAGGCAACACATATAACTCCTCCATGACTGCCAAGAGTTTCCTAGCCCTTTGTGGAAATTCAAAATAGCATACTGAACTTCCTGTTCTAGTTGTACTAACAAACACTTTTTTTCTGTTGTTGTGCACACTGGGCCAACCACCTTTTGGAAACTGTAAATTTTTGTTGTGTTGCCACCACTAGTGATCTACCTCTCAGTGTCACCTTGTACCCCCAAAAGCAAGAGCTTCCAAACTGCCAACTGTTGTACCCAATGAGCTGTGAGGAGAGAGACATGAAACAAGAAACCGTTACATGACCAGTCAAATCAATAGGCAATGGTAAAATCTATACAACTCTATTCATCAGCTGTCACACTGAAATCAAATCATCGCATCATGTGTAGAAATTATTTTGTAATAGAAAGTTGAGTAAAGTAATCGGGGGAGGGGGGGTTGTTCGTGGTGGAGTAATCAATGCATGGCCAAGGTCAGAGTCCCATTGTCACTGCACAGTTCTGAGTGGAGTAATTTCCAAGTATGGTAAGAATGAAAGCGCTTTGACCGAAGTATCATCCAATACAGGGCTCTGATAGTGTTTCGCTTTTAGAACAGTAAAAGATTGAGAATAAAAGTTTTTGAGGGAAAAAAAGGGGGAAAATTGTTTCAGTTCACCTTTCATTATTGTACGCGAGTATGTTTTGGCCTCACTTTTGTGAGCATTTAATGTAGTGCACCCGACCACACATTTGTAATATTTCCTTCAATTCCAGCAGGACTGAGCAAGATTAAATTGAAAGCTAATAGGACATGATTCTGTGTGCAGCACTCACATTTCCACTTATTCTTCGTGCAGGCAATTTAGCATTTATATAGTTTGTCTGGCAATTTCTGTTTCACATCCATCACTGGCTCATCCCAATGCTAGTCAGCCATCACGGGAGAGTTCTTATTCAGTGCTCTAATTGAAAGATAATGGTCAGCATTCACAGATGTCAATGGAATTTATGTGCACACCTTAATCACAAGATAACTATTTTGATAGGGTGGGAAACATTAACAGGGCAACTTCTAGTTAATCCCCTGCACGCCTGGGTAACAGTCTGGTGAACATGGTGTTTCAGGTCAAGAAAAACAACTTGGAAAATATAATACTTTTGGACAGATGTGGTGTTTTGAAAACAAGAACGATTAGAAGTAGAAAGAACTAGGAACAACAGTATTTTTCGCTTTCCAAGGATCATGCAGCCATTTCCCATGGAAACATCTCTTCAGTAACATGATGCTCCAGATGGTTTGTGACATTGAATCACGGGAGCCATCTGGGAAGACTTTGTTGGAAACTGTTGGGAAGGCAGGTACGTTTGCAGGTCTTCTCAGGTTAGCAATCTGTCTATCATCGTTTATCTTTGTCGAAAATGTAATTCAGGAAACATCTTTTTGACTAAGAGAATGTCTTTTGTTGGTATTAATAACACTGTTATTAAAAAAGAGCCACTTCCAGCTGACATCACCCCTCAGACACACCCAGAAAGAACTCTGATTGGTTCAAATCACCGTAATATGGCTCGAAGCAAGTATTGTAGCCAAGATTGATTTGTGCCTCAGAGAAATGCAGCTGCCTCACAAGGTTAAGTCCCCAAAGTCCAATGTCTGGAAATTTGTGCTGATTTTGTTCTCTGAGCAGTAAATTAAGTTATGCAGCTGCCTTCCTCCATCATTTTTGCCCTGCCTGACTGAGCTGCCAATCATCACGTCTGGCTTATTTAACACAAAATAATTTCATTCTTCAGTCACTGTCAGCAAGAATAGATATGTATTTGTTAATTGCAGAAATCTCATTTCACAGCAATGATGTATCCTGTTTTTTTTCTCAAGCAGCCAACGTACTCCATTCTGGATATGTGTTTGACTTCATTTTGACGATTGCCCCAAGAGGTGAACATTAGGGAACAGCTGCCTCTCAGGTTTGTATTGTGCCGGTATGAACTTTATCCAAGAACAGGAAATTGTTTAGAAAATGTCACGCATTCCATGGTACTGTGTCTCAGAAACAGTTTCTTGACAATGGCTCTATGCTATTTCAGGCATGTCACAGACATCAGGCTGCACCTCTAGCAGCCCTTCAATAAGAGATCACACTGCTTCTCCAGGCAGCTATTTTTCTCTTCTCTGTTTCTTTGATAACTCTGTCAGTCATTCAGCCCGCACAAGGTGAGATGACCGTTCACATGCACTTTCAGGTCAAATGAAACGGTCAAATTCCTCACTTGAAAAAGCAATTGCAACAACGTTTTTTAAAGTGACCCAAAAATATTATCAGACATTAGTCATAAACTGTTACATGATGCAGAATCAAATAATTAACCATATCATTTTTCAAATATTTATTACACACTGAAACCTGATTACTTAAACCAATGCCTTATCAATGGTGTGTATTTTCACATTAAGATAATTTTCCACATAATATCACATTATTTGAATTTATGCATGTCTTTTAAGACATTGTCATTCTTATGTCATAAGAGTTGAATTTCCAGAGATATATACACACAAGTATGTTGAGGATTGAGCCGACTGAACCATTTTGAAAGCTGTGTTATGATATTATCCATAGTCCTGGTGATCTGAGGAACCTGAGGGTCACTCACTCTGAAATTGGCTGCTGGAATAAATCTTGCGAACGTTAATGAACAGTCTTATCACAAGCTTGCAGATCAAGATTAATGAGTTGTAATAATGATGCATACCTGTAAAGTGACATTCACTTCAAGGATATTAAATCAAGTTTCTTCCTTCCCTGTTCTCACGCAGCTTTATAATTGGGACACAAGGATTGTGAAGAATTGCTCCCCGTAAAATACTGTATGTCTTGTAAAATGAATTATATAAGCTAACAGTATGCCACTAAATATTAATGAGATTTGCATTAATCCCCATTAAATTACTGAGTTAACGATAAGCAGTTTTCTATCAGACAAAATTATCATCCATTAAAACCAATGGTCACTGCGCATTGTATTCACCAAATGTAATATTGGACTTCAGTATTGTCATGCCCTTATCACTTCCCCAAACTTTATAGAAATACATATTTTGAGATAAATGAAGTAAAATTAAATCTTGAAACTTACTTAAAATGTGTTAAATGGCAGCTGCTGAATGTCCCCAAAGCACAAATGAAATGCAATTAACAGGCAGCAGTATAATTCCACTAATGCTATTTATGTAGCTCTATATATGTCAATGAACTGCCAGTCTAATTAAAATGAAGCTTGAAATGTGAACCACGTCATGTCACAGGGGCTGTATGATTAAAGTTACCATTCAGTAAAAGATTGTCTGTCATCTGCAGAAGCAAATCGAAGACTACGTTTTCCAAAATAACTGGCTTTGTAGGAACTTATTAGTTTACTATTGTGTATGTGTGTGTGCGCGCGTGCGTGCATGTATGATTGTACCTGCTTATGCAGCCCACATAGCCCACATGAGTCATCCACTGCTTCAATAGACAATACATCCCCATCTGCTGAAGCAATGGCGAGAATGCAGCTTTTCTGAACAGACGCCCTAAGCACTTTAGATGTGTACCACTCTGGTTTCTAATTAAAAATTATATGCATTTATATATAAATATTACTTTTTTTTTCTTTTTTTGAAGATTTAAAAGAGGAGTGTGAAGGAGCACGAGGCTATTTGGGTATCTCTCGCTTCGTCCTCTCTTCCTGTCTCTAAGTCCATTTTTACAGAGATTATTTGATCTTATTTGCCAGGGTTCTGGCCATGTTGGCCACGGGGCTGAGGGCTTTTATGGACTAATCCTCCACAAAGCCAGTAATAACCTGTCAGTTCATCCGTAGCCACCCCTCCCCTCCCACCCCACCACTCCATGACGTCCAAGTCCCACTCACTAGGCTTGCTAGCAACGAAGATACCAGAAAGCAGTAGAAAGGCAACAGGGCCAGAAGATCAGTTTGGGTGTGTGTTTGGGGGGTGGGATTGGGGTGGTAGTGCCAGGCTTGAGGGACAGGGCCAAATATCCCAGCTGAACCATGAATCTTATTTTGGTGGGGAATGGACAAATATCCATTCACAATGAACCATGACTGCAGAGAGCAGGTCTTCAAACAAGGATTCCATTTGATATACCTTTTATGGAGTCTGGTGGGAGGATAAAAAGGGGTTGGTTGGGGTAGTAGTAGAGAAAAGGGTCTTTAACATGGCATCAAACACACTCATCATTATAACGTTGAAAAAAAGGAATAATAGACCGCTCCAAAAGGCAGCATTCAAAACTCGTATGATTTTCACCATCTATTATGCATTCACCAGCACTGTGAATACAGGGTATCACTGAAAACAGAGTTTTTGTTTTGAATGAAAGCCTTCAATGCAGTTGCCTTTGTACAGGTACATACAGCCTCTGGAGATATAATGACCTGACTGACTTAGAATCTTGAAACGTTTTCTATTTTACTGTATTACAGTTCTGCAGCAACAATTTCAGCTGACAGAACTGCTTTGAGGAGCAATACTTCATGATCGTCAACAGTAGAACGACGAGGCTGTCTTTGATCCCTCTCAAATGACAGATTAGATACTAATCCTGGTTGCTTTATGAAAATGTCATTCATATGTCCATCTAACATGGTAATGCATGAGATAACTGAAAGTCAGAAAAAGGCACCAGTGAAAAGTCACACTGTGGCTCAATGGATTTACGTGTGGATTAGCATTTGCTGCACATTTCTTGTATACGTTTTTTTTTCGAGCAGGCTTAACTGTCAGGATTACATTTTCAGTTGAAAGTCATTCTGTCAGGAAAACAAAAAAACAAATCAATAAAGCTTGTTTGCCCATCTGAGGCTGCTGTACAGTTCTGCCTCAATGGCAGCCTGCTATGGTGCATGCTTTCACTTCTACCCTGCCTTGTGTTTCTGCCATACCTTCCCTGTTGTTTATTTTTAACCTCCCTTCCCTTGGTTTCATTTGGGACAGATGGAGTCTGCCCTGCAGCATGTGTTTGGGGCAAAGCTGCACTCCTGGTTAGCCTCTATGACTAGTGGAACGGTGCCTGTCAGAAGGCATCTGGGTGACTCGTCTCAGATGGACGTGCTAACACATCATTGCTCGAGACTTTCCTGCAAGAGTTGATCGTCCATGAACATCGCTGTTCCAGCCACAGGCTCACACTTTACCAGTTCACCTACAACGTGAGGCAGGTGTGGAGACAAGTATGAAACTCATAGGCAGATGGAACATTCAGTGGTAAGTGTATAAATAGGAAAATGCTGAGTTTGTGTTGATGGTTTCCCTCTCGTGGTTTGGCAGCATCAGTCAGTTTTCATTTGGAAATTTATTGTTTTTTGTTTGTCTCTATTCTGACCACAGCTTGTAAATATATAGGCTTATAAAATATAAATAAAATACAGTAAATAGCCTTATATGGAACAGTAGTGAATAACAGGAGAACACATTTTAAAAATTAACATTGGTTTCTTGTCCTAACATGGACTTTGTTCATCACCAGACTGTCTCTTCTCCTGTTAACCATAAATAATAAAAATATAATGGGTCTCTCTCTTGCTCTCTCTCTCTTTGACTGTAATGTGTGTGATGCTATGCATAGTTGAAGTACTTGTACGTGGTGTTTTTCTAACATCCCCATCCCACCACAAAATAAAAAGATCCTGTATGTGTATACATATATATACATGTATAGATACTTATAAAATATGTTATGAAACACCAACAAAGTAAATAGATGTTTAGAGGTTGTTTAGATTACAATATTATATATGCTCAAGAGTTGTACTTAGCCTATGAAATAGTGGCTTTTATTTTTGGTTTTTGTTAGTTATGTACAATTATTAGTTGTTCACAAAAGAGCCAACAAAAGTCAAACTGCTGCAGGCATTTCCTCTGTGTACACCATTATTTAGATAACTTACTCTTCTTATGTGGTGAAAGTAAATTCACATCTTACACCAGCTGACAGATAAGGCTTTGAGAAAAATATATTTGTTTTCTGAGGAATTGCACTACAAATATTGGGCCTTGAAGATACGTTCATGTAATGGAGTGGTTATTCCAGAATAATCAACAGGGAGGCGCGGATATAAAATCCATTGCCTTGAGCCACAACACAGAAATTCATGACACTTTTTTAAGTCTGCAACATTGGCTTTTGAAAATGAAACAGTGGGTTTGTGTTACAAAGAATATTGCCTCAGAACCACACAAGAAACACACTGGAATCAAATTCACATATTTGGTTAATGCAGTTGTCAGTGGAAGTCCAAAGCATTAACACTGACACAGAAACTATGTTGCTAAACAATCAGTAGGACAACAACTTGTGTCCTCAGGGCAGGGCAATATGAACTCCTGAACAAAAGGAAATGCTTTTCTAATTCAATCATCTACTGCGTTGTTTTAGTTAATTAGTTAGTTAGTGAGCTGGAGTAAATCCCTTGATTGTGTGTATGTGTGTCTTTATCTGTCTTCATTAGGTTCTGAGTAGCAGTTTCGGCACAAAGCTTATAAAGCTAAAATGATATGATGATTTGTCTTCACCACTTCAAAGGGCTTTTTGAGTTAGGGTTAGGCATTTAGTTGTGATGCTTTATGTTAAAGTTGCATTATGTCTATGCCTGCACTCACAACTATAGGGCGACAGGTTTGCCTGTTAGTTATTACAGTTTAGTACAGTAGTACTTGTCACTGTACTGTGGGGAGGGGCAGACAGAAGCTGGTACAGAAGACAAAACTTGGCTTCTTCGTCTTCCAACTCTAGTCTAAGATATACATTTTAATGATTTGTGTTCCGGAGCTGTGAGCAAAACAAACTTGTTCTCTTTATTTTTAATACATCCGTATCTAAAATTGCATCATCTGAATGTATTCAGTGTCCAGATAGATACATAGATAGATAACTCCCCACAGAGTAAACATGTTTGCTGCATCACAAAGTATTCTTTTTTAACCCACAGTGTTTCGAACACTCGTGCGTCTGTGCTCAGTGAAGAACTGACTTACAAAGCAGGCCAACCAGCCTGATGGAAAAATGTCCTGTACTGCTCCTCACATCTGTCTTCCTCATTAGCGCCACGATGGGCTTGGACATCACTGGAGACAGCCACATTAGGGACCAAAATACCAAGGGTCCCCTGTCACAGAGATGACAGCCAGACGGAGTTTATAATCGAGCGGCGATCTCGACCAATCTAATGAATCAAATCAGCGTCATTCACCATTCACGTCCATGCCTTATGGCACACACTGCCTGCAGTGCCCTCAAGCTGAGGGAAATGAAGGCAGGTGGGCACGTTGAAAGATCCTGTATTTGAGAGGTTGGTAAGAAAGACAGCAATAGAACGAGCATGGTTTCTCCGAGAAAGAGTAAGCCACAGAAACAATCTTCCTCTGATTTAGTTCATAGTTCACGCTGATTCAAATATTTCAGTCCGCAGATAAACATCCACCTTAAAAACAAATATGAGACCTGCCATAAAAGTCTTTCTCCACATATGGAAGATTAAAACTCAAATTGCTGGATCCCATCTTACATCCCTTGTGTTTTGGCAAGTTGGTACAGCTGCACGCAGATGTGTGTTGAGGCATGCAGGGTAATTGGAATGTCTGTATTCCATAAAGGACCTATTAGTACTAGTGATGGTGATTGGCTGTGGTGTGCAGTGCCTCCCGATTGCTCTTACTGACCCACATCCAAAGGTCAGTTATTGACTCTAATATGCCTCCATTATCCCACTCATTAACCTCATGACGGCCCACTGGGACGTTGAGGATGTGATTGTGGCAGAGAGGGACACACGAGCCACAAAGGAAGTGGCTGTCACTGGTTGGACAGAGGTGCAGGGCACTGGGGAGCTGGCCAAGCAGTCTGCTATTGATCTATGTGGATTAGGAGGCCCTTGTCTGTGGGGGCATCTTCCTCAACTGACAGATTATTAGAGGCTTTGCTGGGATTTGGGGCTTGAAAAGACTCCCAGCACAATAACTTTGTATGGCAGAGTTATATCTAATAAGATACCAATAAGCTCAGAAAGAGAGAGAAAGAAGGAAGAGAGGGAAAGAAAGGATTTTTGGAAAGCTTCCGGCAAAGGGAGGCAATCTCATTTCTTTCTTCCCCGTCTCGTTTTTTTTTTCTCCCATCATTCCCACATTGCAGTTCTCCTCTAAATCTGGAATTGCACAAGAGGGATTTCCAAAACAGATTGACTGCGTTTATTAGTTCAGTATGTCATTATACATGCATAGGCTTTGAAGCTGTGCTGAGCTTTTATGCTGCATGTGGATATATCGGTTGTACTGGGACTGTAAACGGGCATTGGACTGACCTCAGATTTCTCTCATCAGGGCTGATGGGAGAGACAAACCATCAAGTCCAAACTGCACCCACACTACATCCAGTCCTCAATCTGCACTCAGAGCACAAAGTGTCGGCCAAATACAGCAGAAGGAGATGAGAATTCTGTGCCAGGCATGACTTAGTACATAATTAAGGCCCTGGCTCGGGAATGGCAAATCAACTTGCTTTATTTCCCAAAGGAGTTATGAGGAGCAGTAAGACCAGATAAAGGCAACCAAGGTACTCATTTCAGGTGCTGTCTCCAAGTTCAACGTAGTGAGATTGTATAAATCGCCGAAAATATTGTGTACCAGTCAAACTGTTGTCAGAAAGTTTAGTGGCAGAAGTTCTTTTGCGATCGATGGCAGACCGGGTGTGATTGGGGACCACGGAGCTGAAGCCTTTGAGCAATGGTTCATCAAATCAAAATATTGCAGTCAAAACACAGACGCCCTTTGGAAACACTGTGCTTTTCCTGGTACACTTTGTAACAAATTCTTTCACTTCTTCTCCGCTCGCACTTCATCCTCTCTTTCCTCATCAGACTTCAGCCTCCACTGATGATGCCCTGAAGCAGAGCCTGTGTGGGTTGCATACCAAGCAGTACAAGGCAGCTTTAAAAGTGAGTGGCCAAAGACGTTGAGAGGGGTATCAAACGTGTTGCTGAATATGCATATATAAACGACCTGTTCAGTAATCATGAACAACCACTCAGCAGCTTGTCTGTGGGCTGTTTTCACACAGCTGGGCCACAGTCCCACAAATGCGTCTTTCAAATCGGTGATGCAAAGTAAACTCGGATTCCATGAGCGAAACACTTTGATTCCTGCATCGTCTTAAGGGAGAGCTGCTTTCTTCAAAGGGTCACCAACTCTTATTACAATAATTAATATTCTGTCTGTGCACATGTTCAGTATGTACAACAGCTAGCAAGCTAGGTTTGATATAATGACTTATTTGTTGGGTCACCAATGAGTCTTAAAAAAAGTTGATAGATTTCTACAGACTGCAAAGCTAACTGTATACTGTATATACATTCACTATGAGGAACTGTATCACAAAATGCATTTGTTTGTGCCGTGTAGCTAACAAGTGATGAAGTGTGCAGTTTTAAAAATAGTTGCAATGCTACAATGAAGAGTGGAGGAATATTTTGATGTTACCTCATAACACTATTAATTTTTAAAAAATGACAAGCAATAATTTTCTACGTAGTGTTACACTAAACCTGTTTCTTGATTGACACTTATGGAAAAAGTCTTTCTGAGCCACGGGGTATTATTCTAACTGTCGAGCTGAGTGTGGCCCCACACTAAAATAGCTATGTGCTGTCCCAGGGGCCTCAGCATGTACATCGTTTGAGCAGATCTTAGCTTAAGAATCAACATGAAAGCATCTCCTACCTTGTCTTTCAACATCACATCTTTTCATTTTTTTCCCGCTTATTTTTTATATATCTATTTAATTTGCCACAGCGAGGTTTATCTATCAACTTAATATGTCTGCGGCTGTGCCCCCTGAGAACGCCTTTATATTAACAACCAAATTATACAAGTGTTGAGGTCAAAGACTCAACTGGTTAAAAATAATTGCGTGACATAGTAGATGTTTCTATGTCTTTAAATAACCCTGCTTTTAATATTTCCACATCAAATTCACTGATCCTGATATTATCTGCGGGTGATGAGTCACAGAGTGTGAAAAATTAAAGATGAACAATTTATCAAGTACTCTTTACACATTTTTTTTTACCATTTACTGCTGTCTGTTGCCAAGGCCATATGGCACAGCCCATTCTCATATTTTTTGTGGATTATTGATATGTCTTACACAAATCGCCACTGATGCCACCTTATTGACAGCTGCTGTTGGCCACTTCAAACAGGAGTCTTGGAGGGCCAATACAGCAGCTTACCCGTTCGCTTGCCCAAGATGGGGCCCCTAGTCCACCCCTGTCACACAGATAATATTGTAGCTGTTTTGTCCGATTGCAGGAGGAAGAGGAACACGTAAGCTCAGCTGGGGTCACAGTGGGAGGTCAGTTCACTTCTAATCTTCGCTCTTGAGCCTTGTAAGACTCCGTCCTTCGGTTGACCATAGATCCTCCAGGCCTTCAAGATGACATACCAGTCGTCTCCAAATACCTTCTGTGGCAGACTTTTTCAGCATCGTCACATGCGCTCACTTTCATCCACTCCCCATGTGGCTGGCGCTCCTGTGCCGGTGCTGACAGTCAGCCCTGTGCTCTGACAGACCTGAGCAGAGTGCTCTCTCCATAGGCAGCAGGTTTAGACACTGATAGATTCTTTGCTTTCGCTGTCTGCCAGTGTCACGCTCTTTCTCTCTCTGGATTCTGCTGTATTTAAAACCCAACATTCTTGTTTACTGTAGGATTACTGCTTTTGTATGTTTCAAATTTGACAGCTGCTTCATTCAGCTCCCCAGTGTGGAGGCTGCACGATAAGGCCGATATGGGCTTCTAATCTTTTCCCTGCCTAAATCCTTTCCAAATCTTCTATTTCGCTCTCCCTCACCATCATTCCTTGCTGAAAGATTAGAGCATTTTCCAGCACAACTCATGGCTTTTTGGTGCAGAGCCACTGGAACATGCTGGTTGGACTGCTAATGAAGGGAGCTGCTCCTTTGACAGCTGTTGCATCTGACGCAAAGGTTCCTGTATAAAGGCCGCAATGAAACACACTCCACAGCCCCGTCTTCCTGTATATGGGTATGTTAAGTGCACATTGACAGCATGCTAAAAATAATTGGGTGACTGCTAAATATCAGGCTTAGAGGCAAAGTTTGATCTCTTCAGGAAATGGTTTTATGGTGGATTTAGGGTGAGGTTACTTTGTTTTAAGGAGTTCAAATGCGCAGAGAAAAAGAGAAATGTGTTTCTTAATGGGCTTTTTCTGCTTGGGGCCCCTCCGAACCAAAATGACTGTTCACTCGGAGATTGTACCGGCTGATTAATTCAGTGTAGATCCCACAGCTTGCCTGTTGTCATTCCTCTGAGGGCCCTCAAAGCCTTGCACCACATAACACACAGTCTCCTGACTAGAATTTCTATTTAGGCAAAGCTTCAGGGAGAGACTTGGATTAATATCAGTTCAGTGGCATCTTTTGCAAAATATGTCTGATTGTATGGGGCATTAGCTACTGGGCCTGCCTATTTCTTGAAACAGTTTTCCATTGCGAGAAGCCGTAAACCAATTATGCATCAATCAAAGTCACAGAAATGACAGTTATCAGTAAAATCCATTGCTAATGGCAGACGTGTTTTCTTTTGAGCTTTTCACTGTGGACAATTAAAAGTAAAATATAAAAACATGACACAGTGGCATTTATGATTGATGTAGAGCAGACCCATGGTTCCATAAATATGTAAAATTAATGCAATTACATACGAGCAGCGTATTGTTATGTTACTATTAAAATAATGGGTTTAACTCTTGTTTGCTTACTGTCACGAATCTAGTGTTTGCTCTGGTCTGAGGAGTGTAATCTCCCACATACAGCCATGCTCCTTGTGTAATTTGTCAACACATCCGATGGGTGTGTTACCACGGCCATAAAACACCTGTTGAGACAGCTTCAAAACACTGAAAATGAACTACTTCACAAAAGATAATAGACTTAACCGTGCAGGAGACTTTAACGAGCTTCAGACAACCCCACACAAGTGTCATCTGGCTGATATACAAGCATAACGCAAAGCTGTACTCTGTATCCAGGGCCTGCCAGGACCAGAGCCAGCGCTCTCTTTGTGGGATTAGTTATAAGGCAGTCCTACATTATTCAGTGTATTCAATGTAACAATACCCAATAACATTTTGCTTTGTGATATATATATATATATATATATATATATATATATATATCATGCAGGTACTGACCACACAGGGGTCTGCAGCGTCGCAGAAGTCATAAATGTAATGTAACAAGCCTGGAATGAGGGACTTTTATGATCACTCCCTGAGAGAAATAAACTGAGACGGACACTGTCACTCTGGGACTGTGAGCACTTTGAAATTATCACCACATTATTTGTGCCTTTGTCTGTAAACAAACAAATTGAAACCATTTATAATGAAAGTGCGGCCAGAAGCTTTACATTAAAAAAAAGATATTTTACAAAGAATCCATTCCTTGTGTGGAAACTAAAACCACACACAGACGAGGCCTACGGCTGAATCGGCTGTCGAGAAAAATGCTCTCTTTGCACAAGAAGTTAAAACCAATGTGGTCAATACATTCACATACCATAGGAAGCACTGTAGCAGCAGCGTTTTCTATGAAAGATGTGGTACAAAGTGGACCACTAAATCTTCTAAGTGTACACATACTATCCAGGAATGACAGCACTGAGCAGATTTACAGTTTGAGACTACGATTCATAAAGAAATCCAGCCTCTTAATCAACAAAATGGAACAGCCCTTGACTGCCAATTCAGGACTTTTGGACAACAGATGTGTATTTACCACTGTAATATCCTCAGACCTGTCTATCTTGAATGAAGCTCCTCTCATCATTTGTCTTGTGGTGCAACTCAGTGAAAGCGAAGCAAGTGTTGAGGCGAGCACGCATGGAGGTACTGGTTTCTCCTGTTTCTTATAACAGATTTTAAAAAAGAGCCTAATTTCTCTGCACAAAAAGAAAATCTCATCACACTGAGATGTCACTCATGCTACACAAACATGGCTGTATGATTTACAGTATCTTGTTACTGGCAGTGCATAAACTGAATAGGGAACTTGCTCATTTTGCACGGTCAGCTGGGAAATAAGACTAAAACTCCCACAACCTAATAATGGATATTATGACATATGGACTACATGACCCAGGAGTCTGGACAATCATGTTATGAACACACATTCATAAAAAGAACAGATTGCATTAAAAGTTTATATCAAATATGCAGACCTTGGAGGAGACACCTTCAGAATGAGAATCACTGTCAAATAAACGAGATGCACATATAAAGCGTTTTAGTTACATGTAGGTACAGCATGATCCCACTTCACTGACACGTTGTCCTCTTATATCAGTCTTTGTGTTGAAAAGTAATTATAATTAAGGTCATTAAGAGTGGTGGCAATATCAGATTTTATAAAATGACACTCTGAAGAGAGTGAGAATTAATCACTGAATTAACATTCATCATTTTTAATAATTTGTTCATATCATGTCATCTCTGTTGTTACATTTGTAGACTGGAAATACACTTTGCGGGGACTGAGAAGTAATCCAGCAACATGATTGACAGCCTTAAAGTAAAAAATGAATATACACGATATATAAAGCTAATTTAGTTTGATTAGAATAAATAACATGGTCTGGTATTTCTGTTCTGTGCCTTGTGTTTACATTGTGTCTGAGTTGCCATTGTTCTGCCCTTCTCCCTCTGATCTGCTGTATCCCTCTTAAACTTCAATACAAACAACCCACTCTATCATGCAATAAAATCACCACTGCTGTGAGGGGGAATCGATCATTGGTGGTGCAATTTCACCGCAATTATTAAGAAAATCCACTGCAGTGAAACAAGTAAAATCTCCTCAGCACACTGGCACCTTCTCATCATTTTTCCAAAGACAAAGTTGGATTTTAGTGCTGACTGCACGTTTTCGTGCAACCGGTTTTCTTCTCACTCTCTCTCTCTCTTCTCCTTCTCCCACTTGTCTTCTCTCCACACTCCATCACTTTTACTACCTGCCAATCTTGCCTCCCTCACTGCAGCCACCTTCATCGCCTGCCTGCCTGCCTGCCCACCCCCAACCCCCACCACCCCCACTGTGCCTGCACCCACCACCACCCCCTCCTCCCTGCAACATTTGTCTCTCATTTGGAATGAAGAGGAAATGCCTCCCCGTGGGCTCACAAGTGGCCCATCCTGAGGGCTGGCTGAGATTGATGCCTGTGATCCAGCTGTGCTGATTTACTCCCCGCGCCCACAGGGGAGTGGGAGATTACACTGTGCTCTGCTGGAAAGACGAGAGGCAGGCAGTCAAAATAAGAGAGGGAGAGAGGAAGAAGGGGGGTGGGGGGGGGTCTGTCATGTGGTAGATGAAGCCCCTGTGGGTCCTCTATTAGCACTCCATCTTCTTGTCCCAGGCCACACCTTTCATTACCTCGCAATCTAATTGTTCTGCAAGAGCTGTGTTTGATGATTCCTAATTACTTCTCCATAATTGTTGCCATGGCAAAATATTACAGATTTTAAAAAAGAGAATATATGTGTGTGTGTGTGTGTGTGTGTGTTTGTGTGTGTAGGTGTGTGTGTGTGTGTGTGTGTGTGTGTATAATTGAGTTCTAATTTAAAAAGGTCCACCCTCCCTCGCCATTAGCCTCACACTAAATGCGGTTATTGATCACAGGTCATGGACGAATGATCAGTTAAGCAGCTGACATCATAGTACAGGTTACCTAATACACTGAGGCAAGTAGCTGAGGATATTTACATCTGATGTATATTGCCATATTAAAAAAGAGAAAGCTTTATTTGTCATTGTCACAGTACAGTTACACAGTAACACTATACAATGAAATCTGGGCTGTGTCCGAAATCGCCCCCTAACCCCTATATAGTGCACTATATAGTGAGCGCGCCATTTTGTAGTGGTGTCCGAAAGCTTAGGGATCATAGCATGTCCACTATATAGTGCACTCAATTGTGAGCAGTGAGCTGCCACACATATATACATACATACAGTAAAAGGCACCTGGGGTGTAACTGGGGTTAGGGGCCTTGCTCAAGGGCCCAGTGTGGTGCCCAGAGCAGGATTTGAACCCCAGCCCTCTGGGTTCTCTAATCATTAACACCCCCCCCCCCCCCCTAACAGCATTTTCCCAGAAAACAGAAGAAGGTTTTTCTACATTGTTGCAGTGTCACCTTGAAAACAAAACAAAAGAATAACGTTTGATTTGCTTGCAAAACATGACATTGCTGTGCCTTATCATCCCACGAGGAACGTTCCTAGAAAAACCTTGCTGAAGAAGTTGAATGGCATATTTATTGCAAATGAGTTTCAGTGAAATATAATGCTGCTGTCATATTTATTTACGGTTTGCTTTGCAATGCCAGAATGAATGTTAAGTGTAGATTAATCGTTCCATCCTGGTAGTAAAAGACAGAAAAGTAAGGCTTTGTTTTGTGTATTTATTGACACTTTAAATCTCGCTGTCTGTCAGAGCATAATATCACTGCCTGCAAAGAAAATGTACTTTTCCCTTTGAGAGTTTTACTCCAGTGAGTTTTATGCTCAGAATTTATGGTTTTAGAGAAAAAAGGGGGAAAAAACCTGACAGTGTTCTGCTCTCTCTGCCCATTTCACCTTTAACAAGATAGAGGCTGGCACTGATATAGTTCCTTGGAGGCAAGGTTGCAAACAAATACTTTTATGTTTACATGTATAGGCTGACTGTGTGTGGGGGTGTGTCTCTTTTCTGTGTGTGTGCAGAATAAGACTACCTGTATGTTAGCATGTTTTAAATGTGGACATTTGTGCTTAGATGTAAGCAGGAGGCTTTTTCTCTTTAATTCAGTGAACACTGGGACCTGTGACGCCCCTCGTCGCCTTTTAGCTGGAATCCTTTGGCTCATCTGTGGCTCAGGGGCATTGATTATGTGGCAGAGGGAACAAATGACTTGCTTGGACTTTCTGTGTGTGGTCTTTATGAGGTTCTGTGTGCGGTCTTTATGAGGCCCCCCCCCCCCCCCCACCCTCCAATCCACCCCACCGTCTTTTACCTACCTACAGTTGGCTGCAGCTCTGCTCCATCCCCCGTGCATCTTGTTTGGATTTAGTGCTCCGTTGGGCTGTTTGCACAGTTTATATCAGTTTTTCCTATATTTGTACATGATGTGTGCAGGAGTTGCCTTGCAGGTGCATCACCATTAGACACAGTACATTCACTTTAACCTATACGCTACACACAAACCCGAACCACTGCGCTCCTCTTTCCCCAGCTTCTCTCCAACATTTCCACAGTGACCTCCACAGTGGCTCCACCAAATGCGTTAATCTCCTTTAAAGACCTGAAGGAGTCAAGATAATATTTTCCTGCACATGGCCAGCACATTTAGAGTAAATAAGATAAATGTAAGGACATAATGGGCTCTGATAAAATGCTATTTGTTGGGTCTGTGAAAAACAACAGATCGAACTGCTTTACTAGACTGGCTTTGCTTCCACAAACAGTGCTTTTCATTTCCCATTCTAAATTGCACTAGGCCAGACAAAGACATTGAAAATGACAGACAAACACTTCAGCCACACAAATGGGTGCTTGTTTATAACTGTAAGGCACAGTGGATGGAATTCAAAATCAATTGCTCTTTACATTCATATATGCTGCGCTGTGCCAAGTTATTCCATATAGCGGTTAGTTATTATCTTTAGTTGTTCCAGTTTGCATTGATTAATTGAACTTTTGGAATAAAGGCCTTTGGGAAAGACCTTGAAATGAACTTAGTCTATCCTCAAGCAAAAATGATTAATTCTTAATAGAATTGCAACTGCATGCACCATGTACTTGTATTTCTATCATAATTTATCTGGCTGAAGCGGTTAAATGTCTCAATCAATTTAGCAATTATAATTAAACAGTGAGATCATAGAATTATTCCTATAATTCCAGAATCTATAAACGGCCGACAGGTAAGAATTATCTGGGTACACATGAAGCTATTGCAGAGCATTAGATGGTCAGTGGAGACTAAATGCAGCTGGACAGCCAAGTTAAAGTTCCACATAAACACAAACCTGTTTTAACAATGGTACAATTTCTGTCAGTGCTGAGAATTTGTTGCATGGATTTAAATCTTTCTGTCTTTAATGGGTTTCTCACTGTATGCTTCTGCACTTCTGCACCACAATGCAGTAGGGTATTATTTTTTGTAAGTGTTTGTTAGGTTATAATCATTTTCTTATAATGGTGTGTTTTTTATTTTTTAAATAGAAGTATACTGTTATTGTGAAACAATCAGACATGCTGGAAAGATGCTCACTGATAATGTAATTGAAAGTCTCATCTGGTTGTAAATGCAGCCAATCCATACATATAACAGTAATATTGTATGGATGTTTTCCCCATTCACCCAGACTGCCATTTCATGTAATTACGAAACACATGTCTTCTTTGACAGTGCAATCATAACACAAGATGCAGACAAGGAAGGCTGAGATATCCCGTGGATTTAAAATGAGTTTACAGCAGAGATCCATTAGGAGGGCTGTAAACATGTCCCACAGTTATGGATCCACTCATATCCAGCCATATAACTCTTCCCTGAACTCCACTCCTGTCCAGTAATGGACGTCCTGACATGAGGTTTAGGCTGCTTAGCCACCCTTTAATCTTCTCGTGCTGCACCCAGTTCATGGTTTAAGGAAATTCAAATAAACAGATGTTAATCTGACTGAATTAGAATGCAGGCGACTCTTCCAAGTTCTAAGCACATGGCCTAATCTGTCACATGTTTGAGTCTGTCCTCCCCGGTTTATATATTTATTTAGCAGAAAAGCCTCTTGCTCATGTTGTTTACGCTTACAGCGCATTTCTGTTTCAGTTTAAATTGTCATCGAATATAAATAACGATTTGAAATGTAATTTAAAATGTAATTTTGCGCAATAATCAATATTGCACACTATTTGCGTCAGTATCTGAGTCCATGTTCGATTTGATGCACAGTTAACCTGTCAGTGGGTCCGGCGCGAGCGCTTATTGAAATGTCGTCCTGGTTTAAGTTGAAGTCAGTCCACTCGATGTCTGTGTCTGTGTGACAGTCGCAGGGTATTTGCAGTTGTCTTTTGCCAGCGTTCAGAGCAAATACCAGTGCGTCCCAGCTGAGATGGCATTACGGGCTGCTGCTTTGAGCAGCTCTGGGGACTCGCTACCCTAATCTGCGTCTGTTCTTAGGTGTGTTGTACAGGTGGCTGTTCAGGAGAGGAAGGCTGGGGAATTTGGTTAATTAAGCAGGGTAAACAGCAGATAACTGCAAGCCGTCCTGGTGGGACCACAAAAACATCAGTCCCCAGACATTATCGAAATACCTAGCAACATAGCATTTTTAAAAAAAATAATATTGTTGGCTAAATAATGTATTTAGAGATTAATGCTGTTGTGGTAAAGGTTCCATGGAGATCCATTGTGAACAAGTGAGCTGCCATCCATGACCAGAATACATTCCTGAAGCAGAGAAGGTGGCAGTTTCTTTCTTGTGGTAATGAGAGTTGGCACAAATTATTTAGTATGACAAGACATGGGTACTAATTGGTCCAAAGATGGCATTCAAAGGAAAAAATTAATAATACAATTTATCGGTATTTGTTGGCTAATAAACAGTGATTTTAGAATTGCTGGTCTATTATCATATTTAATATAATAATACAAAGAAAAAATATTTATTTTTATTGAAAAATATTATAACATTTGCGTGTTTTGAGTGTTAAGTGTTACAAAATGATGTAAGCAGATTTACTTTATATTATATTACTTTGGTAGTTTACAACATTATTGTTTGGTACAGTACTGCATGAAGAAATCACTTCATCTACTCTTTTCTAGTTCTAATCCTAACATTTTTAGCAATATATATACAAACTTTATGTTGCGGTGAATGATGCTCTGATGGCTGTCACAGTGCAGTAAGACGAAAAAAGAAAAAAAAAAATCTTCCAAAATAAATCTCAATGAAATGAAAAGAACATTATCTGCTTCCTATTACTCTTAGATCAATCGATGGCTCCTATGCTGTTGCACTGAGATCTAATCAGGCTATCACTGTAAAAAATATAACACCATTCTTTGTGCCATACGCCTCAGTATCAAATGAATTATTTGTAACGGAAAAAGACTACGGACTGTTTTTCTTTGACCGCTTTATTTCTCATATCTGTAAGAGAACTGTAATCTGTTTTAGAGATACCCTGTGCATTTGAAAGGGACTGTTATGGGGGCTGGTCAGGGCTGGTCAGGATCCCAAGAAGGCAGACGTAGTTGAAGGTCTCAGAACTGATTATTTATTTACAGAGTCACAGAAATAAGGAATAATTCACAATTTCTCTTGGTGAAGAGGCGAAGGCAAAACCCAGAGTCTGTGGCGGAACACAGGAGGAAAAGGCTTCGAGGCAGCAGGAGTCCTGGGTGCAGCTTGGAGCAGGGAGTCTAAACACAAGAAGTAGCATTAGTAAAGCGGCTACAAAAGAGCAAAGAGAAAGGGCTGCGAGGCTTACTGCTACCGTTGGTAGTGTAATTCTCCGGCGTCGATCTCTCCACAGCCTACGGCTTATAAGTCCCTCCTAATTGCCGATGATGGGCATCAGGTGTGTCTGCAGCTGCACCCAGGCTCCGCCTCAGCCATGACCAAACCCTGCGCAACATGTGAGAGGGAGGAGCACAAACCAAAACAACAACAAACACAAAAGAACCCGAAGCAAAAGCACAACAAAACCCAGAAACCTAACAGGGACGAAGCATAAAATTGCTACACTGTATAAGATTTCCATCATACATTAACTTCCCCATATATGAATTCAAGACGATAGTTACATATATCTAACAAATTATTTTTTTTTTGTTTTATTAACTTAAATATTGATCATTGGTCAGACTATTTTTTCACATGTATGTAATGAATCCCTTTTTATTAGGTTATGCCCCTGCAACTAATCACTATGGCTTCACCTATAAAACACTTATTTATTAAGCAATGGCAACTGTTAGTGGTTCAGTGGTCAGTGGCTCAAAATAAATGATGGCCATCATCTTATCGAGAGCCCAGGGTGAACCTGACCCCTTCCACCATCTCTTCCCTTCCCATTCTTATCAAGACCACAGTGAATGTGTTCACCAGGCTGTGAAATGGAAATCATTGATGGGCCCTTATTCAGCAGCAAGGTGCTGCCTTCCTTTACCTCGCTGTCCTATTCACCAGCATACCGAAAGCCATAAAATATGACAATTCGGCGATATCATCCAGGTTAAACTTCCCCGTAATTGCCATAAACCAATTATACTTCTTATTCAATAACTTGGCCTCTTCTATTCTCCCCACACTGAGCATATGGACAGTGATGCATTAGTTCATATCACAGAGTTAATGAGAAGACCTTGGTCTCCGCTGAGGTGACACAGTGACCCAGATATAAAATATTGTCTGAGAGGGAGGGGCGTGAGTGTGTGTGGACGTTAATGTCAAATCAGAAAATGAATGAATTTTCTTCAGTCCAATTTAGACCTCTCTAAAGAAAGATGATCTGATGATGGTAACCACTACTGCAAGATACTAATGTAATGAAAACCGTTTGACTGGACATTGTTTGTGTTGTGTGCTTGTGGATGTGCGTCGTTGATCAGCAGAGATCTGGGTTTTGTTTTGCCTGGCACTGCAAAAAAAAAAAACAAAACGTGGCAGACTTCCAGTGCAATGTGGCTGGGGTTGATAAGTGGAACACGGAGCAGGTTACGCTGCGACCGTGCGGTCAGGCTGGGCGATTTGGGGGGGATTATACCAGTGAGGAATTGTTGCCATGGGGACAGTGGAGGGATAGCAGGACAGGCCCTGTAAAACATGTCGCGGGAGTTTCGTATAGATTAGACATACATGACCACAGTCAGCAGTGCCAAAGCATTTATGGACATTTTGAAAGAGGATTAGAAAGTGAATCCCTTTGCTCAGTTTCTGGCTAAGGATTTCTCAGGGAAATTACTTTTCATTCATTTTCTGCTGCACATAACAGGGACATGAAACTTGTAAACAGGCTTATAAATGACTTAGTCCATGCTCGTGTTGATTTCATGGCATTTCATTTGAGATAAAAAGGATTCTACTGCAGTGATAATATGTGATTATCTGCCTTACACTCACTTGCAGAGTAAAACACACACACACATACACAGTATATGTATTTGAAAATAATGTATTATTGTCTCAGCTGTGTTACATCAACAACATTTAACATCCGTATCCCAGGTAACGTGGTGAAAAGTTTTTTTTTTTTTTTGCCAGACACACTAAATCTCAGAACCTCATCTAAACTTGTCTTTATTTGGAGACAGTAGCTTAGCAAATAATACGCTTGACTTGTGCTGCAGCTGTTGGGTGTATTATCTCTTCTTCTCTCACGGTCTTCTGGCTGAGAAAAGTGACACATCACTTGTTTTTGTCACGCATACCCATATTTCTACTTTTGTGTGACTTTCACAGTCATACCACTGTAACATGTTCTTTTGTTCCCCTTGTGAGTGTCAGTCTGAACCTAACGAAGAGCAGACAGACACATTGTGATTTTGCACACCTGTGTACTGAACGCTAATGAGGGGATCAGAGTTTCACCGGCTGAAGTTTTTTTTTTCTTCCAGTTTTTACCTACATATAAATATGAACCTACAATGTAAAAAGAAGTGAAAGAGGCAAGGTACTGGCAACTCCACCTGGGACATTGTTGCCATGTACCATCTTAGCAAAGATGACAATTGTTGCAATCTTTTCGTCATCACCAAAATAGTATGTTTTGTGCCGATAAATGAGAGAAAAAATTATGAGGTAATAAGCAATGCTTTGTGTTTCATTTTTTATATCCAGGAAGTGGTAGGCCCTATATTTGGGGTTATTATTATTATTATTATTGTTGTTGTGTTTGTTGTTGTTATTGTCACTGCCGTATACCAATGACATCTATGCAGAATTTCACATGAACTTATAACTTGAAACAGAACAACATTTGAATATGATGTAGTGTTGTATTGGGTTTACATGAATACATTTCTGTTGTTAACAATAGATCTCTCCATGCAGCTGCAAAGGCTTTGGCTTTAATAAGCTATAATAGGAAAAAGGAATCATAAGAAGTACATTGTATCCATGCACCGTATAATGATGCAATATAAAAAGAACAGTAGTTGTGCAACGTTTAGAAGATACTTATTATTGTTCCAGAAAATATTGAGAAAATATCCCGACATAATTAAATTAGAATTTCAATCACAGATACTATGTTCCTCTTAAAGTTTAATAAAAGTGCGGGGGTATTTCACTGCTCTTCCAAATACTCTTCTCATTTTATAGCGAGAAGCATGTTAATTTAATTTTATTCTTCCTTTGGAGGTGAAGACCTATGACATGACACTGGGGACCTGGGGTCACTTAACATCCAGTAGAAGTGTAAATGTCTGTAGAAGTCATTAAGAAAAATGTTTCCGCTGGTAGAACAGTGGTCTGTGTGAGGTAAATTAGGCCACGTAACCATCATGCAAATTCATCAAAGACAACAACACTAGATTTTGTCTTATTTGTTGCTAAATATGGCAGCGAAAAACAAATTACAAACAAAAGCAGTTACCCAGGCTTTAATTTTCTGTTTTTTTAATATTCGGTTGTTTACTTGTTATGTGCATTTTTTAATCTCATTGCATGTAGTTTTCACTTCATTACAGAATCCATATTCAAAACCAGTAACATCATTAGGCTGCATGAAAATACAGAGGCAGCAGCTGCTGACAATATCGGTATTTTCCAGATGCTAACAAACATGGGTCAGCTGTGAATGCTTCCATAAAAAACATATGCCTATGCCTGTTTCTTCAGATTCGGAGCACACTCGACAGCACAATTCTGTTACCTGCCGATATGTTGCGTTTTCATAGCTACATCATGTAATACAAACAAATACAAACATTGCACATGTTGAAACCTCCTATAGTAACCCGTTCATTATGCAGACACACAACCCATCAGCGATGAAATGCAAGAGGGATGCAGAGGCATCATAGGCCACAGGTCCCCTCTGTAATTTCCCACAGAATGGCAGCAGTGACAGAACGAGCTTTCTCCCCGTCGAATAGCGAGACGGCTCTTTGTGCCTTTTTGATTTTCTCTCTTTCCAGATGATGTGTGGGGAAGGAAGGATCCCCTTTGTGTCATGCCACAAGACTTAAAAGCAAAGTTGGCTCTGGATGCATTTGCGTTGAGTGTCTATGCGAGGGGGTGGGGGTGTGGTGGAGGGGTGGGGGTGGGGATGTGAGTACACAATGCACACAGTGCCTGGATCCATGTTGCTCTATGATACACGGCGCAAATAATGTTTCTGGAGAAAAATACGACACTCTGGCCAAGTTTGCTGACAGTTTATTGTAAAACCCCCCAAAATTACATCACTATTTCACTCTCTCTCTAAGTTTGTTCCAGGACACACACTCAGTTGTCTGTGCAATAAACAGGCTTTCAAACATTTCCTCCAAAAGATTTGCTGAATGTACATTTTTATATTAAGCTCCACTGAATTGGGCCAGTGGAGGCAAATAAAATCATTTTACCTGAAAGGGCAAACTCCTCTCCTCATCTGACAACACATTTTAATTTGCTGAGTCCATTGTTTGAATCTCTTTTGGGACAGATGCTAGATAAAGGAGACCAGAAGATAAAAACTGTGCATTCTACACCACCACCCTTTCTGTTCATTTTATTCTGCTGCTTACGATGTGCAGTAAAATTATCTATTTCCCTCTGATTCACCTAAAGTGATATCTGACAGATCACTTGATGCCATGATCGATTCTGAGTAGAACCATGAGGGTTTTTTTTTTTTAAATTTTCAATCCTCTCTTTCCTTCTGTACAATAAATATTTGGTTCAATGTGTGTTATACTGTAGAGCAAAACAGAAACAGGCAAACAGCATGAACATGTGATTGGTGCTATGTTGTGATTTGCTGCTGTTAGTTTTGTGTTGCAGGGTTTGTGTGTTTGTGTGTTGTCTCTCTCTCTCTACTTCCAGTTTCTCCTACAGAGCAGGTGATTGGCTGGCCGGCTTCACCTGTGGCAGCAGACGAGACTCACCTGATTCCACTCAGCTCATCTCCTGCTCTATAACAGCCTGGTCTTCACTCCACTGCTCTGACACATCTCTCTCTGTGTTACTGTGTCAGAGCCCAACAAACCATTTCTTCTCTGTGAACCTTCAGTTCTTCTCCTGTAGTTTGTCTCTATGGGGAAGAATCCACATGTCGTTCTGCTCCCTGACTCCACTGCCTGCAGTTTTTGCTTTTTGTTCTCTCAACATTAAAGTGTTGTATCACCTCGACCTACATGAGTCTCTTTCCGCTCTGGGGTCCAACCTAACCAATACATGATGTGTGTTATGTCTAATGGTTGGTCTCACTGTATTAACGCATGAGGTGCTTGACCCTGTAACAGTTATTTGTCTTCTTGTTCTGGAAAGATGCTGCAGAATCAGCTCGGCACAGAGTCGCTGCTGCACAGGTTATAATGCATGTTGTGTGTGATGTTTACCTTGTTTTACCACACTAATATTTGCCAATTACCACTAAAGGGAAATGAACCAAAGGAATGTAATTACCTTTACATGTGTTAGTATTAAATTAATTCACTGGACAAAGTGAACTGATAAAATGACATTTTGTCATTTTGTAACAGTTTGAAAAAAATGTATATATGGACACAGCTATTCTGCTGTTCACTTAATTAGGATAGACAACTGTTCAGGTTTTGCACATTATGTCTATAATCTAATAAGCCAAAATATCAAATGTGCATAATACTGTATTGTGTTATTTTTATAGTTGCTTTTATGCTCTATGGTTTATCACCTTAGTTTAACTACTCTGTTCATAAACATAAATTGAAATATAATGTTCTGTTGTCAAGAACCATAACTGGCAGCATGATTCACTGTGGACATTACAAATCATACTGTTTTTTTTTTTTTGTTTTTTTTGCTGACATTGAATTAATTGAAAATAGTGTAAGTGGGAAATGTTCATTAGTCAATGAGTGGAAATGAACACTTTCTTCCTTTAAAAGACTGATGTCATGTCCTATGCAGGAAAATGTTAACATCTGTAATTTGATTTTTAGATCTGTTTGTATTCTATTAACTTATAAATTAGATCGATATCATAGAATTTATCTGGGAAATTGTTAAAACCTTATTATTAACATTCTTAATATTAACAATTCCTTCCGAAAACTTTGGAATGGCAACCACTCTGGTCCCAGGCACACTTAGTGGGATGCATTAACCTCAAAAACAAAGCAGTGAATCTGAGAAGTTGCAAAATTTGCCAAGTTTCATGTAAATGAACTCCCGGGGGACTTTGCCTTGAGTGTTCATGCAGAACAGAGGGTGATTATATTTAACAATGGAAAAAGTTCCTCTGTGTAAGCCAGTCATCACATTCTCTCTTTGCTCCTTGTCTGCTATTGTTCTGCTCCGCCACATTTGTTTTATACCTGCTATTGCCTGTCATCCACTCCATCACAGAACCGCGGCTTCAGATGCCTGCGAGTCACTGTTTGTTCCCTCTTAGAGGCAGGGGACTGAGAGGAACACGGGATGCTGCAGTGCAATGGAGGTAATTGATACCCTGCTTTGCACGGCAGTGACTGCAACTTTCAGGACATTAAGGAAATAAAAATGCAGGTCTTTGTGCACATCAAGAAGCAGGCATCCGAAATAGCATCGCGACAACTGCTGGTCTTAAACAAGGCTTGTTTGTGTCTCGCAACTCAGGATGTGAGAGCGTATGGTTGTGTCTCTGTAAACATTAGGGGTAAAAGTTTTATTATTATGTGCAGTTTTTATTTCCACCTGAACAGATTTTTGTTTTGTTTGCAGAAACAGTGAAAATGTTCGCACATTCTGACATATTGTCCAATGTTTGCTTCACTTGACGCCCCTTTAATTACCCACTTCTCCAGAAACAAATCCCGCTAATGATGTCGTTCCCAACACGGGGCTTTATTTTCTATTTATTTTCATCTGGAGCAACTTAAAACAGGTGAGCACATAGTAGCCCTTTAGTCTTGTTTTAGCAAAACATTAAATTTACAGGGGGTCCTCGAGTTACGACAGAGATCCGTTCCTGAGAAAGTGTTGCAACCGAATTTCGACGTAAGTCGGACCATACATTCATTGTGCCATTGTGCATACATTGTGCCACTAGATGTCGCTATAGCACCACGCTAAAATAAGAGTTTATTATGGTGAATTGCCTTTTTTGTCCCTCTTGACACACCGTAGGGGTTGATATCGCGGGTGTAATGAGAATTTCCTTTAGATTTCTGATATCAACCGTGTAGACCCTGTGTTGTGAATAAACCTACGGTATCGCCACGATCCCGAACCCATCTGTGTCCGTGTGCATCTCCTTACCAGCTGCCGCTGGTTTATATAGCGTAGGCCTATGACAGTAATGCTGTAATTATTGCTGCTGCTGGTTTTTATGAATTGCTATCAATGCTTCTTCGTGTTATATGCCTGTGTGTTCAACTTATTTCTCCTCTTCGTCTTCATCTTGTGAGAGTGACCTTTACGTCATCCACACCAAATGACTCAGGACTGCTGAGGTGTGGCCATCTGGGATTCTCCTCAGGGTTCCATGAGCAACACAACATCTTGAACATTTTGTTTATTTGCAAGTGCTAACCAACAGCCTGCCGAAAACTACCTCACCTCTTAGACGTTAAGATCATTTCATGACTATTTAATGAATCATGCACATTTACAGTCACGCAAAAGATTCCTCTCCGCTCCGTTCTACCTCGCTCCTTCTTGGAAGCTCCAGAGAAGCAGATGGCTTGGCATCACCCTGATGGCCCAGTGTCAGCCTGTCTCTTTGGTTTGTCACACAATCCAAGACTAACGGTTAGCCATGAATAAACACAGAACGCAGCACACCAAAATTGGGTATTAAAAAAAATTGAGAGGGCACTGTTGACCTGGAATATGAAAACCAAGATGCGACTTAGTTCCCGTACCAACTAGTTCCCGTGCGAAGTCTGTACATATTTACGGGGCAAACCGCTTAAGCCGAAACAAGGAAGTTCACGGGAGATGTGTCGTAACCACGAAAACAACGTATCTCGAGACCGTCGTAACTCGAGGACCCCCTGTATTTATATAGCGTAAGCCTATGACAGTAATGCTGTAATTATTGCTACTGCTGGTTTTTAATGAATTGCTATCAATGCTTCTTCGTGTTATATGCCTCTGTGTTCAACTTATTTCTCCTCTTCGTCTTCATCTTGTGAGAGTGACCTTTACGTCATCCACACCAAATGACTCAGGACTGCTGAGGTGTTGCCATCTGGGATTCTCCTCAGGGTTCCATGAGCAACACAACATCTTGAACATTTTGTTTATTTGCAAGTGCCAACCAACAGCCTGCCGAAAACTACCTCACCTCTTAGACGTTAAGATCATTTCATGACTATTTAATGAATCATGCACATTTACAGTCACGCAAAAGATTCCTCTCCGCTCCGTTCTACCTCGCTCCTTCTTGGAAGCTCCAGAGAAGCAGATGGCTTGGCATCACCCTGATGGCCCAGTGTCAGCCTGTCTCTTTGGTTTGTCACACAATCCAAGACTAACGGTTAGCCATGAATAAACACAGAACGCAGCACACCAAAATTGGGTATTAAAAAAAATTGAGAGGGCACTGTTGACCTGGAATATGAAAACCAAGATGCGACTCAATCAGGAAACAGGTTTGCACAGCAGGACTCCATCCTCAAGGGACAGGGACCATTAAAATCTGACAGGGAAAACAAACACATTTACTTTGCACAGTTGGAGCGAAATGCCTTTATTTTTCTTCTATCAGTTCTAGGTGTGCTCAAGATGTGCAGAGTTTCCTCTGTGATAATTTATCATTTCCTCCAAGGGAATGCCAAAAACAAAGCAGCAGGCTGTTGATGCCAGTGCCAAGTCCTGGTACCAGAGCAGACGGGCCACACCAGCCAGTCTACAGCGATGGTCCGTTGTCTCTTCATTTGTAGACACTAAAATAACCTGGCAACATGTATCAAGTCTCTGGCAAAATTGACTTTTTTATAGTTGTTCTCTGATTAGACTAGACATCTATTTAGTTTTACATCCCCTTCATAAAAACCAAAACAAAATAACATCCAGCCGCTTTCCCTCAAAATAGATATGGCAAAAACCACTTTTTCAATCATGCCCTTCTGCCTGGACCAAAACTGTACGAGGCACTGACAGATACACTTATGCCAGAGCATATGCTGTGTGCCCAGACAGTAGTCATTATCTCTCCCCTGTGCCTCACAACAGGATTGGCAGATTCTGACTCGGGTATGTTCACATGAATTAGAGTTCAAGTCACACTTTTGGGAACTCATTAATTTATTCTGTCATCAATCCAAGACCACTGGCTAATGGATGGGAACGAAATTACATTGTTTATGACGAAGCCAAGTATTTCCTTTGTGTCCTGATACTACTCCTACATGTGGAGATCGTGGAGTAAGCTGGACTATGAATAGAATTCAGGCACCTATATGTTGATATCATAGAAAGTATGACAGGAAATAAATGAGATGCCAAACTACAGGCAGCAGAGCAGCTTTTGTCTGTTTTGTCAATATTTTTACATCATTGTCAGTTTTTAATTAGTAAAATGTCTTGTCGAACAGCTCATGCAGTGTTTGCATTCGACACGTGTGCCTCATCGCTAGTGTGTGACTGCCCGTCAACATGTCAATCACGACAGCTGGACACGGTGACACAGACCCATAGAGCAGATTTTAAAACAGGTATGAGTTATATTAAACATATGGATGCATTAAGGCATTTTGTGGAAATAACTTATTTTGTGACTTTGTGGCCTTGTTACTTTCAGCCATCTGTGCAGGAAGGGGTTTGCTGCAGTTGCTGCATTTTACAACATCTTAACATTTTCTATTATATTGCTATTTGCAATATAAGTTGCAATAATGTGCACATTAGGACAGCTCTCCTGCTGAAGATACATACCTGCATGTGATGCCTTCACTGCATCAACATTATGATCATTAACTAAGAAAACAAATAATGGCTAAAAAGAGAAATATGCTGTATCATTATCATTTATATAATGTGATAGGAAAATGATTTATTTAGCATAAACTGTATCTGGGACAAATAAGTCAATCATGTAATGTAATGTAATGTAATGTAATGTAATGTTACCTTTAAAACATTCAAGTACATTACGAGTAAGTAAATCCACCACTAACCTTGGTCTTTTCTTTCCCATCACATTCCAGTCCTCTCTGCACAACTAAATAGTTATTCATATATTCAATACCACAACTTCTTTTACAACTCGTACAATTATCAATACAATACCATCGGGGGGGGGGGGATTTCATAAATAACAAATATGGCTGTAGATGTTGATGGTGAGACAAATTGAGTGCAGTTTTTCTTGTCACACAACACAACACAACATTTGGTTTCTCTCCAGGTGCTTTGTAATGAAGCTTTTTGGCTTTCAGTTGTCATTAATCGACAAATGCTATGTAAATCGGGTAAGTGATAAATTGCCCTCACTTTACAAAAAGAACCGAGGCATTTTGTCTCCACTGTTGCATTTCGCACATCAATCCACTAAATACAGTGTGTCTTCTGATGCCTCAGAGTAATATGACTGAGAAGTTTAGCATTCCATCTAGATAGACCAGACTAAAAGAACATAGTTTTGACTTTTCTGACAGCTATATGCTACCTGAATATCACCAGCTTTACAAATAGAATAAATTAAACCAAAATCACGTACACCTGCTGAAACCTGAGCGCCGCTGACATTTCTGGTGCACAATTTCCAGGCGCAACTTGTTCATTTCATGTGACCCCTGTCAAATTTTGAATGTGTGTGCACTTGCTTTTATGATAAAAAGGAAAGTGGTTAAAAAGTACAAGAATTAGACGCTTAAAGAAATCGAGCATGATCTGGTCTATGACTCCCGATAAACTGTTTTCCGAGATCTTGTCTTCTGCCACAAATTCCCAGCTCCTCGTGCTCAAAGCTAAACACAAGTGACAGTGGAGATTGGACAAACAAATCCTTGATATGCCATGTGTGTGATTATGGATGTGTTGGGAAACCAAATGAAACATGGGAAACAGAGATTAGAGACAGAAACAGGAGAGAAAGGAAGGGAGCTATAGATTAATCATATTAGGGAATTGGGGTGCATCAGTGTTGCCATGTGAAATGAAACTCCCCAACAACAGGTTAGTCCCAGGCAGTGAAATGATAGATGAAAAGGATAAACAACAGTACTCAATTATAGCAGTGCATGATTTACCTAAACTAATTAAGACCTCTGGGTAATGGAGGGAAAGGAAACACCAGCCGTCCCTTCTCTTTTGCAGTGTGAACTCCCAATGCAGAATCTGAGCTGAGGCCGCCTTTGTTCTCAGTGTCCCAGTCGTCAAACCAGCTGAATGGATGCCATCGCCGCTGTAACTCTCCCTCCCTCTCCCTCTCTTTCTCGCTCTCTCTTTCCCCATCTCACAGCATGTTTCAGTCTGTAGGCGTATGTGCATCAGTGCGCAAGGACAGTAGTGTCATATTGTTGCCTATACGTTGCACAGAACATCTGCTGTTTTCATTTCCGAATTACAAGGGGGGATGAAGTTCCACTGTAAGTACATGCACATGCTGACAAGTAAAACTATTTTTTTCTTTTGAGTTAATTCTTACTTCTGTCATGAACAGCTGAACCGTGCTGACTTCTCAGCACTTTCGGGTTTGCATCCAGTTGCCCTGAACATGCCGGCCGACACTGCTCACTCAAATTCTAACATCTTGTTTTATAAAGGCAGTGACAGTTGATGGTCTTGGCAGGCGGCCATCATCACCTGGTTCTGCTCCCACCCGTTTAGTAGCAGGAGAAAACTACATAGCAGTGCAGTGCTGCTGTAATAACTGGGCTCTACAGCCTTAAATTGCTCATTTTGGGTAATTATTGCGGTTAGAATAAAAAATATACATCCATTTAGCAAACCACAAATAATGGAGACAGCAGCTAGCAATGGAAATAAAACAGTTTTCTACAAGGAGAAGACTTGTTCTTGATTTTTCTATGTTGAAATATGAAGTAAGTTCAGGAACCACTTTGTCAATATCCTGTATTCAGCAAATAAATAAGAAAACAAACTCTTATCTAAATTTCACAATTCACAATTTCCTCTTTGAAACATATTCACAGCTCTCACTCACTCACAGTGTGACAATGCCACTGCCAATGTCCATTTCCTGACGCATAGAAAAAACAGTAAGACACATGGTGTTGTGTTTATTTAGAGTGAAGTGGACTGTGGGTGGGTGAGACAGGGCCATAAAATTCCTGTGATACGTAGATTGACTACTCGATAAAGCGAGAGAATGAAGCATCCTGTCGTTCTAATTGCACTGCTGAACTTTTCTGCCACTTAACCGTGTTGACAACTCATCCTGCTCCCCCGAAGAATGTCAGTGGTCCATGTACAAGAGCTTGTTGCAAAGTGAAATGAGAGGAAAAAGCGCATGCCTCTTGGTCCACTGCTTACTCGATGGATCTTGGGACACTCGGAGACGGACGAGCATCAAAACAGACAAATACATTTGCGTCAACTAAGCAAAATGGACCACGGACCATGGGGGGAGCCATGGTTTTTGCCAACTTGGAAAATAAAATCTAATTAGGCTGGTTCATAATTTGCTCTTGAAGGAGTAGGCTCATACAGTTATTGATTGGCTGGTTGTGTCTCTGAGAGATATTCACCTTAATAATATACTGGAGGGGAATGACTGGCTGGGTGGATGTGGATCAATGCTGGCTTCCCTTTAATCAGGACACGTTAATGCATAAACTGTCTTTCAGGTGACCTGGATCCACAGCTTTGAAGTTCTTGAAGATCTTCGCCAGTCATCAGTTTGCGAGAGCGCATCATTTTGCAAACCCCATTGCTCCATCTCTGTGCATCCTGGGAATTGGAGGTGCCTTCCGCCTGATTCTGCTTGGGGTTTATGTAGTGCTGCTAAAGAACCTGCAGGGATCAAAATGCTGACATCGGGGAAACCATTTGGAGTTTTGTTGATCTGTTTTTGTCTCAGTGGATATGCATTTATGCCTACTCACAGAGTTATACTTCAACAAGTTAAAACCCAGGCATTAGGACTCGGAAACTTAAATCCTCAACTGAAATCAGGTGAAATCTGGTTCCACACTGAACAGCGAACGTCTGTCACATATAACAACAGTTTCTGTCACTCACACTATTTCGGCAAGAAAAGCCTAGACAGGGAATCAGCACATCTGCACTAATGATTCGAGATTCTCTTGACATGACATTATATCAGCTGATGTGGTGGCACCCCCCTCCCCGTCCCCCGCCCCCCACAAAAGCCTGTCTTCCACAGTGCCCTTCTTTGACTTTCCTAATGAACTAACTTCCAATTCGGTTTGAGTCTGCTCCAAATGCCACCTTTTCCATCATCGAATGCCACATTTCCATGTTCAAACGTCAATGTTTGGAATTAATTTTTACATGGCAATAGTCTGTGAGGGATCATTAAAGAGGGGCCAGATGTCACAATGTATTGTTATGCACTGGCTGCTTTAACCCCTGATACTAGAATGACTAATGAGATCAGAATTTCAAAAGGAGCTCACCAGGGATTTAAACATTGAACTGAGTTCATATTTTTGGCTTTTTCCCTAAATTATAGCACAAACTGTAATATTTTGTTGTGTGTACTGACAAAAAACACAACGATCAACACAGCTGGACAGCAGTGTTGACTCCACAGTCTGTTGGCTTGATAAGAAACTTAAACATTTGTTTACGTGTCAGCATGTGTCTGTCTGAGTAGCACTGGGAGCCCATCCTCTTAAGAAGCCTGCAAACGACATACATCTACCTGCTACCTGCTTTTACCTACCTGCTTTATTTCTGCAAGTGTCAATGGGCCAGTTTGACTTATATTGTGAGCAGCCTGTTCATGGCTCGATGATTTAATCGTAACTATGGGAGCAGATAATTCATGGGCCTTTGGCTTTACATCCCAGCATATTTACTGATGGAATTCAACGGCAATATTTGATTTTATTGAAAATCAAAATTGCACAGTGAAAAACCAGAGAAAAAGTAAAGACGATGCAGATCGCAGTTTCACAGAAAGACCTGATGTCAATGGAATTAACATTTTTGTATGTGAGAGCCTGTTAAGGTCATTGTTGCCTCTGGGACCTTCAACCCTCATATCATGTATTTTTTAAAGACACAGCACGGGGTGATGTTGAACAATAAATATTCCAAGGGCTGTATAGATTCGATCTGGCAACCAGAAGGTCCTGTCATGACCAATTAGAAATGCTTTGTGACTCACAGACTGGCTCACAGGCATGAAGCAGCTGTACCTGTGGTCATTGTCAGTCAGCAGACAAAACAGCACTGGTTAACCTTGCGAGGGAAAAAGGAGTTTCAGCCTTGAGCACAACAACAGTTCCAAAGATGAATTCAATGAATATTTTACAACACCTTCATTATGGGTGCATGTAATTACTGCCTTTGCCATAATGCTTGACTAATTCTCAGTGAGATGAGGCGAAGTGGCGAGTGGAAGGTTTGAATTTCTAGCGAAACCCCAACCAAAACAAATTACTCTAATCAGTGGTTTAAAACTAATGTACGCAGTTTGGTCACAAAGTATTGTGTTGCGTACGTTCTAATTCATTTTTGAGAGAACTTTGTTGCTTTATTAAGCCTCATGGAAATTGGACTCAAAGTCATACGGCTGCTCTTTTGGAAGCAGCAATATGTGAAACCTGACTCGAAAGACACAGCTTTTTTTTTTTTTTCACCCTCAGTGAGCTGCTAAGTTGGCCTGTGGTTCTGTGACTACAGGGATAACCTGAGGATTATTTTCTGTGCCCCGGTTGAACCCAAAGTTTTTGAACCCAAGAAGAAGCAGTGACTAAAAAATAAAATCTCAACCAAAACAATTTTCTTTTTTTAACACTTTCCATCAAATTTGAGCAGAACAGACTAGACGCCGTACCGCATACAGCGTGTTGTACACGTTGTTAACGCATAATATTTATCATTACAACTTCATATATTTTTGAATATATATATACTGTATATATATATATATATATATATATGAATGTGTCGTAACCGAATTTCGACGTAAGTCGGAATATACATTCATATGTAAGGTAGATACTAAGTTGTGCCACTAGATGTCGCTATAACACCACGCTAAAATTAGAGTTTACTATGGTGAATTGCCTTTTTGTCCCTCTTGACACACCTTAGGGGTTGATATCGCGAGTGTAATGAGCATCTCCTTTAGATTTCTGATATCAACCATGTAGACCCTGTGTTGTGAATAAACCTACGGTATTGCCACGATCCCGAACACATCTGTGTACA
>JAFBJQ010002447.1:69871-246034 GCA_016785345.1 Trinectes maculatus | reverse complement strand
CAGCCATTTCACATAAGTAAACACAACGCAGAGTAGCCTAGCTGAGGAGGTGTTGGAGAGCCGGCACCAACTAGTTCCCGTGCGAAGTCTGTATGTATTTACGAGGCAAACCGCTTAAGCCGAAACAAGGAAGTTCATGGGAGATGTGTCGTAAACACGAAAACGTCGTATCTCGAGACCGTCGTAACACAAGGATCCCCTGTATATAGCATTTGTATAAAACAGTATCATATAGCTCAAGAGAAAAGAAATAGAGGAGCGTGTGTTTGCTTTCTGTGTCTTTTATTTTTCATTACCACAGAATACTTAATGTGAGATCACATGTTTTTGCTGATATTCACTGACTCATATTTGGTGTATTAACTGAGGTGTTTGTTTCCTATGAAGAAAACATGCAACATCATTGTCATTAGCTGGCGCTGGATCATAACAATTTGAATCTCTGTTTTATTTTTCTTACCTTGCGGATGTTTGTATTTCGTTTGTTTGTTCAACCCTAATTTGCATGTTTTATTCATTTTTATCACTGTGTGACTTTATGTGTGTAATTTCCCTGACAGTTAGATGGGTACTGCTATTATGATCCTTTAACCAAACTAATCTGGGGCCACGTTTTCGCATCTGGCATTTCTAATAGGTGTTTGCTTTCAAGCAAATGGCTCCTTGAAGATCAAACCTGCCAGACAGACTTCTCCCATCATGTCATTTCAAAACGGATGCCTGTGGTGTTCCTCCAGTAGCCTATAAATATCTTTAAATGGCCCATAAGCATATTCCTCAGATCTCCTCTGATGATTTAAATAGTTTTGAAAATGTACACAAAATGTGGTCTGTGTCGTATAATTCTGACGACTTTGAGGGCTGGAAAAGTTTCACACCCATTTATGAGAATTTGCTGCATTTCAAACGGTGCATATGTTAGCATCAAACCAAAATGTAAAAGATAAACATGATTTGCATTAATTTGTATTCGGAGTGTGCCGCTTTTCAGTGTCCGTTGCGTCTCCTGTTCTGGAACACAGATCTTTGACCCGTTATTTTTCGAAACCGCTTCATCAAGGAAATAATCAGCAAAGCCACGCTGTGACGACGCCGTGTTTTTTTGCAGTCATGCATAATGACTTCACGCATCCGATCAATAGTTCAATCGGGCTTTCATTACTCATTCGCAGGAGTTATTTATTTATCTACTCGCAGCACAGCAAATTAAAAAGAGAAGGCGCCAGTCTGAAGGTAGCGTGCACTTGCTGCTGCCACCTGTGCTGCTAGGCGGTTTAACTGAAGCATTAGATGTGTACACACACACACACACACACGCTCATTTACTGAGTACACACCACGCAAGTTTGGCATGACCCTTATCAGAGCCTGGCAGTCTAATTACAGCTCAGGCAGTGGGATTCCATTGATTTGAAGATAAATGTTAGCACACCTGTGTACTGAATCCATTACGATCTTTATCTTAATGGCTCTGGGAAAATGCTTCATTAAGGCTCATTACAATAATGTGAGGCTTTAAGCATTAATTAGTTTACCATTGTGAATTGCCAGATTTACTTTTAGTAAAAAAAAAAACCAAACAAAACTACAAAAACAAAAAAACTAGATGTTCTTTAATACAATAGGCAGGAATATAATCCAGCTACTGTCTATTCTAACGTCTTGTTTCATCATTTTTGGAGTTTATTTTGCCCTACATTGAGTGTTACGCCAAGTGAGATGCAGCAAAATGCAATAAATTCACTCATTTTAAAATTCTCCAAATAATTGGATAGATGACTTGGAAGCGACAATGATTTGCAAATACTGTATGACCCAGATCTGCCAGGTAATGCATATCACCACCACTGCTGCTGAGGGGAATGATCCGTGGACTATAATAACTGTGAAACGACATTATGAATAGAGATGTTCCAGTATGCCCAGTTCTTCCTGCTAACTTGGGGAAACTGAGCAGAGGACCCCAAAGATGAGGACAAGTTAAATTATGACGACTGAGTTGAGGGATATGGTGCAGGGGCCTCTCAGAGATTTGAATGCTGAGAGCGACATAATCATGATGGGAAGAATGCTGAATATTATGGAGCCCAGTTATTTTAGGATTGGGAGCATAGGGAGAGCGGTAATGGCAGGATGTGATTGACATCTTCCTGGGCGCACTCAGCCTCCTCTGGAAAGAGCGATTCTTAGTCGATAGGAAATTGGCTTGGATTTACATCACTTTTATTATTTTACACAGAGAGGAGAAATTATTTAGCAATATAACAAGTTTGCAAGTGCTGCAGCACAATTGCTGTCAGCAGAAGGCATGTATCGAACAAGAGCATGCAGCAAAACCTTGTGTGAAATGACGGTTTGTCTGCACTTGTCGCAGAAAGACAGTGCTTGACATCAGGTGATGGATCCTGGTATCTCTGTTAAACTTTGTATATTTGCTTTTTGTTTTTCCTGATGTTGTTCCAACGCGACAATGGCAATATCAAAACTAAATTACAGGAAGGAACTGTGGAACGTTTTTCGTCCCCGTTTCCAAAACATTAATTGATTAATGCTTTATGAACTGCAAACTGAGTATTTATAGAACTTTTAATCACTGCGGTCACAGTAGAGTAGCAACACTGGGTCTGACCATGACGACCGAATGAGTGCATTCGACTCGTAATGAAATTGGTCGCATTGCATTAACCTCAGCGTTGCCCAAGATCTAATTATTTTAGCCGGGTCATTAACAGGAGGTGAAATAACAGTAACTATAACAAGAAAATTATGGGTCAGTAGATAAAAGATAACTTTCAAGTTAGAATCCATTTTGCTTTATTATTAATAAGACAAAGTTTGCATTTTATCATAAAACCTACATCGTTAATTTTTTCAATAATTGAAGTCATTGGATAGTGCAGTGAATGGATTTCCATGTACTGTACGTTATGTGTGTAGCTTTACCCTGTGGCATTTTCCTGAGAACAAACACAATCAGTGTTACTCGCCAAAACATACTGAATGTATCCTTGAGCTCCAACCAGAGTGCTGAATACATTTCCTGCTTTGCTAATTTGCTTTGTTTGCTGTCGAGCCCTCTTTTCTTCCACCTCAGCTACATCTCTCGTTAAAGCTGACGACTGTTCAGCTGCTGTATAGCATTAGGTCAGTGGCAGAATGTAAGTGACATGAATGAGAGCATATCATCTTCTTCTGCTTGCCAATACAAATAAATGAGCCACTCAGAAAAAAAGCCCCATAGTGCAGATAGCCGTTAAAACAACACATAATTTTTTATTTGTGTAAACAATGAGTTATTGATGCTCAAACACAAACCAGTGTTGGTACCAACCCTGCTCTCCCTGTGTTGCTTCCTTTCAGTTACACTTGGTGCAGACTTTTATCCTCTTTCTCTTCCTTTCCCCCCCGAAAATGCAATGTCAACATCCAAGTAAGGCTTCAATAATAATATCACCAAAAAAAAGAAGAGACACCACAGAGAAAATACCAAACATTGTTATACTCAGTCAACAAACATGAAAAGAAAAAGAGGCAGGGATTCCTTTGGCCAGCAAACTGATTTCTTCCTAAAGATAAGACTCAGCAGTGATGGTGTTTTCTGATACTGTTCACAAAAATCTAACATTCACTCAGCTGCTCGAGTCAAAGCAGGAGTCACAGCCGGCCAGAGAGCAGGTAAAGACCACTGAGGCAGAACCCATCTCCCCTGATTCAGGTCACTCCTATAGCCTATATTTTATATAGGGTGAGTATTTATTTATTTTATTTTTGCTTACTTTTTTTTCTCCATTGCTTCACGGCTCTGGCAGTCACACTCGACCCTGCGTCTAACAACTGTAGCATCCCTCCTCCCTCCACCTCTCTCTCTGCCTTAGGCCCGTGGGTGGTTCAAATAATTTGCTTAATTTGTTGCCATTCACTCACAGGACATGGATCAAAGAACTGTTAAATTGCACTGACGTGGCAGCATCTCGGAGTGACTGAGAGAGAGAGAGAGAGAGAGAGAGAGAGGGAGAGAGAGAGAGGTAGGCCCTCCAGCTAAAGGAGGAGACTTCCAACATCCTCACTGCCACCACTTTGTGTGTGTGTGGGTGTGTGTGAGAGAGAAGTGTGTGTGTATGCGTGTGTGCCAAGAGAGGATGAGGATGGAGACACCTACTCGCTCCACCAACAGGCCAAGTCCTGTTGCTGTGTGGATGCCGCTGATAATAGCTGAAGCCAAGTGAGACGATGTGTCATTAGACATTAGCATGCAACTCCACTTGGCTGTTTACCGGTACGAACAGAGAACAAGTGGGTTATTTATGCTGCGAATGTTATGGGATTAAAATAAAAGGGCTTAAGCAAGAATGATGTAAACTTTTCGGATCAGTGACTCATTTCCTGAACGCGCTGCAATCCCCATAACCCCGAACCGACACAATTCCATGTTCTGCACCCAAACTACCGATCAGCACTTTCTTGTTACTTTTCTGTCCCATTCTCAATAAATCTAATTAATAACCCACATGAAACACCAACTCACCGCCGAGCATGCTCATGAAAAAGACCATGATGCAATTAGCCAGAGGACTCCGATGAGAGATACTTGCAATCAAAGTGTGAAAAGAGGCGGGGAGGCAATATAGCAGGGGGCTGGGGGAAGGAGGGGAAAAAAGCAGATGCTGCAAAAAAAAATAAAAAGGGGGATCTTCAAAGAGCGAGATGGGTTGAAAACCCAGGAGAGGGAGCTGTGGGAGCACTTGTCTTCTTTGGCATTAATGTGACAGATCTCCTCCTGGACCAGGCAAGACATAAAGAACCAATAAGCAGTAGGAGATTTCCTCTTCTTCGTCTATCTCCCTTTTTCAACATTATTATCATTATTATTATTATTATTATTATTATTAATATTATTATTATTATTATTATTATTATTATTATTCTTACTCGTTTGTCCAAATGTGGACTCGCAAAGCAGCTGCTGGAATTAAAGGGACAGTGCAATGCATGTTTGAACTCAGTGTGACTATACTTTAGTTAACGAAACTTTGTGGACGCTTCTGTCAAGTCATGCCCTGATGAACTGCTGTTAAGACAGCTACAGAGGCCTTGGAAACTTGATGATGACTTTCTGACTGCATTCATCCTTGTTATTAGCATTTTGATGAGCACGCTTCCACTGTGCTACTGGAGACGCTTGAAGCATAGAATTTTTTTCTTCCTCTTATATGGATTAAAACCCTCATCACAGTTTTAATAAGAGGACTATAGAGGACGACACTAATTAGTGCTTTTTACCCTAACACACAGTGTTTATTATTCTAGCACAGAGTGGGATGACAAGGATGCAACCATTTCTATAGCATGACTCAAATAATAAATTTTTTAAAAAATATTTATTTAAACAGATAGTTAAATAGAATCTACTTTTTGTAAATATGATATTTCAATCTGTAATAAACTGTTGCAAAAACGTCTTAATGATTATTGACAAAAGCCGGCTGAGGAGCTGAAAGGGCTTATTATAGATGTGGCCGTGCAATGTGAGACCTTCACATCACTGGATAATGAGTCCAGGCGCACTCATTATCAGTCTGCTGTTGAAAAAAGGTGGCTTGTTTCATGTCTTTTATCTAATCTCAATCATTTCGGTCCAAGTCCAAGATGCTGCAATAGAGTCCATGCAAAGTAGTGTCAGGGGGACTCCTTGTTTCAGTGCTACATTTAAATGGCGGGGGAAGCATCATTGTCATTAAAATGCATAATATAATTCCCCACAATGATGATGCTACACAAGTCAGTAAAAGACACATATTAGCTGTGAGAGTGCACACGCTCAGTTTTAATGGGTTGGTTGCAAAGCATAATTTTAAAATATACATCTATTTATATTATGGAGAAAGTTAAAAATGATTCCTTTTGGGAACTGCAACTGTTTTATGCTTGCTGACAATGAAAATACTTCTGCTTATTAAATATTACATACATAACTTGCTTACATGTTTGTATGCATTCTACTATACCCTTAATATTTCAGTGTTGAGTACAATATTTATGAGAAGCTGCATGTAAATGCCATATTTCATTTTCAGCTTATGGAATAGGCCATAAATATCCCAGCGATGTGAGTCATCTTAAAGGTTGTTCTCGGCAAACACTTTTGTCACTGAGTTACATGACTGAAACATAACTTCTGCAGACGCTTTGTCCTAAATATATCCACAGGAGACTGGTTCTTGATGTTTCAGTTTGAAAAGACCTCTAAGGGTAATATTACATCCTCAATTCTTCATACAGCAAAAACAGTCTAGTGCTCATCCTGTTTCATTCTACTTCCAAAACTGTTGATGAGTCACCTTGGCAAATTTTGTGTTTGGTGGATTTTATTGCCAAGCATTTTCACAATGACTGTAGAGGTGACTCAGTCATGAGGTGTGTCACAGAGTGTGCATGTATGCTGGTTTGAGTGAGTATATATTCAGGAACATGTAATGTTAGTGCAACATTTTGTCTCCAGTAACTTAGCAGATCTTTTATATGCACAAACTATATTTAAATATGGGGAGTGTGATAATAACACTACACAACTACACAAGTTGTGTAGTCTTTTTTTTTTTCCTTTTGAATTCTTGCTGCCATTACCAGAGTAGGACTGCGTGCTAGTTAGTATCTACTTCCTCAGACACTATTCTCTGGCTTGGTGTTGTCAGGGCGTGTTTATAGGCCACACATTGCCTATAAACAAACCCATTTTAAATCAACAACACAATCAACAAACCGGTGCTTTTTAAAGCTGTCGTTGGTTTTAGTGAACACTTAATCTTCTAATAGATTTTTCCCCTTGCCAATACAACCAGTGACACAAAGAAAAGGTCATGTGCTGGAAATCCTTCTCTTAAACTTAATTTCTTTACATTTTTTTCAGTGTGTTGCTTAATGTCAACACTGAAGATGCTCTTGTATAATACCACTAAGTAAGAAACTTTGAATTTGTAAATCTACCCGTTCTGCGTTTAGTGTTCTGTATCTATCTTTCTATCTATCTGATGCAATTTTAGAAATGAATGCATGAGAAATAAAGATAACAAGTCTGCTCTGCTCACAGCTCGGGAATATTTATCATTAAAAATGTATCCCTTTAACTCAACAAAAATGATTGGATCCATCAGTGCAGCACATGTTGTGTAATCCTGTTGAATAAACACGCCAAAGGACCAAGAGTGAAAACATACCAGGTGAAAAACTTTAATTTGACTTTTGTTTGATGGGGAATCGTTGCGACTTTATCACTAAATCCTTTAATAATTTGTGGTTATCCATATGCAGGGTTTATTTTTAATCTGCTCTCTCAGGTGAAATAGCTTTGTTTAGCATTTTCAGTATGTGCTTTGCAAGCCCTTGACATCTGCTTTAAGATGAAAAAAAAAGGTGTCAGACCCTTTAAACCCAGCTCTGTTTATCTGTGCTACATCAGTCAAAGCTATTTTGAAAATGCTGAGAAACTCATACATGAATATTGATTTCATTTGCTTTCACCCTTCTTTCCCCTGCTGCCAATTTACACAGCGTCAGATAATTGCCTGTAGGCTGAAATGCAGAAAATGCATCTATTTTGGAGACATTAACATTGTTTGAAGAACAAAAAAAAGAAATCGTGGCACATCACTGAACTCACTCACTACCTATCCATTCCTGTGAGTGCCCCTTCAGAGGATGTCAGTAATGACTCTCGGGGGCTTGGCTCCTCCAGGAGGAGAGGAATAGGCAGGCGGAGACGGGGATGACATGAATCACAATCCGGATATGATTGCTGTTGCAGTTTTTGGTCCCTAACTATGTTTTAGTCAGGTGAATAATGTATTTAGTGTGTAATAGAGAGGCGAATGAGAGATAGTGCAGGTGGGGATACAGGATATTTAGACTACATTTGGCCATTTTGCCAAGCAGAACACTCCATCTGCGGGCATCCCACAGCCCCAAATAGACCAGACACCCTCCCACGCCACTGACTCTCAGCAGCACACACCACATTCTTAAAACACGCGGTAAATGCAATGCACTACATAAAGAATAGACTGTATACGCAGGGCTGTCAGAATGTCAGATAATTAGCATAAAATGTGTGCGCCGCAAGATATGCATCTGTGGCGAATAATGCACGATAAACATTTCTCATCTTCTATAAGCACTAGGAAGACGTCATACTTTCAGACCGATGGTTTTCTGGTAAACAGACATAGACTTAATATTGAGGCCATTCAAATAGTGCAAACGCACAGGAAGAAATAATGATCTTATAATGCAGATCCCAGTCGTCAGTGTCTTCAGTGTCTCCAGCTCCTGTGCATTTAGTTGTTTAGTTATTCAGTTGTTGCCTGTTCAGTTCATTTTGTCTGCGCCTCCATGTTGGCTTCAACACAGAAACAAAAAAATGTGGCTTTGCATCAGGAAATCTAGTTGTGTTCTCTGGACTTCCCAACATTAATAAAACTCACACCTGGAATTATCTGCAGATTGTATTTACCTCTCCTGTCTTACTGCTAATATACATGTTGATATTCAGAACCGCGTCTGTTGGATTGCCACAACTTCCACAAAAGTGCCATCCATCAAGCCTCAATGGCAGCAGCACTAGCTGCAAATGACAACTGCTGTCACGAGCTGACGTAGACATTGCGGCGAGCAGGCCAAGTGGGAGCGGCTTGACATAACATAAAGCAGGGTTGTTTGACGTGAGGCGAGCGACCGGTAGTTAGACACTCAATCAGGAGGGGACAGAAGGGCTCGCCAATCTCTAAGGGTCACAAAGCAGCCTCCATCTGTCACTCTGAAGCCCCCAGCTCTCCAATACCCTTCCACACGCAGACAGAGAGAGACACTGGAAACCACTAAAGGCAGAGAAACCATGCCGAGCCAACGTAGCAGGAGGAGAGTGACTGCTAATGAGGTGAGCTTAGCTCTTTACAGGCCAGTCACAGGCAGTGATAGGCCTTAAAGGACAATCGAGAAGCCGAGAGGGGACGAGAAACGCCAAGATTATCAGTTTTATATCAATCTAACCCTTCAGCCCAGTCAGTGTCTGCTCATCGAAACCAGAAACAATTCAACGACATCCAAAATGGTGGTTGCATGGCAGTGGGCTGCATGTAAAATGTTTTTATCCATGCTGACATGCAGACTAATTGTATTCCTTATATTTACACTGTATTTTGGTTTTGTGGAATTGGAAAACGATGTTGAGCTTGCGTCTTTTCTTGGGTGTGACACACCTCTCAGCATATGCTGCAGCGCCCTCTGCTACGCAGCTCATACACTAATGTAGCGGGCGTAAAGGCCCGTCTCCGACAAGAGCGCTAAGTGTACATAATTTACTATGCTCAACTCAGCAAAGTTATGAAAAAATGATGTGGCGTCTGTTTGCGCAAAGGGTCTGTTTTATTATTCTGGCACAAATAAGGGGAGGAAAGCAATCGGGTCGTGTAAGTGGTGCATTTTAACAGTTGTGTTTGCTTGTCTGCTGTCATTCAAATGGGGCTATTTAAGATAAAGGGGCTTTCAGGATTCTCCCATGGGATGAAGCTGCTGAACATAAGGACTTGAAGTGGAGGCCCCACTGCACAGAACACACAGCAAATCAAATTAGGGTGTGTTTAGAAGTTTTTAATGTGCGTAGCTGAACTCTGATATTCGCCTGAAGCAACACGAAATACATGAAATACTGTAGAGAGAATATTTAAACAAACAAAGAGGCTTTGTTTTGATTTCTTCCCGTTTTGGATCAGTGAGAGCTGTCCTCAAATACGAACCAGAGAAATGTCACCGGATGCATCTGTTGCCTTAGTTTTAATTATGAACATCTCAATGTTGCATATCCCAGACGTGCTCGTGACATAACACAGGAGCCAGCGCAAAGGGCCAAGGAATGACAGGCTGTGCGGCTGGCGATGCCGCCACAATGGCACGAGGGGTGTAATCTTGTTGTGAAAACGCTGATCTGCCTTGAGACACCACATTAGGAGGCCATCCGCGCTTGTCATCGGAGCTTTAATTGCCGCGGCCAGGTGCAAACAGCGTGTAATCTTGTTTGTCAGACGCATAGTTTTATTTTCTAATTTCGTCCTTTCGACAAGCAATTGGGGAATAGCGAGGGATTTGGGAGAGAGAGAGAGAGAGCGGGCGGCCGAGAGCTGGTGGGGTGGAGTTTGATTTGGCAAAGCTGTGAGAGCAAGTATATGTGGACGCGCGCATGTTTGCGTGCATGTATATGTGGGAATGGGGGGGTTGAACAGCGTGTAATCTTGTTTGTCAGACGCATAGTTTTATTTTCTAATTTCGTCCTTTCGACAAGCAATTGGGGAATAGCGAGGGATTTGGGAGAGAGAGAGAGAGAGAGAGCGGGCGGCCGAGAGCTGGTGGGGTGGAGTTTGATTTGGCAAAGCACTGAGAGCATGTATATGTGGACGCGCGCATGTTTGCGTGCATGTATATGTGGGAATGGGGGGGTTGGCGGGTGGGGGGTGTTGTGTGTGTGTGTGTGTGGGTGTGTGCGTGTAGTTCCCTCATTACTTCCGTTCAACCTTGTCCCCGGTAGTCCTTTTGTCCTGAAGCATGCCTGGCTCAGTGAGTGCAGAAAATTACCCTCCTGCTCTGTTCTTCAGCCTCATGAATATCACACACGCACGCAGACACGCACGTGCACTCACACACACACACACACACACAACACTACCCTAAGCTCATCATTACATTTCCAAGGGATGTGAAATGGGATCATCCATTTCTAGTCGTTCTCTTTCTCCCCCTCCTTCTTCTTCACAGCCGCTCGCGCCACGCTTTGTCCTGCAGCGCGCTGATAACAATGCACGAGGAGTTAAAATGAAAACCGACCAGTTGCATCACCAGCACTGACAACACGGCTCTTCATTTCATTGACGACTGCGCCTGGTGAGCACTTCACTCATGCACTGTGGCTGACCCACAAGTGAGCAGCAAGCGTGGTGGAAGTGAGAGCTGGAGAAAACAGTCCAGCACTCAACTCCATTGTTCACTGGTGTGTGTGTGTGTGTGTGTGTTTTCTTCCTCCAAGTGTCTGTGGCACTTAACCTGTGTGTCCCTGATTTTGCAACAATGGCTGCACTGCCAAAGTGGCTCTGAGTCTGACTAACAAGGCCGCGTTTGTGTGTGTGTGTGTGTGTGTATGTGTGTGTGTGTGTGTGCAAGGCTGTCCTCAATCCAAACTCACACTACAGTTTCGTTACAGGGGGAAGGGTTTGTTTGCTCAGGCATCTAGTTGCACACCTCGAGTGCTGATCTGTGCTGCCTCCTGATGGCGCTCTCTGACCCACCAACAATCTCTGTGCATGTATTTGTCATATAGTTGAGCAGTAGGCAAGAGCCCTTTAATGTGGTTAAAGAGCTGGGGATGAGTTTTATTATGACAGGATATGCTGAGTGAGGAGGGAGCTTTTGTGCATGAAACACTCAGATCGCTGCACTGCCTTTGTCTTGATATTTAAATGTGGGTCGCAGCCTTGCACCGAGTGTGTCAGGCAGGTAGAGGTCAGGCTCAATAAGAAAAAAAAAAAGCTTGTTTCAGAGACTATGCTGATGCAGTGTTACTCCATAAAACATGAGTGCCAGGTCTGTGGGAGTAAAGAAGATGGAGTCTGATGGAGTAAAGAAGAAAAGAGCGGTGCAGAACCTGCCATGGAGGTGTTCATCTCCTCCTCAAGGACGAGACTCAGCAACTTTCTCATGTCTGCGGCAGAAGTTAATTTCTCAGTTTCTCTGTTCACGGAAAAGAAAACATTAGTAATTGGACTTAATCAATGTATGAAATTCAAATTCAGAATATGTCTGAAACCATAGAGGTGGCACATTAATGCCAGGAAACTGTGTGTGCTAGAAGAAATGGAAGAAAGAAGAGGATGGAAACGGGTGAAGTGGAAATTTTCATACATTCTTTTGAAAACCCCCAAATTCTGCAGCACAAGTATAATGAGTTTTCTTTTTTTTAAAAGTGTTTAAGTGTCCCACTTTGTTGTGTTTTCCATAACACAATCCACCACTAATACCCAGGTAATTAATTGTTATGGAAACTTTTTACAGTGTCTGGTGGAAAAAGTTTTTAATCAAGCGATGTGGTGTTCCTGCCAGGTCATCTCAGCCAGACTTTAAATGATTTATAGTTTGGTAATGGTTAATGCATATTGGCAGTTAGTTATAACAGTGAGAGAACTGTTACTGTACTTGTAGCAGCCAAGAGAATTGGGAAGCAGGGATGCTTCACCTAAGGGTAACGAACAGCTGCTGAGACCCACAACGAAGAGGGCTAGCAAAAGACTAGTCAGGTGACGATGGGTGATGAGCCAAAGAGACCTAGAAGTTAAAGATAGAAAAATATTTTCCATGTCAGAACAAACAAGAGATGCATTTTTCATCCCTGACATAGCTCAGGCTATCCAAAGATAGTTTAACATTCAAACATGTCACTGTTCTTAGGTTTTTTGGAGATATAGGTTTCATCACTGAATGAAAATGGTCTGGATACTTTGTTCTTCTTGTTTATGTACGACTGTTGCTTTTATTCGCTAACCTCTGTTGGCAGTTGGCACTGCTCCTTTCCTGCTGATCCTTTGACTCGCTGTACATTCGAGGTGACACCTCTCACCCTATATTCGGAGGGGAAGGTCCTGTTTGCCTCTTAATGCCCTCGGGTGCAGCTTGATGGTATCACCTTAGATCTGCAAAATCATCTCGACTCAGCAAAATACATTTTCATGCCCTGACCGTTCTTCTCATGGTAAAGGTGTCAAGTAGTCGTGTTTCCTAATACAGTACTATGCAAATATGAAGCTTTATTGCAACAGCATTATCTGTACATTTAAGGTCCAGGGCCAAAGACCTTTAGCAGTCATTTGGATGGTGACCCCGATCCCAGGTTCTCCATATATTCATATCACTGCATTACATCAAAATCTGATTATCAAACCATTTCCCCTCTTTAAAATAAATAAATAAATAGTGTATTTATAAACAGGAGTTTTCCTGCAGAACAGGAGTTTTCTAATAATATATAATAATATATTATATACATTTATATATACATTTATACATACATATCTATATATATTTTAAATATATATTTTTAAAATATATATTTTTTAACATGGCATCCCAAGAACACAAGTTAAGTACATTTCCTATATTGCAGGATAATTTGTGCGTCAAACACCCTCAGTCTCTTGCATGAAATATCAACCACACAGGACAACACTGCCTTTTATCTCAAAAGCAGCCACATACTTACAGTTCCCGGTATTATATCCCGTATTATACTGTATTACTGTAGTATACTAAATTATGGTGGAAGCTCTTCCTGGCCTCTGCATGGCCTCTAAGGGCAGAGACCATCTTTTTGCAAAGCTTACTTTCCCCTCCCAAAAAAAAAAAAGCTAAATCTTAGGACTTCTAAACCCAGATAGACACACATATGCATGCACACACAGCAAACTGTACATGCACAGACTCACAGTAACACAAATCCCTCTGGCCTCCCAGCCTGCCTTCTTCCCCTGCTGCGCTTGATCAGGCGTCCTTTCTTCCTCTGCAGAACACAGAGAAATGGCTGAGGTCATGTAGCCTTGTTTTCAGCCTGCCTTTTCCATTTCCATCCCCAGAACACCAGCGAAAAAGGCAGCTTCATTTTGACAAACTCTTTTAGGTGTCCATCTACTAACTTGTTAGCCTGCCCAGACCGCCGCCCGCGGGTCTAGCAGCAATCCCATCAATGACTTCAGTCTCCTGTCGGATTCAGGGGTCCACCCTGGGACGTTGCATTGATGGGGGAGGAAAAAAAAAAAGCCTTTTAGATTTGAAGCGTGAAGAAGAGAATCTCTAAGAGAAGAGATTCCTAATAAGAAGAGAAGGGACTTCAAGTGGTGTTTTTAAGGTTGCTCAAGTAAGATGGGATGTGGACAGGATCAAATGTAAGAGAACGACTGAAAGAGGCAGAGATGGAGGGACCGATGAGGGATGTGGACGTGCAACCTGCCTTTGTAGCTCGAGCCCCACGAATCAGAATTTTGCTCTCAGTCAAAACTTGATGCAACTCATGGGAATCACAAACATAACCTCACAGTACGAGCGCTGGTTGGATGAGACAGAACGCAAACCCTCTGACATATATGTACTTGCAGACGAAACTTGCGAGATCAGTAGCGCGTGGAGAGACGTGTTTTTTGTACTATGAGGGACAGAGTTCGATTTCTTTACTGCAAGCTGTGTGCAGCACAGCACTGACCTCAGAGCAGCGTATCAAAGAATTACTGTTTTTTTTTTTTTGGATTATGAATAAAACATTGCCTCAACACATAAACACAAAATATGCTCAACTTCACCCACTTCACGCCCCTCTCAGCTGTTTTATACCTGCACAGCCGCACAGCGAAGAGATTATCATGTTGATCTCAAAGTGTGAATCAATTAAGCTCTCACCACATTTGCAATCAATAAACAGCAAAGCCACTGACAGGCTCTCGCCTCAATCCTTCTCCCATTGTCAAAACATCCTCTAATGCACCTAAGCACCAAACTCATGCACAGAGAGCCAAAGCAAGCGTGTCTACATTGGCGAATATTAAGCAAAGTGACATGGGGGGAACCGGGGGAGGGGACAATAGATCGGAGGTTTTCCGAGAATCAGAGATGGATTTGTGTCATGATTGCCAATGATGCATTTTCTTGCCCTCTCTGACAGACAGTGAAGCCCAATTTGTATTCCTGTTTTTTTGTGTGTGTGTAACCGTCAGGGAGACAGACGTGTGTCCATGTCTGCTGCTGGGGCAGTCAATGAGCCATTGATCTGGAGAGCCGCGCTGATGTCTGAGATGCGCGTGTGATGGATGGGGCCCATCTTATACAGGGGTGCAGGCAAGAAAACAAAAAAGAGCAACAACAAAAACAAAAAGTAAACGTATAACACATAGTGGCGCTGGAACTTTATTGTTTGCCCACGCAGCCGTTTCATAGATGGCGCATTCGCGGCCACGCTTTCCTTTGATGGTCCTGTTTTTATCTGTCCTTATCAAATGCAGAGAAATGATCACAGGTTGTTTTTTCTCCCTCTAGGTTTTTAAAAGGCCTGTATCTATTTTAACTGATTTCAAACATATTTCACATCAAAGGCGACAATTTGAAGCACAGAACACACTAAATGACAGACTGCGTGTGTTTGTTGGTGCGTTGCACAGAAGACAACCTATTTTCTATCTATTGTTATGTCCTGTCAGTATTGTCTGCTGTTGGACAGTTGACAGGCCTTCTTTACTCCACTTCATCTAATCTTCCTCCACCAATGCGCAAAATAGCAGTAAATAAATAAATAACCAATTCCCTATATGGTTAACGTATCATCAAAGACAAAATACCAATTACAGCATCCATGCCTCTGCACGTGTTTGTTTTTTTTCCACATTCAACAAAAAGTACACATTAATGCAGGCACATGTGTGCGCTGATCTTCTCAGTTTGTGTTTGCTCAAGGCAAAGTGAAGTCGTACCCAGTTAAAAATAAGACCCCTGAGTTCAGTGGAGGGTGCGACTGGGCTCTCATTACCCCATTCTACCATTCTGTTGTCTATCACAAAAAAAGAAAAACGAACAAGAGATCGGCTTGGTAAGGGATAAAGGCCAACAGTGTACTTTGTGGCCGCAGTGTATCATTACACAACATGGAACAGAGTGATATTTATTCCCCCCATAATCATAACTCATTTACTTTCATCTATCAGTCTCATCATCACCTTATTTGTCGATTTATTTCTTATAAGATCATCTCATCATTTCACTTATTGTAAAATCAACACAGAAAAGCTATGACCCCATCTTAACCATTCATATTGTCCATCGTTTCTTTTGTTCAGTAAAAACAACATAGTTCACTCCTGGCTGTGGATTGTGTGTGTGCTAGGAGCATTGCAATTAAGTGCAGATACCTGCATAAGCCCCAGTTGAATATCGGTTAAGTAGGTACCGTCTGGAGCTTTTTGTCAAGGCTGCCATTTGATAGAATGATCCCTAAATGTGCTGTAATGATGTATAATGGTGGGTTAACACTCCCAATCCCTCCTCATCACCCGGCACCGTTCACATTAGTCTAAGTGCCTTGATCATCCATGTGCAAACCCTTTGGGAGGACAGGGCGGGAGGTGTTGGTGGCGAAGGTGTGGCGGCACATTCCTCCTTGCATCATATGAATCCCCCATTTCACGGCTGACTAACCTGATGGAAAGTGATAGGGGGGCGGGGGGGAATGATGAAGTGACATGGCCAATAACTTTCATTATGTGTCTGTAACCTTGTCCCTTCCACTAATTAATTTCCCACTGACAGCTATTATGCCACTATGTGTCGGACCACCGAGGAACAGCCCAGGTAATCTGTCCTCACTGTAATGACATATTTCTGATTCTGCAGTCGTAGCTCAGGTTTAGTCTTGAGACCAGTAGACTTGGGTCTCAACCACTCGAGTCCGATTTTGCCCATTTTCATTCCAGCATCTGTTCCTTTACGCAGCCTCTTGCCAGGTGCAGTCTGATTTTCCTTCTCCCACATAACTGTTAGCTGAGGGCTGTTTTCTTTGTCAGGTTCTGTATCTCCTAGTTGTGCTCCGTTATGTAGGATCAATGTGTAAAATAGGCGCACCTTCCAACTATTGATTTGGATCTCCTTTTTTGCTACGTCTCAATAGTCTTTTTTGCTGTAAACTGTTTCTTTAGCTCGTTTTCTCCTGCCTGTGCCTGAAACTGCTGTAATGGGCGGGCGATACTGACTGGAGGTCAGATGAGAAGCAGAATCTTGGAAACGCAACGTGAGGGAGCGAGCGCGCTACAGCAGAACTAATCAATTAGCGTCTCTTATTTAATGATGCTGTGGGTTTTACGCAAACCGGTTGCAATGAGAAGAATCAGCAGAGTGAATAATAGATCACAAGACTGAATGGGAACGCAGGCTAATACCGGAGAAAGCTCCTACCAGTTCTTATCGTCATATTACCGCTGGTACCAGGCAGTGGGCTGCTAAGTGCTCTGCTGTTCACTGTTTAAACTGGGATTTCTGGAGCCCATTATAGCTTTATTGCATTTCCTATGTCATTATAGCTGTTTATTTCTTCAAAACACAATTAAACCTGGGACTGTAACTCTTGCCTTCTGCCTGCCAAACCCCTTCAACAACAACAACAACAACAGTCGGCCCCATTTAAGGAAGCCCATGGGGGCTCGGGAGCAGCGAGGAGCACAGGATTTCAGCACCACCTAGTGTCCGCCTCTGAAACATGGCATTGTTTTTGGAGTTGGTTTAAAGCAGGTCCCATTGAGCCACAGTCATATTAATGTAAAGCACTGAGGTGATACTGCCTTCACCGTAAAGATCACATCCATTAAGGAGAATGTGACAGTGCTGAGGAAAGAGTTATATCTGCTTTGCCATGACTGTTTGTTACTTTCAGAGGCATTAGGGAAACGACACAATGGCTCATAAGCCAAATGGTGTGTTATGAAACTGTCATTATAGAAATGATAGTAAGAAAAAGCCAATGGGCAATGGAGACGATAAGGGGAGACAACATCATATCACAGTTGTTTGATGTGTATCGCATTTCTCCAGGGTATATCATCATACTAGAAACACAGGGCCCCAATAATGTCGTATTTCTTCTTTCAATTATATTTTATACATTCTTAATGGCCATTTTTCTTTGGAGGCAAACAGATCTAATCCAGCGCCATTGCTAATGGTTTATATTTTCTACAAGACAGATCATTCCTAATGAACACTTGTTTTTATACATTTTCTCCATGTAAATGTGTTTTGATTGTCTTTTCTTGTAATGTCAGTGGTCACACTGTAAGGAAGCAGCCTTCATCTTATATTTCTAATTTCCTTTTATGAATAAATGGAGAATACAACATCTATGTCTTGACACAGCCTGCGACCAAAGACGCCAGTGAAAAGAAGCAGCCTCTGTTAGTGTGGTGTTTTATTTTGGCGTCGGGCATCAGCATACCACAGAGACCGGGGAACACAGTGATGATGAAAAAGAATGCCCTAGATTTTGAGAGAAAGGAGGAGGCTGGGCAAAAGGGGGGAGGGTGAGAGGGGGATTAAGGGATGCGTTCTGACAGTGGTGGCCTGTTCGAGTCCTGCACCACGTTCATGGACCGTACCCTTTCCCCCCTTTTGCCACTTCAGACTCACTTGTGACACGGATCAGGATTGAGGTCTCGTCGTTTACAATATCGAAATGTAACGGCTGAACAAATGTATCTGAAAGTTAACCAGTGAGCACAATGTGAAGCTTTTCTCTGTATGTTATTATGGTATGTTATGATATTTTACATATTTCACTAAACACACATACAGTATCATCACCCATTCATTATTAATGAATTCACTCGACTGTAGTCTTAACCAACAAAATATGCATAGTCTGTTCAGAGAGTCTCTCTCTCTCTCTCTCTCTCTCTCCCTCTCTTGCTCTCTCTCACTCTCTCTCATCCATACAGGCGAGCACACACACACACACACACGCTGCCCCTCATAAATCCTCAGCCTCCCCTCTGCCCTCTGTCTCTATACCCCCCCACGCCTACCTTCAACTAACTGCCCCCCCCCCCTGCCCCACCTCACCCAAGAGTAGTCTCTCTCTTTCGTCTGTCACGTTCCTCTGTCAGTGAAGTATGCCTCTCGCACTCTGTAATAATAAGCCTTTCAAAAAGTGCTGGTGGTATCAGTCTGGCTATTCATTACAGTCGGCCCATGGTTCCAGAAAGATCACTTGTTGATGCCCATTATAAGGTGTGACAGATAGAAAAGGGGGGTGGGGGGGGGGGGGGGTGTCTCTGCTCTGCAAACAAAGCCTTGGCTATTTCAAGGCTGTCATGTGTCATGCTGCATGTCATGCCACCGGCCCGTCCACACTCAGTTGTCTTTCCACGTCATGAATGGTTATCACGGACCATGGCTGTCAATCAAAACGGCGAGCAGAGACCAGGACTCAAGGCTGCGATGAAAATGGAGGCGTGGACAGGGGAAGCTCTTTCTCATTTTGCAACGAGCTCATCAACGGGAATCCAAAGTCACTGTCGAATCCGTGTTGTACCGCTCAGTCGTCTTTGTTATTATGTTCAATTATCACTTGTCTCTGTGATTCTTTTATCTCCATGGGCATCTTTTGTGTTATTTCTCCCTGAGGCGGTGGAAAGGTGAGCGCGGATCCTGGATAACTCGTTTTCCACTCAGGTGTTAGAAACAGATGGTTTTCATCACGTCCTGAGAAAGTCATTCTCAGACACTGTTGGAGAACTCGATGGATTTAAAAAAAACAAAAACAGCTTAAGAAAATAAAAACAAAAAATAAATTAATTAATGATTATAATCGCAACAGTTTGCAACTGTGCTTTTAGAAAGTATTTTGAGATGTGAGGAAATGACATCATCCTTTTTTAGTGCCACAGTGGACAAAGCACCGTGAGTTGGAGTTGGAACCAGCTCCTTGACTTTAAAAGTGGAGAAAGTACATGACTGCTGTGGTCGCATGTTGGGTTCGCTCAGCGCTCGAGTGCAGGTGTGAATGTGAGTGTTGCCCTGTGATGGGCTCAGCATCGTCCGTCAGAAAGTGCAAAGTTAAATTTCCACCTGGAACAGTGGAACGTAGTGACAGATGTTGCTTCTGAAGTCATGTACTAGGACTGAGATTATAAATTTTCATTCTGGGCATAAGATCATAATACTGCAAATTACAGCCTCAACCACATCTGTGGAACCAGTTTGTTTGTTTGTTTGTTGAATGGGTTTGTTAGAGATGGTTTACACGTACTTTATCCACATGTCTGTTTCTGGGCTCCTTTATTTCACAAATTCATTTCCAGCGTTCAGCAAACCGGTTTGGGTTTGCTCTGTGATGCCGAATGATTTCTCGCTCTTCTCTTTCCCGAATGTGGAAGATGAAATCAAACATTCCCTGAGAGCTACCGCTGCTGCTTCCAGCAGCTGGGATGGTGGTATTTTTGAAAAGCCCGTCTTTTCAGTGCTCTTGCTGGAATAAAAGCAGCTGTTAGACTTTGTGTGTGTTAAAAGTTAGGAGGTTAGGCTGTGCCATTCTCATTTAATAAGCCAAAGCTTCCTGGGTTGGGATCTAAAAATGGAATTCTACTGAAAAGACATAAAGAACCCATTTAGAAGGTCTAAATTTAAACTGAGCTCTGGAATAAAACCTCATGCAATTATCCTGTTCCTGCTTAGTTATATGGGATATATGTGGATATTAGTATAACTGTCATGAATATGACCGACCATCAACATGCTGATGACTCACACTGAAGGGGAAATGTTGACATCTGAGGTGACCTTCTGTTCAAGCAGGTGTTTTATTTGCTACGTCAGGACATGTCTGGATTATGCATGTGTGCCGGGTGACATGTCATGAGCTTTGTTCGGTGCAGACCAACGTGTTCCCTGTTAGAGAACCATCCTTTCAAAAACACACATTAATATGAATATGTTCTTCATAATCATCTTTTGATTCCACTACGCTGCGCCTGCCCTCACCGCTGCTCACACCCTGAGGCAGTACCTGAGGCTAAAGACTTTACGTGGCTCTGACTCTAACCCATCAACAGTGGGTGGCAGAGCAGAACCAAAGCTTAAGAAGGCGCAGTGTGTGTGTGTGTGTGTGTGTGTGTGTGTGTGCGTGTGTGTGTGTGTGTGTGTGTGTGTGTGTGTGTGTGTGTGTGTGTGTCAAAAAGAAGGCATAAGATGAGAAGACATATGCATGATGTCAGCAGCCTTTCCATCAGAGATGCCATTAGACAGGACAAACCAGAGCAGACTATATGTTATGAAAGTGCACATAGACAATGGCAGAGACCTAGGTAGGTGCGCTTTATGATACCCATCATGCACTGCAGTTTTGACAAATGTTATTTTTCATTAAATATCGATGACAAAAGCAATAGTCATCATACAGTATCTTCTTGCTTGTTGTCTTAATTGCTTCTCTCGCCTATAGCTCCGCCCTTGGTCCTAGATGTCTTATGTCAGGTAAGATGTCTATCACTGAAACATGCGTATAGTATGCTGACTTGGGGTAGACACAATTATGTAAATGCTTAATGGAAAAAAAAATCACTGGTGAAGCCTAATCACGGTCAAAAGAGCAGAGCCACAAGTTCTATTATGTTAAAAGCCAATTAGCCGCCTGCCCCGACACAAGGTCTAAAAAAACTGTCCATTCATTTAATGGAAAAATTAGAGGCTCGAGAGGGTGAATCATCTGTGCTCAAATTACAGGTGCATTTCCAGGAAGAAAAAGCAAATAAAAAAGGAGAGAATAATTATTCAAATCTGTAATGCACACAGAGAGTAATAGTCTTTTACATCAGAAACAGAAGCAGGTAAGTTCAATTTCCGTTAAAGACAGTAAACACTAATAAGTTCATTCAAACTAATATATATGCAATTATTAATGCATAGCCTACAAAAAATGGGAAACTTTCTATTTATGCACCAATTCGCTGAATTCTTTAATTGAAGTTTTTTTTATATGATGTGTAGGCAAACTGCAGGAACACATGGTTATGCCAATATGGATTTCATTACACATTTGCACAGAAGGTAAATATTCTGGGTGTATTAGTGTCTTAGAGGGGAGAGATGGAGGAAGCCATTCGCACATGACATGTAAAGCAGGCAGGCAGGACGTGTGGCGTGAAAACAGTCACACAAAGGAAATGTCACATGAAGTGTTCCTAAAATAAAAGAACTGAACTAATTATGCTCTGTTGTTGTTTATAAGAAGCTGGTGCCTCCATCTTTTATTCATCATGGCACGAGGCGGCTGGAGGTTCGGTGTCTTTCCCTCTCATGCTCACTCGCTCAAATCTCATTTCAAACACAACCCATTGAGCCGTGGAAGTGCTTTCCGAATCACAATGAACTTGTTTCTCCGCAGTAAGAAAACAACGGATGGGGGGGTGGGGTGGCAAGAATAGAGCTTTCGTATGGCAAACCGATAGAAAGGGGGTGGGGAATGTGGTGGTGGTAGTGGGGGGGGGTGCACAGATTCACAAAACAGGAAGTACAGTGGATGGCTTGTTTTGGTATTGAGTCAGTCAGCTTCAACCTGTGTGTGCAGTGGTGCACTCATGTCTAATACCCTACAGACACACACAGTAACAACGCAGCAACAACAGACACTCTGACACACACACACACACAAACAACCTTTATGTTCATTTACGCACACTTTATATATGACGGCAAACCCGCGCCTCAGTGATGTTAAGAAGCATGTGGTCTTCACCCAGCCAATCAGCAGAGATCACCCTACACCACAGATCACGTCACGGTTTGATCTGTCCCTCTTCCAATGGCATCATGTCGTATAAAGTTATAATGTGTATGTGTACTGTATATATATATATATATATATATACACAGTTCTTGGAATTATTTTTACCACCTATGGGCATGCAACTGATCTTGATTTTCTACCTGAAAACTATGATACATTTAGAAAAAATGTTGAAATTTAGAATTTCAAAGTATTTCCTTATAAATGGTTAACAATGGCAAACCTGTAATTTGGAAGGAGACTTGTGGAAGCACTATGAATCTACCGATACAGTCATCCCTGCAGACGCTTTGCTTTGGGAGGGCCCCTGATGTGAGAGTCACATCATTTAATGGGGGAATTTCACGCTCATCTCCTGAATTGAACAAAGTACATAGTCTGGCTATGCCTCATTAGACAAACTCCAGGATTGTCCCCCTGTGGATATGCTGCACCTGGCCGTCGTCTTTTGGGATAAAGAGACGTGTGACATTTTTCATTCCAAGTCCCCTTTGGGAATACAAAGGGTCGTCACAGGACCTGAAGTTTGTGCTGTAATAAGCCCAATCACAGTTTGACAGCCTTTAGTGAGGTCCAAAATAAATGTATATTGTAACAAGTGTGTGGTTAAAAAAAAAAGAAAGAAAGAAAAGAAAGACGTCCAAAAACACACAATCGTTCCTTGAATAGTTTTTAACTTAGGAAGAAAGGTAGATAGGAACGTAAGAGTAGGACGTTTTCATCCTCTGCACTTTAATGTCACAGACGAAACACAATTAGTTCAAGATGAATCTATATGTTTGCTTTCTCTGATCTCTGTTTGGCTGATATGAAATTGTTATTTAAGTAGCAAGTCCCACACAGGTTTTGTAGGTTAAATGGTAAAGTGCAAAGCTATTTTTAATATGCCAGGAGGAAAAAGAAAAACAGTCTGGAACTCACAGAGACCTTCAGAGTTGATATGATCCATCTCTGAGCCGCCATCTGGCCTCGGCTTCTGTTAATAGGGGGTTTTGCTCTGAGCTAGCCAACACGCGGCGAGAGAGAGAGAGAGACGGGATGAGAGAAAGAGCGGGAGCGGAAGCTGAAAGAGTGGAGAGCAGGAGGTAAGAGGAAAAAAAATCGTAAAAAGGTGAGTGTGGGTACAAGACGGAGAAGGGGAGGGAGATGCAGAAACCGAGCGAGAGAAACAGGGAAGATGACAAGCAAGAGAAATATGGGTAGGTACAGAGAGAACGAAGAAGAAAAAAAAAACACGCCACATTGTTTCAAGCCGGAGCAGGAGAGACTCTAGGGGGGAACATGGAGCTAGAATAAGGAGCAAAGCAGAGAGAAGTGGAGCTTTGGAGAACATGTGCCCCGGGGAGGATGTAGTGTGAAGTACCTTTTGTCTTCCCACCATCAGCAGCTTCTTTTGAATAAACCTCGCCAAGCATTTCCTTTTTGTAAATCTCACTTTGAAGGATGGCAAAGCTAAAGCTTCTCTTCTCCCACTGTGGCGATCGAGTATAGTTGTACCTCGGCCCACGCAAATCCTCTCCTCAATAGCTGTGGGTGTCGAGCGGTTTCATTTCCATTTTGGAGCACGGGCGAGATCGCTCACCGCCTGGATGTGCAAGAGCAGCTTCACCCTGGTTGTGAGCCTGCATATGTTGTCCACGGTGATTGGCAAGGCTGTGTGACCAATTTGATTTCAAGCTATATGCATGCTGTCTTTATCCTTTCAACCTGTCAGAGACGACACAAGGCATCATGGCGGTGACAGGCTTGCTCCTGCCACAGCTGCTGAGGCTGGTACCAAATCCCACTGGGAAGCAACTACACCCAAAGCTGAATTCATCATTATTGATCATCATGATGGCTCTATTTTTTTTTTTTTTTTTTTGCATGCAAGTGTTCTCCACCAGAGGCCCCAGAGGGAGGGGAATGCAAATAGAGGAGAGACGGAGGTGCAGCCGCTGTTGCAATCACACTGAGAAGATAGAGCCGGATTGCACTGGAGAGAAAGGCTATTGCATGTTGCTGCAGGGAGATGGTAATTAAGCCCGGGGAAGTTGTAACAGATCATTCCCGATCTGTCATGTTTCTCAACAGCGTCTTTCCTCTGATGAGCAGGTGGTTGTCTGTCAAGCCACAGAAATCAAGGAAGGAAAAACGAAAGAGAACTTTTACTTTAGGTGTGGAGTTGTGTCTTAATGGGGAAATTGAATTTGTAACAGAATTTTGGACCTTGACCTGTTTTTGAAACCTCAGCTAGCATGAAGGACACTCAGCTGGTTTCACTAAGTTTATTAATAACAACAACAACACCTATTATCATTGCAAAACATTAATATTAATATTAGTGCTGTTGCTAATGATAATAATACTATTAATAATAATAATAATAATAATAATAATAATAATTTACATTTATACAGTTGACATTTACATTTATACAATAATATACAGTTGAATTGTATGAATCAAATGGAAAACAGAGGACACTGTCTTACTATGTACTCCATGCAGACCACACATTTACAGGCTCACACAGCCACACATACACACACAGACCTGATTGCAACAGTCATAAAGAGGCATACAATCATACAAATGTGTAGTTTCCCTTGTTGCCTAAGGACTGTTAATGTTCTGCTTCAAAATTGAGCATCTCTTCGTATCGCAGAGTTCTCATTAAAATAGCTCGCATTGCCTGTTTTCATCATTTCACTTCTGCCTTGAACAAATAAGAACAGACCTGAGGCTAATCCTTCAACTGTTTTATTTTATACTTTAATGCTTTTGCTCATATAAATTATTATGAAAATGATAATTCATCAACACAGACAAATAAGGACAATCCAGCTGGTAGCTGCAGCGTTGGTGTGAGCAGAGTGAACACGGACATTTGTACCTCAGAAGCCTGAAAAGAAGTCAACAGCATTGTGTGTGTGTGTGAGTCCACAAGTGGTTACATCGTTGTCAAAATGGAAACAGGTGGTGAGACTAGCAGGCAGCAGCTGTAGCCGACACACACACACACACACACACACACACACACACACACACAAAATGCAGTTGGAGAATGTACATGTACAAAGCTAATATATAAGGAAGGTGCATTTCCCCACCTCAAACACGCACATGCAATTAGACACAGCGCTGCACAACACTCCACTGAAGCACACGAGCAGAGAAAGACTAATGGGTAAAAGCACAAATTAAATAATGCAAATATGTGCACAACATAGACTCACCTGTCACGGTCTCCAGCAGTGATGTTATAAAGGTGATTGGCGGCTCCATCAGCACATGCCCTCAAGAGAGCTGTAGAGAGACCGACCGATAGAGGGGCACTTAAGTATGTGTAAATGAAAGCAATTAGTTTCAGCTGAGGATTACACCACCTCTCACTGGAGACACATTTCTGCTTTTTTCAAAGTTATTGTTACCATATGTTCATGTGGCACCTGGAATAAGACAACCATACTTATATAGCCAGTTATCTGATTGTATAATTTGTTGTGAAAAGTATTATCGCACTCGCCAATAGGTGGCAGTATAAGCTGTGTGACACTGAGTAGCAAACGCTATAGAAGAAGAATGTGTTGTGGAAGAATAGGAAAAAAAATGGGATCCTCTCGGTCAGCGTGTGTGTACGTGAGGTGCCGAAATGTCTATAGTTTGTGAGTTTTACCTGTCCTACCGGTGAAGAAATAAACTCAACGTTTTCTACACCACTGTTGTCTTCAATGTGCGCAAGCGGTGTAACATTGCCACTGAAAATGTATCATTGACTGGATCAAAATTCTTTTTTTTTTCTCTTTTAAATTAAATTTCCATTCATCAGTTCCCTGTGCACAGACTCGGTTATTTTCATTTTCCTATTGAAATATATACATATCTGCATAACTACAATTGTGTGTCTGACCTTTAATCTTTCTCCACTGAACCATTGTATATTATCAAACGCTGTCTGCTTTCTCATTGTTTTCTGCTTACACACACAAGCGTGCACACACACACACACACACACACTATAATCATATTTGTCTCATCATCCAATAGGGGAATCATATCCCCCGATTCAGGAGCTGTCAGGCAGGCTGTCAGAACCAGGGTGATGAATAGGTATGTGTGTATGTATTCCAGCACACAGTATGAGGGGATACAGAAGGGCTATACTGCAGTATTAATGGGTAGAGCATGACAGACAGGCATACAGTCATGGTCTTAACATATTGGTGCTTTATCTAAGCACGGTTTCAAGGTCAAATGTTTGATACCATTCACTTTTCATTTTGCATTATTTGTATTTACGGGTTTGAAGCCAGAAATGGTATAGATCTGTCTCAAGGAAACAAACCTTTTGTGTGGTATGAATTTTGGTTGAATTTGACACATGATGCAACCCTGTGGCATGTTTATATTATCATAAAGATTTCAACTACATACATGTAATATAACAGTAGGCTAATTTTGGTGGATCACATGGCGTCCTGCAGTTGCCTTAGTGTATCAGGGCTGATTTTAGTAAGATGCTCCAGGGAAATGCACAACAAGAGTTTCTTCAAATGTGAAAATGAATGCAATTCTACATGCTTACTTTTATAGTAAGCCATTTAAAAATATGCATTATTGTTTGTAGACTTTAATGTACAGCAAACTTCAGGGGGAGTCGCTGTTGTTAGGGAGGAAAAATGCTACTATATTTGGCTTTGATGCAACGCTCCCTGTTGTTATGTCAGATTTAAGACATAAACGAATAGATCTGAAAATGATCATCCTGATTCACACTTTAACTGTCTGTTATATATTTATCTATGTTTCCCAGATGGACTGCTTTGAAAGAAGATAACACACTTACACACTGCAGGTACCAGACACCATAGCACAGGGGGACTTGTTTTTGCAAATAGAAACATGGGTTAGGTGCTGATAAACCATAATTTCCCCACCCCATGTGCTATGATTACTACATATTTTTGCAAGTCGCTTTGGTGTACAATTCTCACCTTTGAATTCCAAACCAGAGAATCGCTTCAGATTAAAATGAGGCTCCAGAATCACAAAGCGACTGAACCCATGGGTGTATCCAGGAGGTATGTGTGAATTAAACAGTAAAAACAACAAATCACAAAGGTGGAACACCAATTTTCTCCCAATTAAATTAGAATGTGAATGTGCATGAAAAAAAAACAGCACAGCACAGATATTTTAGCAATGCAAGTAGAACCAAAAATAATAATTTGGTCTTTTTATTTAACAATATATTAGGAATTTTCATTTATATTTTATCAGAATAATCAAAGATGCCATTCAGTGGAGTAATAACCTGCATCAATACTCTGACGACCCTCTGAGCAGGTGAGGAGGTGTTAGGTCATCAGGGCAACTCACATCACCTGGTCTGACTGCACTATATAAGCTGGTGCCATTCAGTCCCCTTCCCTTTCCTCTGTCTTCCACAGAAGTGGTTTGACGATGTCGGGTCAGGGAATGGGGCTTTGTGTTGTTCTGGGGTGTTGTCGAGTGCTCGTCTTGATTTACACGCTTCATGTTTTCAACCTGAGACAAATAAGCTGGTTCATTGTTAAATGCCAGTTTTAATGAGGTTTCTGGTGAAACGACTCTTTTATGCTTATCCCTGTAGGTGCCTGATGGGAAGAGTATAGTCGTTAGGGAGAATTCATCTCACCTGGTCGGACTGCACCATGTAACCTGGTGACAATCAGCCAAGCCTCACTCTCACCTCGTCTTCCACAGCACCTGTTGGTTGAATGAATGAATGAATGAATGAAATGCGTGTCATGCTGAGGCTTCTTTGCAGTTGGTGTTAAAGCATGCTGAAATAGTTATTAATCTATGCCTATCATATGTAGGTAAATGCATAAAACCCTCCTGCAATGCTAAGCTGCTCTGGCTGTCTGATGAAGAGCAGTCACGTCCTCAAGCATCTACAGTACCTGAAGCACCAATCAGTCCAACTCATGACCTGATTTTATATATATGTATACTATATATATATATACTTGTCATAGAAGTGGTGAAGGAAAGTGAAGGGGCGAAAAGAAGTGAGATTAGAGGGACTGCGTTGTTTTAATATGAAACAGTTTTACATGCGTGACAACAGGCTGCAGGTGTCTTGAGAATGCATGAATGGGAATCATCTCTCTGACGTCAAGTTTGGTAACACAACACCCATCTGCTGCTACTTCAGGAGTCCCTGTCCGTCTTGAGCTTATCCTTAAACATGTCTACCTGAAGACCAAGATATATGAGCATATGATGTAAGCCAACAACAGTGTTTAATAAGATCCATTTTTTATGTCTGTTTGACTTACAATGCAATATTTGACTACTTTGTCCCATTTGTCTGAGAAACAAAATATCCAAACTATACAGATGACTTTATGACAGAGTTCTGAGTAATGTGTCACTTGGATTGCACGAGTGACAGGAGTGATTTAAGAGGTCGATAAAATAAGTGGTGCAGTGAGTGCTCTGAGCAGAAAAGTAAATAGCAAAATGGAGCATTTACTAAACTACTGTACACCCGCCAACGCTCACACTGATTCAAGGAGTCATGGATTATTTGTCTAATATCTGCTTGCTTCCACAACAGCTAGACATATTCAGTCATTACAATCATAGCTTCTGCGGAGACGTACGTTCACACACCCGTGATTGTCCAAGTGTCGAAATTCAAAAAAACATACATACTAACTACATACAGTCTTTTTGGCAGGACTATCTGACATGTGTCGTGTTTGTAGCGTCGACATGCTAACTCTAATCTCTCGCTCTTCATGCTGGGATTATTGGCTGATGGTGTCCCCGTTCCGATTGAAGTGAAAAATGTGCAAAACATGTGTTTTCATTCATTCTTAAATTGAGGTAACAGGAATAAAGAAAAATAACTGTGATGACGTAATGAAAAAGAAAAACATGTCTGTCTTTAGTTACCATCTTGGTTTTATGCAAAAGCAAAGGAAAGGGAAGGCAGGTATCTTCTGTACCACAGCCTATGCAAGACTTCAATGACCTTTAGCATTATTAATGGCCTGATCAGGGTTTATAAACCAAGTCAGCATGACAGAAAGGCAAGAAGGTCCTGAAGAGTCCTGACAGGATGTACATGACGACAGGTAACGCTCCACGAAACTTATGAGCATGTTATTTTTGTAGTTAGGAATAATGTGTTTATATTTGTGCAGTGATTTGGTTTTTTTCCCATCGTGTGGTATGATGGATGTAAACAAAGCGACGATAAGGCAAACTAATAGAGACAGAGGATTTCTTATTTTTCATGTTTGGGTGTTTATTTACTGAGGAACTGATTTGCTACATCATAACTGTGTATGTGTTCAGTCAAACAGCGAGGTGCATGGGCTGTATTGCTCTGGCCCTGTTTGCTCACTGTAAGCATCCCACTGGACTGTAGAGACGAGCAGGGCAGCCTCTCCCACTGCCCGTCCATCACCCAAGAAAAACTACTGGACCGAGTCATCCAGCACGCTGAGCTCATCTCCCGCGTCTCAGAAGAATCATGTTCTTTGTTTGTGAGTAAAGCCGACCGACATCTCCAACACCAGTCCACACGCATATGCACTGTATGGGGGAGGATATGTCTGCAGATCTATTGCTATCACACCTATGGAATACACTCAAAAATATATAGTTCCAGGGCAACAAGGATCACATGACAACAGAAAAAAACACAATCATTCTGATTCTGACTCCCAGGATTCCGCAGCGGTGTAATTAAGTGAAAATGTATTATTTCTATGAGGAAATTCTTCCATTTGATGCTGTTGGGCGAGCGGCCATATTTTCAAACTTTATTTTAATGAAAGATGAAAAACAACATTTTAAAAGGCAGCGCTGTAGACATTTAGCCTTGGGCTGCAGTGAGAGCAGTGCAAAATTTTGCAAAGAAAAACGTGTTACGCAATAAAATGGAGTCATCCAGAGAGCAATGAAATGAAATTGCCTTTTTTTTTTAACATGCCAGTTTTTAAAAAGTAATTAAAGAGATGTCCATTTGCCATAGTCTCGGTAGCCTGTCTTGTAATTTCTGATTCTTTTTTTTAAAAAATCGTGAACTAGCACATATATTTTTTAAAAAAAGAAAGCAAAACAATTTCTTGTTGGTCTGCTTTACAATATGTTGGAGCAAAACCACCGACACATTCTATCATCCTGTTACTATGCTCCATGTTATTTGCTTTGGATTCTGACACGACCGTGGCCTCGCTGCCAGACTTCAAAGTAATTGTATTTCTCTTCTGAGCTAACTATGTTTTATTGAAGAGGTAGAGAGTATGGGGTGATGGTATACCACAGCAGTGAGAGCACAGGTTTTGCAGCCTGTTGAATCCCTCTCTCTCACCACCACTCACACCAAAAATTGCTTTTGGAATGGGATGATGTGGGTCATGTTACAGAGAAGACGCTGCATGGGGTCTGCAGACGAGAACATGTTGGAGAACATATTTTGACATATTTCCCAAAACAGAGTTAAAATAATCTTCAACTCTGACTCTAGGTGCCACATCAAAATAAAGAGGCTTGAGGATAAATGGGTCAGTCTAATTCTTCCCACAGCAGCATGTCTTTTTACTTTCTTTCTTGTTTGGATTTCAGGAGGACATGTTTATCCCATTTCCGTTGCGACTGCAGGGGAACCAGGCTGGCTACGCATGCATCACCAAATCCTTACCGATCCCCAGCTCCAAAAGTGAAATCCAGCAGATATCTGTGAGTGCATGGTCACTGATCACCACATCATTCGCTTGTATGTTGTCTGTGTGTATTTGTATGTGTGTTTGCTACTGGGGAGCGCTGATGTATGGATGTTTGCACACATTTCTGCCCACTTCACAACTCCACTGTAAATAACTGTATTTTTCATGCAAACATACCTGTGCTTGTTGTTCCTTTAGCTGTAGCTGGAAACTTAGAGTCACAAGCCCGCGAAGAGCGATTTAACTGACGTGAACTGTTATTTAGTTTATCGCATGCAACTCTTAATAATCCTTCTTCAACTAACAAAGGCCCAGAGCAGAAAATATAGCAAAAGCAATTTATTCAAGGACTTATTTTGGTAATATTGTGACTCCTGCTATGAGTTATGTCATCACTATAATAGTAAATTTGATCTTTGAAAACTGCATATACTGCAAGGCTTTTCTTTATGTTAGTGATTTATCCGCTGCCCTTTCTGTTGAGATAGTGCCTGTTCTGCAGTTTAACAGCCGTTTGTATGGTGGTCATTTGCTCCTGGTTTAAAGTCTGCCCTGCTTAGGGGAATTTAAGCGGACTCAACCGCTTCGCCCACAAAACCTCAGCCCACTTTTCTTGCTGAATGTGTTATAGCTGACAAGCCATTTATTCAAAGCCACGTTTTTGTTTTTTTATTTATTAATTTCTCAGTTTGAATCTGTTCTTAAACTCTTAAGTCTATTTTGATCATTTTTGTTCATGACTGCCTTTCAGAATGTTTGTAGGGCAAACGGCTCGCTGCTCGTCACAAATATAAACGCTCCCTAACAGACACACGTAGACTGCTGTGTTTTGCTGTGATTGACTGTGTCATTTTAAATATTGCCCTTACGGACAATCTTGGGGTCATCCCATGTTTCCATCCACTCATTCACTCGTCATCTGTGTGGCCTGCAGGATAAATGGCTGCTCCACTCTGTGCTGCTGCTGGTGCAGTCGTGGGTGGAGCCCCTGGTCTACCTGCAGAACACACTGGATCGCTACGACAACGCTCCAGACATACTGCTCAACAAGACCAAGTGGGTGTCTGGGAAACTGATCAGTCTGGAACAAGGGGTGGTGGTCCTGATCAGGAAGGTGGGGCAACTCAAAGTAGTTTTATTTTTTTCACAATCATCAATCAGATATTATATTTCAGCAAATTCAAACCTCATTTATAATATCTTACCAAATAATCAACAGATTACATCTTAGAACTTCTTGTCTCAGTTCATGGAAGTCAATTTTTTTTATTCATCTCTAAATATCTCTGTCACGCCTCCAAACAATGCCCCGCAGATGCTGGATGAGGAAATGTTGACTACACCCTACAATGACCAAGGCCTATTCCAGTACGATGTGCTGCCAGATATGCTGGAATCTGTCATGAGAGACTATACCCTGCTCAGCTGCTTCAAGAAAGACGCCCATAAGATGGAGATTTTCCTCAAGCTCCTCAAGTGTCGACAAACCGACAAGTTCAACTGTGCATAGACCGTAATCTGCTGCTTTTAAATAAAGTTTGAGCTTTAAATTAAGTCCGGAGGTTGGTTGCTGTGCACTTATAGATATGACCATGCCTGAGGCGATTCAGCCTTGCTTGCAAATGCAGTACATTCTTTATTGATTGTTTTGGAACACCTTCACACAAAACTAAGTGGGTGTAATGCTGTGCCCTTTCTTCATCTTACTGAATTTTGCATTCCCCATCTCCGTTGTTATTTTAACCCAGCAGAGGCAACAGAGGGCAAACTCCCAAAAGATTATTTGCGTGTTGAGCTGTCAAAAGAATCTGCATATCCTGCCATTGATTTCCATTTCCTTTGTTCCTAACTAGGGTTTGTATTCCTCACTGACTCTGGCAGTGTTTTGATTATTCCCATGGCCCCTTGAGTATTCAGTGAGACTCCTTTTTAAATGGAGTTCTGCATTAGTGAAATGAAACACTTTCACCGGAGACAGGAGTCAAACCGAGAGCAATCACGACTCAGGAAAAGAGACGCATTTCGATCGGTGAGAGAGAGAGAGAGAGAGAAACAGAGGGAGCGAGAGAGAGAGAGAGAGAGAGAGGACAAATAACATCTTAAATGAAGGTGACAGACATATCTGTCTGTCTCTCCGTTGGAGACTTGTTAAAGATGCCTAAAATGTTTCTATTTCAACCCGCGTTTGTTTAAAAAGAACAGTTGTTCACTTTGAATAAAATAAATCCAAGTTTAATTAATAGATGTTATGAATGTGTAAGGCAGAATGTTGACTGTGAGAACTTGAATAATGTACTGTGTTTAATTTAAAAGGCGAATAAAGCAAGTTGTGAAAAATGGTTATGACATTATTGAGTGAGTGAGTGAGTGAGTGAGTCTCCATTCCGTTTCTCATTGGAAGACATGGGGTAATTTCCATGTCCTTGATTCTGCCCTTTCCACCCCCAAACACTAGAGGGCAGTAGTGCTCTGTCATGGAGGTTGCCTGAATAATTAATTTATTTGCATGAACTGTCATGCAATTTATGATATTGCATATCTTCTACTGCAGGGTAACAAGCTAAAACCCATTGTATTAGTGAAGAGAAAGTTCAACTTCAGTCAGACATTGATAATGAATCTTTTACTCTTTAGATAAAAACAACTTTGATATAGCGCAGTACATGAGCCACATATAACCATATGTAGTAAAAACTTATCTCACATACTTTTTATCAATGCAGGTAGTTATCGTACCTGCAACAGGCAGGCTGCATTGCTTATTCCTGTTTACATCTGCCACCACACCATGAGAAAGGGAAACAATTATGGAAGCACTTTCTTTACTTCTTCACTGATTTTAGGATGTTTGGCTTTTTTTTTTTTTTTTGACTCGCATAAGTGTCTTGCTGCAGCCTCTGGTCTTCCGTCCTCTGCAGCCAGAGAGAGGTGGTGTCATGTGGTGTGGGTGGATGTTGAGGCAGGATGTGGTAGGGGGGGCCTAGTGTCAGCAGTGTCAGCTTCAGCTTCCTGTGGCCTAATCATTTCAGCATGGAGGCCCAGAGGAGACTGGGCAGCCCCTGCCTCTTCTCGGCAGGACTGCAGCTCCACAGCCTCAGCCTTTCCATCGCAGCCCTCACCCTGCATCCTCTGGTTCACTTGCAACACGTGGGCAATCACAGGCGAGCTGCACCCACTGTACCCCCACCCACTTCTCAAGCTTCGAGGCCATAAATATTGAAGATTGGCTATAAGTAGTAAGGGGAGGGAGGGGATCAGAGGAGGGAGATGAAGATGTTAGGGAGTGGAAGGGGAAAGAAGGACACGGAGATGAAGGGAGGGGCTGTGGGGCCTGGGTGATTTCACAGTCTAACTATTATAACCTCAGGAAAGGAAATCTAGACTGCCGAGATGCATAAGTGGAGCAGAGGAGGCAGACAGGGAGGGAGAGGAAAGGAGCAGGAAATGTAAAGAAAGTGGACAAACAGAAGGAGGCAAAGAAAGGTAAATAGGGCAGCTGTGTCTTTTTTTGTGTGTTGAAACGTGTCGGTCCACTCGCAAGAGGAAAGTGGCAGAAATGAGGGAGGAAAATATTCATAAGCCAAACAGCTGGGACGGGAAGCACAGCTCTGAGCGGTGTGACATGCGGGAAAGTGGGTTGGATGTGGAGAGAGGAAATGGGTTGCTGGAAGGCAGGTACACTGCTAGAGGAGATAGGCAAGGAAGTGGCGTTGGCTTGATATGAAACCAGGAGTCAAAGCGTGGAGTCCTTGAGCCTCCGCTGGCTCGACGGGCTCCCACACTGTTGCTTTCATTTCAGGCTCAAAGGCAACAGCTTGGAAATGATCCCACAACCCCTGTAAGATCTCTCAGGCTGCAAACGGCTCCATGCGTTTACATCCCCCTTTTCCTCTGCTTTAATGACATATTTAGGTGAGAGATGTCACTTAAAGGGTTTGCATGTTTGCTAATGTAGAGGTCAGAGGGGGAGGATGGCCGTCGCTTTGATTTCAGCTTCTGACAACCTTAGCCATCAGCGCATAGCAACGGAGGAATCCAGAGCACAGTAGACCCGAGGCTACAACAGGCACAGCTGTGTCTATGTGTGTATGGTAATCATAAAGTCAGGCATGTCTGTTGCACCAGCGATACATATAAGCCCCTGGATGTCCACCCTCACCTCAACCTCTGCCCCTCCTTTGGCTCACAGGACGGGGCATCTCTTCGAGGCTCTGTGGAGACTCGAGTGAGGGTCGAGAGGTCGGGGGGATCAAGGCCGTCCTAACTGTTCCAATATGGGCAAAGATGTCAGGTTGCAACAGCAGCAGGCTCATGTTTCGCCGAGGAAAGACAGTGTTATAGTGGGTGAAAAAGCCTAACATTTCTCATGTCAGGAAATTTAAAAAAAAAAAAAACATAAAATTGGGACCAGTGTTCACCCAATTATTATTATTATTAATTTTATTAATTTTATTAATTTTATTATTATTATTATTATTATTATTATTATTATTATTATTATTATTATTGTTGTTGTTGTAGTTGTTAGTATTATTATTAGTATTATTATTATGTTGTCGTTGCTGTAGATCATTAGAGATCATTATTTGTGGATGGATTACTACATTAACTGTGGTACAGTCTTAAGAAGACATTACAGATGAGCAAACAAACATTTTCTCAAGTGTTTGTTTACCCAACTGTAACATCCGCGTGCTGTTATCTGGAAGCCGCCTGCGCGTGGTTTCATGGTTGTTGCCATTACATAACCTGCATGTGGTGCAAACACGAAGTGGGAGGATGCCTCGACATGCGTTTCTGATTAATAGGGGAATATCCTGGCCGTGGTGAAACAAGCCCTATGGGGCGTCTCTTGGTTTGCGGTGGTTGTATGCTGCAGACAGCAGGATTTACACCACCAGGAAATTAGGCGATTACCCTGGAGAGGGTGGGGAAGCCAGCTGACGTTAATGTGAACACAGCAGGGGAGCAGCCATCAGTTGTCCCATACCTGAAGGCTTGTGCCATGTCCATGCATCTGTTGTCCCACAGAGCATTCCTTACCTGTGAGGACATAACCAAGAGGAAAACATCAACCTGTTGACTGCAACACTCATACATACAACAATTAAAACAATTTAAATTAAATACAATTAATAAAATTAATGTCAAATATTTTATTAAATGAGACAAAACAATTGAAACTGAAATTGGATGAAAATACTTGTGTATCACAGATTATTGTCAAATGTAAACCTTCTTTTTGTTCAATGATCATTAAAACACACAATGATGATCAGGTCTTGTACATTTAAAAAACCAACAAAGTGTAAACTATTGGTGATATCTGCTGGTTAGGCTCTGTGTTTGTGAATAATTCATTAAGACCTTTAATAGCAGAGAACTATTATTAGTGCAGTGGGAACTACAGGTGGACGTAAACAGCTACTCCATGATTCAGCTCTTTGTTTATGTCTCTCGGGCAGAAATGACACAGTTTAACAACCGCTGAGTGTGGTTTTGCTTTAGACGGTGAAAGAACCATCTTCACTGCACACATCCCTGTATGTTTCATTTATATACAGTATGAAAGAGGTCGTTCGTAGGTGTTCTTTGGCTTTCCGTATGGGAAATGTTTGTAGTATCTGCTATGCAGCCTTGAGACGCTGTCACTCGCTTCCACTCATCAGCTTACTGCGGATATAATGAGAGACAAAGAAAAACATCTTAGCTGACGATATCAAAACCAGCGGCTGTGGAACAAACGGCCTCACTTCAGGAAAGGAGAATGAAGGCGGACGATGGAGGCCAAAAGAAGCTGAGCTTAAATCAGTGCAATTTCCTCCCGACATGTCTCTGGCGAGAAGGCCCTTTTGCGAGTTTTCCTCCACTTTTGTCTTCCTTTGTAAAAACATTCTTTCTGCTTTGAGATACTGTAAATCAAAGTGCACTCGAAGCGAGGTGGGGGGGGGGGTTGTGAAGGGCATATATTTGTCTTTCTGCCAGGACGCGTCTGCCTATGTTTCTCTTAGATCAAGTCGCAGGCCGAGAAATCCTGTGCATTTCCTTCACTTCAGGAAGCACTTTCATAACTTCAAATATAATAATTTCCTTTTTGGAAAGACGCCAGGGATTATCCATGCGTATTTGGCTTTCATTTATCTTTTTTTTTCCCCCTGAAAGAAAAGAATTGGAGAAAAAAGCGGGAGCTCACAAACAGTAAACGGTTCGGACCTCTGGCCTCTGATCCTAAATGGGTTTTGATAGGTGTGGTGAATTGGGTTTCGGCTCAGGGATTATGATTTACCACATCTCTGGCTTGGCTTTCCTGAAGCAGCGCTCCCATCCTCTGCCATTTCCCCATTTGTTTTGCCCTCCCTCGATGCCAGCCATACTGAATATAAAATGATGCAGGAAGACTGTGTGCCTCTGTGGCACTGTAAAAAAGGAAAAGGAATAATGCATTTCAAATACGCTGTAGTGTATTATGGGGATTTATTTTAGCAGACAAGAACCAACTACTGGGGAACATGAATGAAGAGGTAAACGCTGACGTGTACTTCAGACTCAGTCACTCATTAATTGAAAACATCCTTTACCAGTATTTTTGCTCCATTAACACTTAAAAATGTGGAAGTAGCAGTATGGCTAGCAGGTGGAGAGGGTCCGTAGCGGTTTGATGGTGCTCTGATGCGAGATGATGGTGTATGTTAAAGTTTGGAAAGAAATAAAACATCAGAGATTCAGGATTTATATGGATCATTCAAGCATTCCATAGACATTCAAACCATTATATCCATCCTTTAAGCATAATTTAAAATCAGTTTGTTTTCATGGAAATCAGTTGCAGCTTTAAAACACATTCGATAATTACTGGGCTCAAAAAGCGACACGCTGGAACTGTGACCCGACCCTAACGATGCTTGAAATTACAATGTTTACTAGCTGTGGTCCCCCATACTCTAACCTCAAATTTGTGGCTTCCTCCCATGCCCTCTACAGCTGACCAACTGTTTATGCAGCTCCAAACCGCGTACAGCACGCCGGCCATGAGGCTGCTTCAATGTCCATGTGGTGTTGGGTGAAACGTGAGGTCGGAGACTTCACTGACAGTAATAGAATAAGAGTGATATATTTGGTCCCTGGTCAGTAGGGTTAGGAATAGAGACATTGCACATCCTCCTCCAACAGCATTTGCCTACACTGCAGTTAAGATTGTACAAGAATGGTTTTACTATACCATAGCGCAGCCATGTAACTGGTGGCAGTATGTTAGCAACGAGAGAAAAACAATCGTAAATGGGCTTGAAAAGGTTGTCCTGTGGGAGCGCACAGGGCCGCCCAAGGTCACCATGGTAGCAGGGCACCATAAAAAAACTCAATTTACTCCTAATTTCAAAGTTACTACAGAGCAGATTGTTTGGCCCCGTGTGCCAAGGGAACACTGTGACTGACAGGAGGATATAGAGAGAAGAAGACAAGGGCACAGGTTTGGCAGATACACGCTCGCCATCTTTTCCACAATAGCTTTTTAGCCTCAAAGCTTCATGAACAGTTCACTGAAATGGTGTCATGAACTTAGCTTTAACCTTTATTTGCCAGCTGAGTGACTCACGGCGACATATGACGTGTGAATAATACAAGAAAACACTTGTTCAGTGGGCCAGATGTGGGTGACTGCGTCCAAGTGTGAATTGGATTGATGAGTTTTCTGCAAAAATGTTCATGGTGCACTTTTTGAAAAAAAAAAAAACAAACAAAAACAATTTGGATCCTCAACGTGACACTTGTTTGATTGTATTGTAAATCTAGTGGCTATTTGTGGCTTATGTAGGAAGAGATGCTGAAAGAACAGGGAGAGGCCGCAGCAAGGTGGGGTGTCGCGATTGTGAAAGTGTTTGTGTGCGCGGGTGTGAAAGAAGTTTATGTTTTCGTACATTTCCCTGATTATAAATGACTCTGACTATAAATCAGATGTGGGGCAGAGCTGGTGATGGCAGTTTGAGAGGCCAAACCACACATCTAAGCCCTGCAGCTGCTCCACACAGTAACAGACACAGTGGAAGCCTGGCACCATTTCAGCACATTTTCTCTTTCCATCATCTCCATGGCATTTCAGAATTCCTCCTTGTGTCATTTCGTGGCATTGTATTTATTTTATACATTTATAACCTTTTTTTTTTTTTTTTTCCAATGACCTGACTCCGTCTGAATCACATTGCGGGGGCATGTTTGGAAATCTGACCTTTCACGCCAACATTCAACAATCACACAAGCAGAAATGCCCTAGTCCACCAGAATACAGTACAGCCATGTGACATTTGGCTTTTATTACATTTTTTATTTTTTTTGACTGGTGACAGTTAAAACTCCGGCTTAAACGCGTTATGAGAGCGGTGGAAAGTCACTGAAAAGTGCAGGGTGAGTGAGACAGCTTGTGAAACAGAAAGGTAATCTACAGGTTTTTCATCACAGAGTACATTTCATGAATGCAATGCAATTTAATAAAATAAAAATAATTTATTTATTTATTTCAAGCGTTTTTGTGTACCAGAAAAGCGCTATATAAAACTAATTTATTATTATTATTAGTAGTAGTAGTAGTGTAGTAGTAGTAGTAGTAGTAGTAGTAGTAGTAGTAGTAGTAGTAGTAGTAGTATCTTTTGATACATTATAAACAGTAAAATTGTGTATACCTGTAGCGGAGAAGTTGTGGATTTTGTATTAAGACAGTCCAGGTTCGAGAAATACAGATCATAACACAACAATGGTCCTACAATCATTATCTCCGCTACATTTTTTTTTCTTTCAACCTAACCCAGCCCACATCCTATTGTTCCAGCACTGTGGTGTGAACACAGCTTCCTGGATTCCCACTCAGCGAGGCGAAGGACAGCACTTCAACGCCCTGCCAAGACACCTTATCTGTGCCTGGCAGCCAGCAGACAGGATGGAGGGGTGAGGGTGAGGCGGGAGGGCGGGAGAGGGTAAAGGCTACAGGAAGGGACGGGGAAAGCACAAGAAAAGGCTCGGTGGAATATGTCGAGGTGGGAGGGGGGTGGTGGGTAAAAAAATAAAAAAATAAGTAATGTACACATGATCTGCTAATTGATTGAATCGATGAGATTTTATTTTTGGCAGCGAAACGGACATGACCACCTATTTTATTGTACATCCATCCACAGGGAATCTATAAACTAACAAACTAACTGTAAACTTAATATTTAATATGACAACCAGCAGTGTGGGCTGATAAAGGGTGGACAGGATAGGCTGCAGGGTACACAATCAATGAGCAGCAGTTTTCTTTGACACGCGCAGACGTGTACGTTGTTGGCTCTCAAAACGTCCTTAGGGTTCGGCCATTGTTTCCAGAGTCTTTGACATGAATGAGTGAAAATCTCAAACATCCTCTGTCAGCAGTGGCGTGTGGATCTAAGGGCAGCGGTCCTCTGCTCTGTTTGTGTTTTGCCCATGTCAAGGCCACGTGGCTGCCAAGTGGTGACTGTTAAAAGGCCGGCGTCTAATTAAAGGTACAAAAACAAGGTCTGACCTGGCAGCGGGATGATTCACTGGCTCCCTCTGTTTGAAACTGATAAGAGTGATTTATTTGACGTTTCAATTCTCTGCTGATGTCTCTCTGTTGTTTGTTTTGCTTTGCTTTTGCTGCTGAAGCATAACTTGACACTAAATTGATTTTTGGGTGCGAGCAAGACTGAAAGTTCACCGTTTTGCTTTCGCTCAAACTTCACATTGATCAGACGTTTGTTTGTGTGTCTGAATGTGTGTGAGTGCGTGCATGCGTGTGTGTTTGTGATCTAGGCGTTACTCGTGTTGTGGTTGACCCATTAGCGAGCTAACACTATAGACTAGAGACTTGTCTTCCTTATAATATAAACTTTAATTTCAAGCTTATAATTAGATTATGGCTGGGTAATCTTAGGTGTGGACGTGTTGTAGTGACGATAAAGGTCAGAAGTATCCAGGAAAGGAATGTAAGTCTATGTCCTGGAGCTATGACAGTGCCTGTGTGTGTGTGTGTGTTTGTGTGTGCACATGCATGTGTGTGTTAGTGCTTGTGCATGTGGAGGGATATCTGGGAAGCTCCTGTCAGAGCCCGCCTGCAGCCTGCTGAGCCCCTGGCTTTAGGCTTGAGGTTGAAATATGGGATCTGTGGTTGTACCACATGTGTTCATGAATTTTTCACTTCTTTAGAGAGTACAGAAAACAACAGGTTCCAGTTTCCTTCTTTAGTTGAAAATGATTTTCTGATTCAGTTCCCGTGATGATTTGATGTTGTAGACGTACCCCAGAGAATATGAAAGCTAATGTTGGAAAAACTACATGACCAGGTTTTCCGACCCGAAGCTGATGACTGGTGAGATATTAATTAAACAGGTTTGAGAATCATTGATTCAGATTATCACTGTGAGTTCTCATTCATCCAAACCATCAGGTTTCACATCATCTGCTATCGGAGGAAAACACAACTGGCCACAACTATGCATAATACATTATCGATTGTGGCATGCAGCTGCTGGATATAGCCACTAGATGTCACTCACGTTCCTTAAATGTTCTGTTTTGCAAGGCAATGAAGTGAGTAAATAAATAAATAAATAAATAAATAAGACTGTGACCTATGTAACAATATACCTCGTTTTTAGTGTGTCTGTTTTTAATGTGCTATGGAGACTGAGTGATGCCTGGACCTGCACGTTGATTTACTCCAGCATCCTTTATTATTTCACTGCTGTTGCCTTGCTCCGTCTCTGCAAGAGCCATTTGTGCCACTGTTCACTAACTAATATGATGGAGTTGAGGCCTGGGGGCACTTATACATTATACCACTGATACAAAAAATAGAACCCACTGATGAAATTTAATTTGCTGATTACTTAATTAATTTGATAATATTCAATCATATTCAATCATATTCACACACACACACACACACACATATATATATATATATAGTATACACACACTTTAAATATATATCTATAAAATCTTACAAAAGATTAGATTTTATTGACTCCTCCTTCCGTGATTCCTTCCTTCCTTCCTTCCTTCCTTCCACACTTTCTCTTACCCCTCTACTCTCTCTCTCTCTCTCTCTCTCTCTCTCTCTCTCTCTCTCAGTGGGACCTCGTGCAGACTCTGCCCAAACATTGCCCTCTTGTTTAGGGCTGGGCGAGCTCTCAGCCTGACCACTCCCTGCTTCTAATCGCCACACCGAGTTCTTTCCAAATTGCAATTACTGATAAACAGAGTTGGCTGATGGGGACAAGTGATTGCGGAGGCCGTAGAGGGCAGTATCTGGCATCACCCTAATTGTCACAAACAATCTGCCTCATTTCTTACCCTCGCTGCTAGAGAGTGATTGCACCGAGCACACTCGAGTGGCAAACCATTTATGAGTGCGCTCATTTGGGACCACTTTGAAGTGTTCTCCAGTTTGTCTGAGGAAAATGTTCCTCTCCTTAACAGCCTGCGTTTTGGGATTGTCTCCAAACAGTTGTTTTAGTCTCTGGTGATAAAAAAAGGGCCTCCATTTACAGTTGTTTTGATTTGTCATCAAAGATGGAGAAGAAAATATTCAGTGAGTTTGACACAGTATTTTGTGTGTGATGCTGTTTTCCCAGAATGCTTTCATCTTTTTTTTTATTGGGGGGGGGGCTATCATTTGCACTTGACTCCTATATCCAGAGGAGAATTTAGCAACACATTGCCTCACATTCCTGCAGTTAATGAATAATCGCACATCTGGGAGCTGCCCAGCAAAACCACAGCCGAACATCTTGGCGTCCTGGGTAAGGTAACTTCCTCGCTCGAGGACACGCTGCCATTACACACAAACTCTTCCAGCTCCCAGGCTAAACCTTCCTGTCACAAACCTGTTTTCCAGCCCTTTATCCAGCCATAATCCCCTATTTAGAATTATATGAGTCCCACAGTTTCACAAGGCCTCATCCTGCCCAGATGTGAAGTAAGCGTGCGTGCTAGTGGTGCACAGACACGAAAGCTGGACGCACAAACAAAATAAACAACAACCAAAAAAAAAACTTGCTTTCAATGTTTTTCTACGTGTTATATTGGTGAGAGTGATTAAAGGTCGAAGGAAGCTGTGACCTTGTCATCTCGCCATCCCTTCAGCATGAAGAAGGAGACAGTGACCCAGTTCATGCAGGAAGTGCTGCAAGGTGACCAGTAGCAGTCTACAGGGAGGTGAGCATGGTATGCTCTTATTGATATACTGTATGTGTACACACACACACACACACACACACCCGTGTGGCAGATGGAGGGAGTCTGGTTGGTGCTGGCCTACCTCTGGTCCTGGTGTGCCACTGTTTCAGCAGTTTGGGCCAGGAAACAGCTGTGGAGAGCGAGGCTGAGGTAGAAGTCTGCACACAGCCGTTTGAGGGTTGCAGCGCGCTGGTAGCCAATATCAATCAAACTGCACGAAGCTGAGCTTTTACTGAGCACGAGAAACCACATCATGTTAGCACATTCACACAGACCCCGGCTCCAGCACACTGTCAGTCACAGTGGAAAATATGTGACCACCCCCGATGTAGGTGGGTCACGATTATAGATCCACTCATGAGTTCCAGAAGTCCTTTCAGATCCAACAAGTTCGCCAGTAGTTTTATGGAGAGATTTATGTGCGTTTTTCAGATGAAAGTGGCCCGAAAGAGCGACCAAATATCAAGCAGATGAGGAGGAGCGGTGAAGTGAGGATGAATGGAGCCGTGAGGAGGACGAGGACAGGGTCCTCGCAGGCTGCAGTGAGGACGTGTCACTCTCGGAGTAAATTAGTCACACCCCTCGCTCAACCGGCCACATCACCACAATCGACTGGGTGGCTTCTCTGCGGCTTTTTGCCCCTGACAGTTACAACATGCTTTTCGACTAATGAAAACCAAAACACCACAAGTGTGTGCGTGTGAGCAGCATGTGCGCATTAAAGTGCATAGGACGCTGGCAGGGCCCGTGTTGTGGAAAAAGTGACACCGCTTCCAAAGCTCGACCTCAAGCGAAACTCATTTGCGTCCCTTTCCGAGCTCTTCTACCTTCAGTATCTTTTCTTATTCTCTTCAAAGATTGGATTTATGTAAAGAAGTTGCGATCATAAAATCACAACTCTCTCCGACACTGTCTCTGTCTGCAGCTGAATGTTATGAGATCTCACTGCATTGAGACTGTGCTGTGTATATCATACAGATATTGCTGTTACTTTATCCGCCAGCTCGGCTCCACGCAGGTTTGTAGCCCCCCCCTGACTGATGGAGATATGTTTGCGTTTGCGTGTCCAGCATTTTTCGACAAGTGTCGAGGCCAGAAGGAATACGTGAGACAAATAGCAGAAAAGGTGAAACTCCAAACCTTTGGAGGTTCTGTTCAACCCTAAGGCCCAGAGACTGGGAGGCATTAGCAGGTAACAGGAGAAGCCCCCCTGGGACAAATGATGGGAGCTGGTGGGTATATCAGTGAAAGATGCTGTCAGTCCTCACGTCCCTGACCTCCACATATTATTCCTCGCAAAGCTCCGCCTTAACTCGTTCAACAAGAAAAATAGCACGACAACAAAAAGCTCGGTCCCGGGGGACCCCCCCACGTGAGCCGGCCAGGCGAAATAAGTCATAATGCGTTTCTTGTCAGGTCAGTTTAAGACGGTCATATATTAGCTCAGACCTCTCCCTGTCGCCCTGTGCCCCCTGGCTCCTGATTGTAATGACTGGTTTGTCCAGGGAGAAGGGCCTTGGTGCTCCGTGGCTGATAAACGGTTCATCTGTGGTGCTTTCTTTAATAATCATCTGACATTAACTGGAAGCAGCTGGCAGTGGTATTTATGAAATGATCTGAAATGTCATTGTATCTGTCATCCAGCTGCATCCAGCCCATCTGGCAAACAGCCTGCTATACCTTGGAAGTCTATCTCCCTCCCTCCCTCTCTCCCTCTCTCTCTCTCTCTCTCTCTTTCACCACCCTGTCTCTCCTTACCTCTCTCGATCACACAAAACGGATTCTATTGAATGTAAAATAGGAACAAGGTCAAATTTGGCAGCGATTTACGTCGGTGCATTGAGGTGCAGCCTGGATAAAAAGTGTGCATGTTACAGTTACAGATCTCCGACACGCAACCATGTAAACAGTTCTACTGATTAAAAGGTAAAGTGAGCAGACCTGACAACGTCAGGCTGTTGCTGTGCGGACCCTTAGTAATGTATATACTGTATATATATATGTATATATATATATATATATGTATATGTATATGTATATATATGTATACGTATATATATTAGACAGGCAAGTAATCATTCTCTTAACAATAACAATATGAAAAACATTTAAGTTCTTACATTACTATATGGTGATGACATATATTGAATGTAAGCGTATTCAGTCTATAAATGATAGAGCTCTGGAGTTGTATATACAGAAAAATGGCCTAATTGAAAATTCGTTGATATCTGAGCATGTGCTTGGAATCGTTTTTATGTTTAATGATTTTTAGTTTGGGTTTGTTCAATGCACAGATCAGTACTTTCTCCATTAGAGCGTGTTAAGTGTATGTGTCCTCGTATATGTGCTGTCATAATGGCAGACACTCCACACAGCTATTTACAGTGCTCCATGTCCAACTTGTAAATTATATGGCCAGTCTGAATGCTGGGTTGGACGCTCTCGCATGGATCTCAATCCCATTTTTATGGAATACAGTTCCATAAAGTGAAATTCCATGCAAACATAGAATTCCCACATGTAGACTGTTCAACCTGGAATGTTGGAGTCAGTAAGTGACCTGAGATACAGTACACAGTTCACAAATCATTCCTTCAGAAGGAAAACATGATTATGTGCATTTATTTTTGAGTATCACTTTAAACTAGTTTAGTGAAACTAAACTAAACTTTTGTTGGGTTTGTTTTGGCTTTTTTTTTTTTTTCGAAATCTAAAAAGTCTGGGGTCAGCCTCGGCACAGCACCCCTGGACCTAAACAGCTTTCGGTGTTTTGTTCAAAGACTTTTCGGCAGGGTGGATGTTTGCCGTCACGGCTGCTTAAATCCCCTGCAGTGTTTGTGGATTCAGTGTCTTACTGTTGGTTGCACAGTTTGCTGAAGACTTCGCAGATACATTCTGTAGCCCCTTTGGTTTTCACTGACCTTCGGTTAGTTTAACAGAGCTTCCCCTTCTGCGTGTCAGTGTCCCATTTTAATCAGAAACCAACCTGCAACAACACCAACCACAATAAATACGTCTAATATTTACAGATGGTGCGTCTGGTGAACGTGGCCAAGGAGATTTCTCTGAATCCTCCCAGTCACGCTACACCCAGTTGTGTGGAACGCCACTCCCTCCAGTGTCTCCCTCTGGATCAAACCAATACACATGACCTCTCGCTGCATGTGTGCCTCTTACAGCATCACATGAAACAGCAGCAATCTTTTTAACATTTCATCTCAAAATTGGTCAAAAGTAAATGATGTCAATACACATATTGAAACCATGGTATAAATTATGACGCATAGAATAACGTGTTTTGCTATTTGTGATATACGCACAAAACTAGTAATTTACATATTATTTGAAGGAAAAAGTATTTATCTGCTACAAATCATCACTGCTGGCAGGAAACCTTGTACATCCATCCATCCTTCATCCATTCATCAATCTCTTATCAATCTCTTATCCTGAGAAGGTCACAGTGGGAGCTGGAGCCAATCCCAGCTGTCTCTTGGTGAGAGGCAGGTTACACAGTGGACAGGTTTCCATCTTCTAACAGGACCAACATACCGAGACAAACAACCACGCACAGCGACATTCATTTTTTGTCAACTCTTTGTGAACTTTTGGGTATTTTGTGGGTACGGTGTTGGGCGTGTGTTATTTATCCAGCAGTTTCAGTTGCGTGGTTCAGCTTCACCCTTTGGCTCCCAACACCACATTTCATATGGAGGAGTTCAACGCAGATGCAGTAGTCAGGAGCCGCCACTGTTTCCTTTTGGTTAATGAGACTGTTGTTTTTGCTCTCGGTCTAACACCCTTGATTCAGCCTCGACTCATCTGCAGAGGCCTGTGACAGAGCTTCTGAAGAATGTGTGTTAAATCTTCCAACACGTGGCCCTGTCTGACTTCGTTTGGTGTCAGTGTGGCACGTTCCAGCGAGGTGCACGTTAGGCCCTCGCTGGAGCACAATCTGTTTCTGTTGGCGAGCCGGGGCCACATATTTGAGCCACATGTGTGTTCGAGACAGCGAGCGCAAATGAAACACACACTGGGATGCAGAAGTGCTGCGTCGGCAGCTGCATTCCTGGAAGCAAGACTCACAGGCTGACAAAGGGAGGAGGACTGTCACGGCTCAAATGGCGTTCTGGGAATATCTGATGGACATCTCATTGTTCTAGTCTGATTTCTTTTTATATAGTTTGGAAGCTTGGCTACTGTGTCTGTTCCCCCATGTCCTCGCTGCAGTGACCATCTTTTTGTGATAGAGGGCAGCAGCAAGCCGTTAAAAAAACAAACACGCTCAGTGTTTGGTCCCAGACCAAATCCGCATGCCAAATACAAGCCATGAACTCAAGTTGATCACACTCTGCCTAATTTGTCCAATTTCAGCTCGTTTGATTCATCGGTTGAAAACTGTCTGTCTGAGCGGAGCCAAACCGCCATTCGCTCCATCTCCACAGCATATTTGAAAGCCTGCCAGCCGTATTTAGGGTTGCATGCTCGTTACAGCGCTGAAACAATATGTCAGTTTGGAGCATGACTTAATTTGGGCAATAAGCAAATATTTTGGTTGAGCCATCTTGATGTTGTGCAACAAAATGGATGACAAGGGGAGTAAGAGGGGTTAAAGGACGCAAACCATGTTTTTCTCTCTCTCCAGTGGGATTGTTGTTGTCACCTTTTGAGCATTTATATTTCCCTGTCTTCCAAATAGGAAAGTCTATTGGTCCTTATGATGTCCTCCCTCGGACATTTTTTTACCTGAGCCGTGCAGTGAACGGGAATGGAAGGTTGTAAATTCAGTCATTGTCCTCACGGCACATTTCTATTTACGAAGCTGGATCTGACGTCCATCTTATCTGAAACGCTGCCATTAATTAAAAACCTTGCCACTCAGGCGCGGAGGGCTGTTTTTACTGGAAACGGAGACAGAATGAAAGTCATGTGCCTGAACTGTGACTGAACTCTGGATATTGACATTCATGCGTGTTTTTTTTTTTTGTTTGTTTTGTTTTGTGCCAGGTATGGAGAAAGTAGAAAACACTGACAGATACTTGTACAAGTCAGTTTAAACATATGGCTTCCTTTCAAGATTACAATGCAGGCAATACTGGAAATGTACTATTTATCATTCTTGCGTTGTGACTGCATGTCCATGAGCGCCACCTCTTTGACCCGTGTGGCTCATAATCTTCATAATCGAGTGTTTTCATGAGCGTCCACCTCCCTTCTGTCCGGGGAACAGACGACTACTTTGCAGAGTGAGATAAATAATGTGGTGCCTGTTGGGTAGGACAGAGGGAGGGCAGGAGATTAAAATACTCCAAGAACTGACCGTACTTTGTTGGCGTCCACCAAGGCTCTGTCAAGGGCCCACACTTGCTTGTCTTCAACGACAGAGGTCACTTGGGTACAGGAAGGGGGGTTGAGGGTTCATTCCTTTAAGGGTTCATGTACTTGAGCTTGGCATTTTTTATATTTACATTGCTTGGTGGTTGCAGAAGATGTGTTTATGATATTTCCCCTCCACTGTTTGTTTGTAGTTCTTTCTTCTCAGCTAATGCTCGCCCCCTCCCTTCCCTCCCTCTCTCTCTCTCTTTTTATCTCTCTCTTCTTTCAGTCTGATATCCTGTATCTTTGGTCTCGAAATCACTTCAATAAAAAACTTTTTTTTTCATTGCTTCACTCTCTCCCTCTCTCTCTCTCGCGCGCGTGTGCTAATTTAATCTGCGCTGCACTCGATCTACTTTACCTCAGGATAACGTTTACCTACACGAGGTCGCGTTTACATTTTGAAACGTACAGAAAATTGATGGGCTCCTTGTTTTGACAGCAGTCCTGACAAAGGCAGCGCCGACTGTTGCGACTGTGAAGTGAACAGAGGACAGAAACCAGACGGTTTTGATTGCAGCAGCAAATCTATTTCCCCTGGCAAACCTGTTAAAGAGAAAGAAAGAATAGGAAAAAAAAAACAAAAACAGCCCACAAAATGTTGAAGTACATCTATTTCCACTGCACTCAGTTTACTTTTAACTGTTTCAGCCCGTCTGTCTCACACCTGGTTGCTGAGCGTGGCACTGAACAGAGCACGCTCTGTTCCGCGCCCAGACAAATCTGCCGAGCCACACGGAAAATAAATCAGCACCACATTCATTAAACAAAAAAAAGCTGTGGGCAGATTTATTTCATTATTGGGCCTCGCTCTTTTTTAGCGTCCGCTTAGCTTTTTCCCCCCACTCTATTTTCTCCTCTTTTTTCCCCTCCCCTCATCATACACATCAACCCTGCACAGCGATCATTCATCCGATTTCTTTTGGGTCCGTTGTGGAGCCGAGGGCCTCAGCCATGCTTCTCCTGTGGATCATCTTCAAAGGGAAACGGCGTAGTGGTTTTGTGTCTCCACCTCTCTGCTATCTCCTGCTCTGCGGTTTGTGAGGTGCTGTGAAATATGCTGGCCCAGCCACCCAAATTGCTGCATAATGACCCAGTGAAAAGTCCCCTGCCAGGAGAGCTGGGGCTCTCTGAAACAACACAGGCAAACCTGCATAAATACGCTGCTCTGTTTATCAAGAGGCAAAGCCCTCATGGAAATAATCGGCCTATTAGGGTCAAATATTTCAAAGTGCGCTATCTGTTTTCCCTCCTTACCCTCACTTACGGTCTTGGATACAATTCCCATACTCTGTCCACCGAACGGCAGCACCTCTCTGTGATTTAATCCATTCCTCGCTAATTGCCTCCGGGTTCTTTCTCTCGCCACACGTGGTCCAATGCAAAGTGGTGCTGGTGCACACTGAGGTCACGATCGCCAAATCTGACGCCCCAGCACAAAACCAAAAAACAAATATATCACTGATACTGATTTATACTCCACTTATGTTGCGTGGACACACAGATCACTGTGAGTCAAAGATATGAGAAAAAAATAGCTGTAGTTTATTATTGTTACCGGAACATAACTTAGGCCTTTGAAAAGTATCATCTGGTCCATACATATGTAATGGCCTTGTCTGTGTCTTCCCAGCCGCTGACTGTACAAGTAACTTTGATTCTCTGTCAGCTCTAAACTCCCAGCATCCTCTGAGGAAGGAAGCAGGGCAAGCTGCATTAGTGCCCCACGAGCGTTGCACCGCCATCTCCTGCAGGGACACCGGTTATTTTTGGACGGAGGGTGGATCACGTTACAACTACAAGAAGACCCCTCAGACAGGAAATCACCCAGCACGCCACCCACCAGCTCCTGCATTCTTGGCCCTGGGCCTGACTGACTGAGCAGTGGTTGGTGATTCAGCCGCTGTATGTAGACAGCGATCAGAGAGAGGAAAGCCCAACAGAACAAGAGAGCCATCTTCTTTTCAACTCCGGACGACCTTGTTCTCCTCTGAAGTCAGTGCACACACACACACACACACCCCATCAGTGCAGTGTGACTCAGATATATATCACCACACCCAGCTTAGCTCGGGCACATGCACTCCCCAGTAGACATTGTTGTGCATCACTTTTACATTTAAACGTATAGGTAGAGCTATGCGATATTTTGAATTTGTTTATGTAAGTTTAATGTATTTTATTAAGAAAATAAGAAGTTTCACAAGTAAGAATAAAGATGCAACATTAAATTTATTAATAACTAACACATGACACTCCTGGTAAATTAGTAACACCTAACACAATTAGAGTTCTATTGTCATCATATTTTTGTACATTCTTGCTTTCATCAATCTAAAAGCATCAGAGAAGCTTGTGTGCAGTGTTAATAACACTCAGGCTGACCTGCACAATCCTGCACCGATCTGCAGAGACAGAATTAAGCCCTTACATGACAGAAATATGCCCTTAATCATGACTGTACTCAGGCAACGCGCCGCACAATTCAGCCATGTTTGTTTCATATGAACATTCCTGGGGTTAGCTGAGAAACCACACGGTTATTATGTGGGGAATATCAAAGGCAGCGCGGCCACGGGGGCTGAAGTGGAGAGCGTGGGAGGTTTGTGACATGCCCCTTCGATTTCTCGCCATCTGTCCACTGAAAATATGTGCAGCCTGTGTTTCTGTCTGTGCATGTGACCGGTGGGAGGGACGATGCGTTATGTCTAATGATGGCGTTTGACTGTGTTCCACCTAATTGCAATGACGCGTCATCACACCGTGGAGGAGGCCTGCAGCGAGGGCTTCTGAGATGTTTTTGTTTGGTCGTGGCTCTCATGTGCGTTGGACGTAAAGGAATGCGTGCCAGTGCCTGGTTTATTAGCGTTCACGTGGGTCTGACCTCAGGGTGCAGAGGGCTGCTGCTTCACCATGACTTCACCAGCTCGGGTTACACACATCTCCACCCTCGGATACAGCAGCACCGAGGTGACCACTGCCCTGGCCCCCTGCTCTCTCACAAGAACATCACCAAAATGCATCAAGTCGACATCACCGCTCAGCTGTTATTGTGCGTCATGGTCCCTCACAGCCAAAAACGCAGGGACGCTTGACGCTTGTGTGTGTGTGTGTGTCAGCCATTCGTCTTATTGTTTTCTCATATATAGCTTAAGTAGCAAATAGCCTCACATCTCAGCTCCTATGTATGTGATGAAGTTCATACCGTGCGTCCATCCATTAAAGCTGATCATCTCCCCCTATACAGCGTCAGGTACAGTACGTTCACTGGATGGAGGGAACAGGGAGGGGGCAAGGAAGAAGGAGTCCAGCGTCTACCCCTCTTTCATCACACCCCCCACTCCCTCCGCGAGAACCCACCTTCATTAAAACTCACTAGAGGGTTATGAATGGGCCTGTCTGGCGCACCGCGCGGCCTTGAAAGCTCAGCTGGTTCCTATTACAGACTCTCACAGTGCACAAACGTGTGTGTTAGCACGCGTGTGTGTGTGTGTGTGTGTGTCTGTGTGTGTGTGTGTGTATGTGGGTGTGGGTGAGAGACAGAAACAGAGAAAGAGCTCAGTCATCTGACACTGAGGGGTAACAGGTTCTGGTTAATCCCTGGCAGGTAGCTCTGATGAGACCCAGAATTCAGGTGCTGCCAGAGAGGAGCGGAGGTTCGGGGTGGGGGGGTGGAGGGTGGATGGTGTGGGGGCATTGACTGTCTGCAGATAGAGAGAAGTAACAAAAGAGAGATGTAAGCCTCCTTTTCTTCAGGCCTAATATGGTGTCCATCTCAAACTCCTCTTTCTCATCCCATCCTCGTCCCCGTCCTCTCCCTCCTTCCTTTTATCCATCCTGCATCCACTCCCCTCCGTCTCCCTCCTATACACCCCCCCACCTCCGGCCCCCTCCTAGACTCCCCCCCACCCCCCCCACCCCCCCACCCCCCGCGACTGTCATCGCTCACCTCTTCCGCAGCTTCTCTGCTCTTCCTCTTTCACCTGCCCTTTGTAAGTTATAGTTATTAAAAAAAGTGTTGTGCTTTTTTTTCCTTCAGTCGAACATTATTTTCCTGGCTGTGATCCAAACACGAGGACGGGATACTGGGCCCCAAGCCAGACATTTTGGGCCCATTTTTATGCAAGTGTATAAATCTGAGTGAGTCATGGGGGGGGCATATATGCTGAGTCCCATGGCCTTTTGTTCTCATGTTAGTCTGTTAGATGAGCAGGGGGTTGAGCCCTGAGATAAAACTGTTAAGAGGAGTCAGTGGTACAGTAGCTTCTTGTTTCACTATGAGCGCAGACTTCATTCATGTGTGGTCACTTTGTTAGGATGAATAATGGGATTTGCCAGATTACCCTCATTATGCATCATACTTACAGCATAAATTCCCCGTAATCCCATCATTCCTGAATATGTATTCCTTCACACGCTTTCAGTGGTTTTGAATGAGAGACGCTGGATAGCTGCACATCGCTGTGGCCATGCAGATGAAGATGAAGAGATGGGTGAGGGATGATGTCTTTATTCATGATTTCACTTCATGTGTTGGACGAGACGGTTTAGATGCACTCACACTGACCCCCCCCTCCCCTTCCCCCCGCTTTCTATTCCCAGGCCTGAGCAAATCGCCTCACTCGTGTCCAGCTTGCTATTCTCATGCCCTCCCAACCACCAGATTTCCAGCACTCACCCCCAACAAACATTCCCCCCCTCCTCTCTTTCGTTCTCCCATCAATAACACCCTCTTTCACAATAGCAACCTACACCCCCCACCCCACACCACCACCACCACCCTAAATTGCTGCACAGTGCAACACATGTGCTTCCAATTAGGTTTTCTTTTGTGAAGACGTGAGGGTCCTCAGACACCCGCCCCCCCCCCCCCCCTTCTTTGTATTCTCACACCCCCACTTTAGTTCACATGATCACATTAATGTGTGTGCACAGCATTGGGCCCAACCTCGACTTATCAAATTACACCCCTTTTGGTACAATGAACATCCTCGTAGCCTCGGTGTTTCAAAGTCATTTCAATAACCTGCGATGTAGATGTAGATGTAGGTGTAGATGTAGATGCAGATGCAGATGCAGATGCAGATGCAGATGCAGATGCAGATGCAGATTCAGATGCAGATGCAGATGTAACGGGTGCAGTCCTTTAATGAGTGTTAAATGAGTGTTGATGCATTTGCATTGACCCTATCGGTGTATTTTTCATCCAGGCTGCTATTGATGTAAATGAGGAGGACATTTCTGAAATGACAGTGGATGCACAAAGCGCACACAAACATCCCTTGAGTCATTCAGACCAGGAACTGAAAGCAGACTAGATTATGCAAAAATTATTGTTTGTTCCCTGTTATTATATACGGCAACATATAAGTTACAAACAAATCTTCACTGTTTGTTTTTGCTGTCTCTAAGGACCTACAGTTGTGCCACTGTGTCAACGTTAACACTGCAAGAACCACTCCATCACTGTTACGTTCCGGTTGCGACCACTAGAGGAGCCCCTACGACACACGAACATCACGGTCCATTCAGAATCCCACTCTCAGACAAGTTTTGCAGAGGCCTGCAGCTTTTTATTTGTTGCGCTTGAGTAAAATCTTTGCAGGAGACTTCATCTTCATCTTTCAACCTCTAATGCCTCGTGTGGTCTCCTCTTACCCGCAAACCCTGAGTCAGGTCTTGGAAGTTCTGCATAAAACACCATCCAACATTACACCGTATGTGAACTTTTATGACTGTAAACTGTACAGCAACACTATGTGCACACATACACAGTGTCAGTTCATTGTTTACCAGTGACTCACTTAGATGCATTGTTTGGGTGCAGTTGTTTTCTAGGCCGCTGCTGCTGTGTTGCTTGTAATTGAAATTACCGTTGCCAGGGAAACGCTCTAATTTGGCTTCGCTGACGATGTTGTGGTTTGAGCAACAGGTGCCTGTTATTTTTGGTCGCTTTGTTGCACGGTGCAATTTTTTTTTCAGCACATTTTGTTGTTGCCTGTGTGTGTGTGTGTGTGTGTGCATGCTTACAAGGGTGTATGCACGCAAGGGTGTGTGTTGATGTGTGTCCTACCATGCTACCTTGCATCTTGGCGGGGACAGAAATACTCAGCCGCAAGCTGATACAGACAGGAGCAAACAAGGCTATGCGGTTCGCCGAGCTCCACACCCATGGGATCCATAGCATTTGTTTACCGACCCTTTTTCAAGGTGTGACTTTATAAAAAAAAGATTCTTTAAACCACTGCTTAGTTCACACAACCGAACCAGGCGCGGGGGGAGGGGAAAAAAATCAGGTTACCAAAGTTGTGCGCTCTGAATCAACCGCCACCCAACGTGACCTTTCACTGTTTCCATTCCTCTGTCAGGCTAAGCTGATGCACAAGGGTTTGTGCTGACAGGTAGGGTAAGATGCAATCTGATTAGACTTCACAAACACCAGCGCTCTATCTGTGACATGGAACCGAGAGCAGGCCCCACTTACTTACAATTTAAATGAAAATCTCAACGTACGTACAGTTAGTGACCTTTCAGAGATGTACAAACTATATGACCTATATACATAGAATATTTGTCACCGTGGACTATGTTAAGCCTACACAGAAAACATGTCTCCATCAACTTGCTGGGAATAATAACGATCTTATCTGCCAACGCTGATCATGTTTTTATGCCTTATGTGAAAGTTCACGTATCAAACAGTTACAGAGACCAGAGTTTGAGATTTACACAAAGAGGACTGAACAGACAAGGGGAAAACAAGTTTGTTGCACAGCTGCAACTCAATGTGATTTATATCAACGTCAAGAAAATTCACCAGAAAAAGGAAAGCAGCAAAAGTTTAGGATACACATAGAAGCAATTAGTTGCAGCAGAGTACAATTATTGCTGAGCAATAAAGGATTTGCCAGTTGACCCCAAATCAATTAACGATCAATTTGGAAAGTGGCTTTAGTCTGAGGAAGTTGGTTCCATCTGCCTGCAGCATATCAGTGTTTGATTCCGACAGCAGGCACCACCACCTGAACGCCTCTGAACATCTGAGGGACCTGTTGGCTTTATATTCTTCCAGCATAAGAAAAAGCTCTGCACATCACTGCTCACACACACACATTCAGACACACTAATAAACTTAAATGTACATACACAGTGGTTCTAATGGTTGTTTGGAAGGAAGGCTAATGGGTTTTGAACAGCTCGACATCTCAACCATCCACAGAGAGAAGGACTGGAGTGTGGAGTGCAGTGGGGAGAATTTCCATCACAGAGCTGTCAGCGCTGTGCTGCAACTTCTTCAACCTGCTGAAAGCTTATTACAACTATTCTCACATTAACAAAGAGACGATTCTTCACCCAGAGTGAGACGAAATTAAATTGGAAGGAAGGCTAATGGGTTTTGCACAGCTCGACATCTCAACCATCCACAGAGAGAAGGACTGGAGTGTGGAGTGGAGTGGGGAGAATTTCCATCACAGAGCTGTCAGCGCTGTGCTGCAACTTCTTCAACCTGCTGAAAGCTTATTACAACTATTCTCACATTAACAAAGAGACAATTCTTCACCCAGAGTGAGACGAAATTAAATTAAGCCCTAATGATAAAACAAAAACCCAAAAACCAGCCACTGCCATGAACCTGCTTTGGACAAAACTGCCTATTATTCTCATATACATTGATGATTATTTGTGTGTGTGTGTGTGTGTGTGTGTGTGTGTGTGTGTGTGTGTGTACCTCACTCTTACACATTTTAGGCATTCACTGATAAATGTTTTGCAACAGAGAGGTGGTGGTGGTGGTGGGGGGGGTTTGACCTTAGCCACTGTGTCCACCCAGCACAGGCCCAAGGGAGCCCACCTCCCTCTGACCTCCTGTTTGGCTGATCTATGTTAGAGACAGGGAGAGAGAGAGAGAGAGAGATGGAAAAAAAGAGGGGAAAAAAAAAAGGTTCTCTGACCCCGCGACCTCTTTTCAGGCCCGGGCAGGGAGTATGGTCGAGCCCACCATGGCACATGGGGCTCTGCTGTGTGGTGCCTTCCTCCTCTGTTATTCCAGCTCTCTGGTTACAGTCCTAAACCCATGGGGGTCTTTAACAGGGGCCTTGGGATCACAGGCCTGACTGTTAACAGCTCCGAGGTGAAAGGGCTCGGACGATGCCCTAAGCCCTCCATGTTACATATTCCCCCGACTTAGCAAACTCCAGGGAGACTTCAGCCTGCTCCTATGGGCTCTCTTGTTGACATGCAGTGTCCACTTTGTGCAAAAGCCTTAAGAGATATCACTGTATCACATTACCGCTTTGGAACATTGGGAAAAAAAAGTCTTCATAGTCATGTTTTTTCTAAACAGCATTATCTCAAATGCAAAGATAATTCAATATATATCAGTTACAGATAATAATCAGAAGTGTTTACCTGCCTCTGACACGTCATGTAAGTCACCCAGCCGCCATTGAACATTGTTTCCCCTCTCACCAAATGATGGATTGCTGAAGAGAAAGTGAACTTTATATGGACGCATGTCATCTGAATATTCAGCTTTGGTTTCCTGACCCGACAATTTATCTTTTTGACAGTGCGGCCGGCGCTCAGCTCGGTGAAATTTCCATTATCTCTCAAACTATTACCTGCTTATGTACCACATTTTAACCCGTCAGAATCAATAGGAACACGGTAATTGATGCGTGATCCGGCGCCGGCCTGAAGACCCGCTGCTCTTTTTGTCAAAATTACACTTGTCATTTTCTATCTGAAGACATGCCTCTCAAGATAACAGTGGTTCTTTTCCCACAGGTGTGATTTGTCTCCTCTGTCATCTGTATTTGACTTTTCAGCACCGCCCCACCCCCTCAGTTAATCACATTAGCTTTAAAGGTATGTGGTTCATCAGAGTCAATTTAAAAACTGACTCTGAGTCAAAGTCATTGAGGAGATTGTCTTTGTTGCTGAAAATAGAAAAGAGTTTTACTTCTGCCCATTTCATTTTGGCTCGTTGGCAAAAAAAGAAAAATGGTCACAGCACAGTTTTTGCTGTTCTACTCTAAATAGCGTTGTTGCTTTTTGAACATACAGCCAGTATGACTCTTATAGACAGGACAAAAGAGCGCGGGCAGATGGAGCTGTGTGATAATGATGACCGTGTTGTGTCTGGCCTGCAGGAGAGGATTTCCTCTGGGAAGTGTCTGGCTGCATTTGAAATGATGCTCCACTGGAACTGGGTGGAGGTCCACCGCTTAACAGCTAACAGGCTGCTGTAGGTGATGAGTAGGATGACCTCTTTTCCCTCAGACACACACATGTATACACAGAGGGGCACACGCAGACAAACACACACCCACACACAGTTGTGTTGTTGTGTGCAACCTTATTCAGTCACAGGATGCAATGTCCATTTCATTCCTGTTCTTTCATTCTTGTTTACTACATCGGCTCCATACGTACATACTCGTCCTCCACTGCACTGAAACGCGTCCTTGGTACAGCGCAACACAACAACACATTTATTTTGCTGTTGCATATCTTTTGATAACACTACTTTGTCTGTTTGTTCCAGACAGTCCTGCACTCTGCTCTTGTTTTGCAACTGCTTACTCGCGTCTCCCATGACCCCTGACGTTCTACTATCTCCATCACGCAGGCACATCGCACCTATACTCAGTCAGCCAGTGGCCTTGCTCCCCTATTGTCTCCCATTCCTCCAGGTTTGACCCCGACCATCTCGCTGCAGGGGTCTGGCCCTATTTATAAAAGGGGGGTTTCCTCCTCTTGTATTGTTGCTTTTTTGCCAGCGCTTCCTCCTTTCATTCACTGACCTCTTCTCTACTTCCTGTTTGTGCGGTGAATCAGTGGTCATCCCTGGGGTGATTCTGTAAATTTTCTTAATTACTCAAAGTAAAAGGGTGCGGCGGCAGTTGGCAGTTTATGGAGGGGAACACATCTGAGTCATATCACAACCCCCTGTGATGTGTCCGACTATGGTCACATTGTTAAAGTCTATATTATACGGCATTCATTTGATTCATTTGTTCATTATGTTCTTATACAAAACACAAGTGGCACATTTCCAGATGTCAGGATTGTTTTGAATGATTGTCGTAATTGTGCTCATTAGGTTGTGTCCAGTTTCTCTATACAGAGTGCACATATACATATAAACCACAATCCTGTAAATGCTTGTGACTACAAACATGCCAACAACAAGCACAGGCCTTAAAATGCAAATACAAAATTTAAAAATGTACATCCTCTTTTTTTCTGTTTGGTAGACACTAATGCAGGAGCTAACTTTTATTTATCATTGATGAGACGACTTATATGAAAATTATATTTTCACATTTTAACTCTAGGTAACTTTGCTGTAACTTTTCCATGCCACAGAGGACCCATTATTTATCAGTTTATGGAGATCCAGGCTGGTGGTGTGCAGTCGCCTCTGATTGCAGAACAATCTGTGTGTTCCACTTCAGATCTCATGTCCCAAGAGAGGCCTTTTTATAGTTTAACAGGAACCAACCCTCCCATGTGGCCTCTACTCATCTGTGCGAATGACACAGTTTTCTTCATAATTTATCTGTTATTTTTCTCCTCTGCTTCATCTCCCTCACATAAAGCAATCAGTAGTCATAGAAGGGCGGCGTGAGTACATGGGTTTTGTTTTTGTGGCGAGGGTGAGGCGAAGGGTTAAAAACTGGTACACAATAATATGTTACAGCTTACGCTCCAAATTACAGTCACATGCACACAGAGTCCTGCCAGTGTTTCGCCAGTCTTTTGTTTTTCAGAAACTATGGCCTCAAGTATTTACTTTGGAAATTGTAGATAAACTATATAGTTGACACTGCAATTCAGCATCAAACAATCCCCGGCACAGCAGTGAGTTCAAGCGTGGGCAATACGAGTGAATGGCCACCACTTGATGCAAACTCCACTTTGTTGCCCAGTCAGAGTTAAAACTATGGCAGGAAATGATGTAAATGGTGACCTGGAGGGGGACAAACATTGTATGAAGGGGGTCTCATGAGAGTCTGGCTGACAATGGATCAAAATGAGACCAGGGACAATAGAACACAAGTTACTGACAACATTCACAGCCTCGAACAGATGCTCGTGTGAGAAAAGAAGGGAAAAAAAGAGCCTGCAGTTTGATTATTTGGACCTTTGAGCTGCTGGAGCCAAGGCTGCGGCCCACCTGGATGTTACAAAGCCTCATCATACAGAGATGGGAGGCTGAACTCTAACTCATGGGCTCTTATCTCATTCCGACATCTGTTTGCGCTGGGTCTTCCAGATGTTTCCTGCTTGGCTTCTGCTGATTCTTAGCAGGGCCAAGGGCCTGTGCACTTGCCTGTCCTCCCAGCCTGGTGCTGGTGCTAGACCTTTGGGTCCCATCAAATGTGTTTACCTAAGGCCCCACGCTGATAGTAACTTGGCGACAAGGCTAAATCATATTCCAAATGTCATCATCTGTTAGTGGGAGAGGCAAGTTATTTTTGATACAAGGCGAGAGCTTTGGCCTTCTGGAGGTCTGAAGGGGAGGTTTTTTCACAAGGCTCTTTCTTATCCAAAGGACATTACACAACTGTACTTTTTCTCAGTGTGGCCCAAATATACAGTTAAAATAATCAATTATCTGCCAGGTGCAGATTTGTCATTCAGGCCTACGTGACTCGTATTTTTGCTTGTTTTCGGTCCCTAATAAAGTCCTTTGTTTTGGTTGGGAGATAGTTTGGATGGCAGCCAATGTCACCTTTCCCCTAAGTGGAATTCCAGACTAAAATATGAACAATAAGTCCACTTTATATCTGATGCAATATTTGATAAACAATGCTTTGAGTCTAGACACGTACGCAGTCTTGTTATTATAGGTTGGTGTAGCATCGTGCCATGTAGCATTCTTGGTAGATGAGTGCTGAAACTGGGATTTGTTGACGTAACCGATCCTTACATGGTAATGTGAAGTCAGATGACGAATCAAGAGCCAGTCTGAACTTATATGAATTTATAGGGGGATTTGTTCAAGTAGTTGTTCAAGTTTTTTTCTTGTCTGTATAACTGTGAATATAACATTTTAAATAAACGTACATTGTTTATAACATACACCATGGATCAGAATCATAATTCATAAGGAATAAAACTTATAATAACTTATAATAAGACATTTAGAATTCGTACCTCAAATGTTGGTCTTATAATGTACAAATACATAATACCACATAGAAAGAAAGCATCCAGCCAATAATCAGTTTCAGTAAACCAATGTTTCTGTTATGCTTTTGCGTGTGTGTCTCAATGGACTTTTCTCCGCTTTGATCCCCTGCTTTATTGACAGAGCTGAGATCTCCGGGGTTTATGTCGGAGAGATGCAGGAATTAGAGTTTTACTGCGGCGTGATAATGGTCAGAGACAGTCTCTTACAAGATGCAGAGTTACTCCATCATCTCTGACAGCAGTGGAGACTGCTTGCCTATCTCCCGTCTCATCCTCATCTTCCTGATATACTTCTTCCCCCAACTCTCCATCTTACCCCGGCCCCCTTGAAACACCTTCTAACTCATCCTAACCCCATTCCTTTTATTCCTTCTACTTCTACTTCTACTTTCATCACTCCTATCTTTCTTTTTCCTAATCCCACCACTCCCTGAACTACAGTGGTGAGTAACAACGGAACAATGTGTAATGTAACGTTTGATATTTGCAGTACTGATTGTCATCATTTCTTTTAAAACACAGAGGACATGCTTTATTTGTTATTTATATATTTACAATTTAGCTGATACAAATTTACATTACATTACACTGCATCACTTTACCCGATCCCCAACACATCCAATTAAAATCTACATTTGTCATTTATGTGTATTTTGACAAAGATTACAGTTTGTAAAAGTGACTTTTGTTGCTGCACACAACTAATAAATACAACCCCATTGACATTTTGCTATAACTGAGTCTGTGCTCGGTAAACATCTGCCAAGGTGTTTGTGTCGCAGGGGGCCGCAGCGCTACATGAGGTGGGGTCTGAAGACAAACACACGCAGCACACATTACATCACAAGTGAGTGTGTGAAGCCGACGCACAGATCGCACAGATCGCACAGATCGCACAGACATTGTCTGATGGTTTGGCAAATGCACAACCGCCACTTCTCTTAACTTTTTCTTGTTTAATCACTGCAGAAGATCACAAAAAAATACGTAACATTTTATCATGAGTGGAGGCCAGTTATCATGCAGTGATACAACATTAGCAGTGTTGATGGTATCTTTTTTGTAAATGCGTGTTTTATGCAAAAAAAAACAAAAAACAGTGGGGCGCGAACGATTGCACCGTAATTCTGTAACCGCCGCTGTGGTTTTTCACTCTTGCGTCACAGTGAGGCTGTTTGTTCATATCAAACACTTCCAGAGAAAAGGGAGCTTGAAAACCCAATTCAGTCACCTTGAGATGTGCTGAGAAATGCACTGGCTTCAGAAACACAAACATGTCCCTCAGGTACACAAGTGTGTACATGAGGGTTCAGGTGCACTGTCAGGATGCAGAAGACGAAAGTGGAGCTTCTGCTGAGCTCTCCGTGTAAACCTGGTATCAATTTGGAGCTATTTCTAGTAAGTCTATTCCTGGTGAGCGCTCACTCCACTGGCACTGATATACATTGGCTTTCAGGCAACGGGATCTATTTAATATCCTCCCTACGTTTCATTTGAATTATAAGGATCAGAGCATATTTATAGGATGTACTGCCAAAATGTGTGATTCTTTCCAGACCGTTTGGCACAGGGCTTTGCAGAGTGCCCTGCAGATGGTTCTTTTATTCACCTTATCTGCCTTTTTTTTTCTTTTTCTCCCCCCCCTCCCTCATTATTCTTTCATAAAATGCTCCAGCTCAGTCTTTTTTGGAGAAAGAGAGAGGAAATCCATCAGATCTGCAGCGGTGCACCGTACCTCTGGGCTCATAAATTGTACATGCCTGAAAGTAGCAGGAAGTACAGGCCTAATAGGGTGTATCCTCCAGGTTTCCTGTTAGGTTAACCCACTGGGTCTGCAGTATTCTACCTTGCTATTGGATCATAAGACACGACCCCCCTCTTGCCCCAACACTTACAACGAATGGGCCCGTAATTCAGTCAAGCTGCAGAGTCACCACAGAACATGCTTTTCACTCTACTGTACTGTAGTGCTGTGCTGTTTTGGGGAGGATCTCACTGTAAACAAGTCATGTTGTTGTTGTTGTTGTCAACATTATATTTGTATGGTGACAGATTTTTTTTGAGAAAACAGACTTGTTAACCAGCTAATAGAATTCTATAAGACTGCAGGATTGAGATGATGTGCACACACAGACACTTTTGCGCTTGATTCAGTTCCCAGCTCTTTGTGTATTCTCCGGGGGGGGATATCATCTGGATGTCACTGAGAGGGTAAGAGTGAGGAGACTCCAGCACAGAGAAGAAGAAACGAGAGATGATCAGGTGCCTCATCTGGATTGAATTCCCCTTGGACTGAGATAAAAACCAGAGGGTGGTGGTGGTGTGCCACAGGCAACGTGATCCTTGTTCTTCAAAGGTGGAGGACGCCTCTATGGGCTTTGATAGTGATTCACAGTCTTCTCCAGCTTTCTAAATAATCAATTTGCATGTTAAGTTTATTTTAAATGACCACTTTAATGAAAGCTAGTGAGACTGTAGGGGGGCATCACTCGGCCCCCTGCACCCCCGCCTTGTGTCCTGGATGGGTTGCAGGTGTTGGGAGATCCGTTCTGCACTGAGATCTCAGCGTTTCGGCTGGTCAGGTGACGGCCACGGTTCCATCACTGAGGTGAGTGGGGCCTCTGAGCGGTGGGAGTCATCCCCCGCGTGCCTCTTTTCACAGATAAAATGCTCCGACAGGACATGTTGAAAGGATATGTTTCCAATTTGACTCGTGCCACCCTTACCCCGCTCTCCCCCCCCGGCCTCCCCACCATCATCTTTCTTCCTATCTCCCTGCCTGTCTCCCGCACTGTCTGCCGCGGTGCATGTGTCAGACAGCTGATTAATTCCCCCGAGGAGAGGGGTGGAATGAGAGAGAGTGGGGAACACATGAGGTGAATTGATAAATCATCTCTTTATTTTTCCACAGGTAAATAAAAAAAACATGGCAGCGCTCAGAAATACATAGATCCCCCCCTGACACCCACAGATGCTCTGCATTACTGTCTACTGGCTGCAGTGTAAGAGATGATAATTTATAAACTGCTTTTACATGCAGACCCCAGGGATGAATTTTATCTCTGCTGCACTCGCGTACATATGTGTGTAGCTGCTCAAAGACGTATTGTGTGTGTGTGTCTGTAGTAACGTGGTTGCTATAAACTCTATATAAACTATGCACTATACTATAGTTTATGTATTCTGCTTTATCCATAAACTATAATTCATTTGAAAAACCAAATGCAGTAAAAGTCAAAAGACTGCAGTCACTATGGTCATCTGAGCTACATCAAACAACCTGAACCAAATCTGATCCAAACAAATATGTCATGCTTACTTTACAGGATGGTGATGCCCATATTGAACAGGCTTCTCTTCATGTGTTTACAAAAAGCATAACCTTGCAGAGTTTTTTTTCCCCCCTTCTTGCACGCCGACTGTCGAGGTCATTTTCATTCGGTGTCCTCCAAAACGTCTAATCACTCACCGAGACACAGATCTCTGCAGGTAATCTCTATGCTAAATCAGGAGCATTTGCCCATATGTTATTAAATGTAAAATCGTTAAATGGAAATAATGGTGCATGGTGTCGTTTTGAGGAGAAAATGGGTTTTACAGTACTGTTAAGGTGCCTACTGTATCACCTTATCACTTTTAGTGTCCTCCTCCTCTCTTTTGACACATGTCACACGAAGACGTCCGAATCACAGCTTTTTTTAAAAAAATTATTTCACCAGCTAACAAAATGATTTCACTACCTACACTACAGAATGAAGTCCGACCTGGGACATCGCTGTAGTCACCACAGCGGCTTCTCTCAGGTCCGAGACAGACGAGCCATGAAAAGAGCTCTGTCCAGTGCTGGAGGAGATCTTCGATGAGCTGTTAAATTGATTAACGTGTACTTTTCAGCACATCCACCTTAGAGGACCTGTAAAACAGAGGAGAATCCGTGAAACAGCAGTGAAACCGAAGAGATCCAGCTGTGGACTACAGACGTACTGACAGGGTCCAGGATTGTGCCTGCGGCAGATTGATCACCTGGTGTTAACCATTTTGAACTTCTACTACTACTATATATATATATATATATATATATTTTTTTTCTTTTTAAATATGTGTCAATATTATATTTTAGCCTCGGTTCAGATATATATATATATTTTAAATCTCCTTACTTATTCACACAGTATCTCTCCACGTGGAGCAGTGCGGCATTAGACTCATCCAAGGGTATACACAGTTTATTGCATACTATAAATTGCATACCATAAATTACATTTATATCCCTTTGTCGCCAAGTTCTATCATTGTCAGCACTTTCATTGTGTTGACATGCATATGTGACTTATCCCATCTGATGACATTTAATCATGATTAAAAACAATCCGCTCTAAGTATTTACACTTACACAGGTTCACACCCAGTTCTCTCTCCACGCTCTTCTCCAAAAGCCCTGACTAATCAGTGGTTATTATTCATCACTCATTAATAAATAAAAGTCATTTCTTGGAGACTTGGTTGTCAGGTTGACCTTAAATGTAACAATGTATGGCGACTGCACTTAGGCTGTGTAGTAACTTTCCAAACAACCTGTCCAACTGCGTTGTCTACCACCTTAATCAAAGCCATTCGTAACTTTAAGCTAATAGATGCACTCAGCACTGTCATTAAGATTCCTCAGACTCAAAAAAGTTTCAAAACAGCTGCCCTGCTTGCTGCTGCGGCGCCGGACGACATGAGGCCACCTCCTGTGGCACAGGGGAGGTGACCGTGTCGGAACATGTGTATACTAGCAGTGAACTTACAGTTAATGAAGATGTAACTGAAGATCGATTTGACCAAATGGCACCTCTTTTGTAAAACATCTGATCGAACAATAGGCACATGTTGCACCATCCTGTGCTATAATCTAGATAATATAAAATTTTAATGTTGTACATACTATCTCCTTGGTATTAGAGAGACTTTCTGTAGTGAGCTATTACCAGTAAAACACAACCGGTTCAATCGAAATGAAAACAAAGGATTTTTTTTTTTTGCTGCAGAGATGTTGTTTACCTGGAGGATTGTGGTGAAGGCCCCATCATAGACTTGATATGTGTGTCTGATTAAAGCACGTCAGGTTTGCGGTTGAAACAAAACAAAAAAAAAAAAACAACGAGAGAGAAGACATCTCGGGTGGATTTTTTTGATAAAGGTGGTTTCCTGCATTTGCTTCTTCATGCACATTAGTGTGTTTGAGAAAGAGAGAGAAAGAGAAGCATTTCCAGCTAAACGGAAAGTGAGAGAACTGTCAAATCAGCAGTGTGTGTGTGTGCTCTAGGTTGTCCCAGTGTCTGTATGTGTGTGTGTGTGTTGCTGTAAATGGAGGTACATGTGTGCCGATATGCATGTGTGACCGTCGCAGTTCTGCTGCACTGTGTTTACAACTGTAGAGTAAGTTGCTAATGGTTGCCTGGTCAGTGACCCTCGAAACAGCCCGCCTCCGCCCGCTCTCCTCCTGCTCTCCAGCCCTTATCTGTGCCACTTCTGCCGCCCACACACTCTCCTCTGCAAACAGGGAGGGGCGACTGAATGTGCAGAAACTGAAAGCCCTGTTGCTGCGTTACTAACTTTGCTCACACATCGATTTCTATTCTATTCTATTGTGTTTCTTCATATGTAGTTGCCACATAATCAAATGACATGGTCAAAACCAAACTAAGTTGGTACGTCAAAGTAGCTACAGTGTACTTGCACAGAATTTGATGTCTCCATGTAGATGCAGCTGGTGTAGTGTACAGTTTGAGGACCTCAGTCGCAATGAGTGCAAGTACAAAATTGTAAAATCCTTACTTCCCCAATCTCAACAGTAATTCGCAGTTTTAAATTCGGATGATAGAATTTCTCATTTGTAGGTTCGTTATAATGCGAGCACATTTTACACTGCATATATTTAACTCGTTTTCTGTGCATAGTGTAGCGGTGCAAATGTATGCATGTAACAAATACAATGAACACGTCATTTGCTGTGGACACGGAGTGTGAATGTATGCATGACATCCATGTGGTGTATAGGCAGAGTTCTGAGTGAGTCATTTAAAAAGGATGACGACAGTTTATCTTTGGATATGGCAACACACATAAACACATCTTTAACAAACACTGATGTCAATCTAATTTGGTTGCTATCTCGACACTGTCACAATAAACATGTTTATCAATGTTTTTTTTTTTTTAAAAAAAGATAAAAATAGGATCACTTTCTGTCACTCTGCTCCGCTTTGTTCTCATTGGTTATCACCTGTCAGCAAGTCCCCTGTCACCGCACGTCAGCTGCGATGACACCATGACTGTGTATATAAGGATTGGGTGTTTCTTCCTCTCCCTGTCCATCTATCTCTCTCTCTCTCTCCCTCTCTCCCTCATCTCGTACATGACTACAGGGGGAGATGGTGAGAACAGTGGGCCGTAGCCTTTCCCAGCCACAGCCCAGCAGATTGCTGTGGAGCGAGGAGCCCACCTCTCGCCTCAGCCCCTGGGCCCCCGGCCACCAGTGATGTGGGAAAAGCCTGGGAGTGTGTCCCACTGAGCGCGCTCTGTACTCAGGCTGTCGTCCTAGGATCCAAACCTATCGCTGCAGCCCTCATAGTTACCACATCAGTCATTCCGGGCTGAGCTCGTTAAAAAACAGCCCGTTTCATGAGTGTTTTCTTTGCCGTGTTGTTTCACCTTGCCTCAGACCAAACACAAAGTGCCACACAAGTTGCATTTGGAGTCAGTGAGGTTAGGTTGCACCAGTGAGTCGTGACTTTTTGCTACCACTTAAAAAGATCTGTGTAAACATCTGCTTGGCCCAAAAACCCTCACGAGGAGGCTATTGATCGTCAGAGCTGTAAAAGTTGTTTTTTTTTATATCCTAAATGTTTTGTGTGTGTGTGTGTGGGGGGGGGGTACTGCTTTTCAACCAATTAATTGAATGAGTTCAGCAATAACAACCTCTTAAAATGTAATAACGCTTATCCAGCTCCATGTCTACATTAGTCAGCGTCCACACAGGACAGGCGGGGTCATGTGGTGGCTTCTCCGAGTGAACAATCTCCGGGTAGTTCCTGCATGTTAAACTGATAGGGAGCACCGGGATCTGTGTACTGTCAAAGGCTATAATAAGCCAAACTCAAACACATATGTTTCCAGATAAAACAACCGTAACACCAGAACATAGGATAAGCGTGTTAAAACAAGGGAAAGGGGGGAAAAGAGGGAAACCATTGACCTTCATCTGGATTTAGGGAGCATTATCACCCTAAGATCTTTGCATGTCTCCAGTAGACGTTCCGAGCATGGGAATGGGAATATTGCTCCACAGCTTACGCCTCCTTCTTCACAATGTTTTCACACGAGAAGATGGGATCAAGTGCAAAACTGCATTGCTCTTTAAGTCAACTTTTTTTTTTCACAAAATACACAAAGAAGCATAAATTACGACTACTATATGTTCACATGGACACCCCTCCCTCAGCCCAAGAGTTCGCCACTGATTCAGTGTCCATATGTGAGGAGGCAGATCTTTGTATGGGAAACTCTGTGACCTAAGCAGTGCCTGTTGGCTACTCAGCGTGTGAACGGCCACCATCCTCCCTCTGTTTCCCCACGCTCCTCTTCTACCCCCTTCATAGTTAACATGACGCTACGTTGTTTTCCTTTTGTCATCTTTGGGTTTAATTGTCTGAGGGAAGCAGTGACCAGTTTGTATCCTGTATCTGCTTTACATTAGATTTGGGAGAGCTCTGTTTACACTGACAGAGACAGCGGCACTTGAGAATACAGCCAGGAAAGAACTTCTCCTCTTTTTTTCCATCTCTTTTTTTTGCTATACATGCAACGTCAAAGGCTGGGGGAGGCAGCGTAAGCAAGGATTGCCACAGTGTTTGTATATGTGTGTGTGTGTGAGAGAGATTCTGGGGTAGGCCATGGGGGGATGGTTTGTGGTTATGTCAGCATGAGCGTCTTGGCACTTCTTCTATATGACTGTATGCTCTCTCACACAGTGAGAGAAAAGGGGCATGTGAACACAGGTGGTTTTATTGTGGAAAATGTTCACTGCTGCAGAGTCACAGTAAACACGTGATTACTCTGCAACCACAGAGTGTTTTTGAGCGAGTTCATGTAAATATAGATGAAATGCTATTTACTCATGGGTTTTCCGGGATATTTGCTGCTCATTTAAAAATACAGTGATGTGATTGTCCTGTGGTTGTGCAGGGAGAAATATTCTGCTGATGCCACTTACTGTATGACTTAGTGGCAAAGACTAGTTTATACCTTTACATATACATATACAATACAGTAGAAACACCTCGCATACAATGAGACCAAACTTTTAGATGAAATACAACAACACGCATTACACATTACAACAAATACACATTAAATGCTATTACTGCTCTCTTTGTGTTCTGCTTAAACTCAATTTATACATGTTCTCTACTCAGGAGCTGTCTATTTTCTGTTCAATCATAGACGGGCTCCTTTTGTGCACCAGACCCTTTCAGTTGCTAAGCACAGAGACAAACAGCATTAGCACTGGAGATGTATGTGATATCACCGAACCCCATCTTTCCATAGCCTGATGCAGCTCACGCCGGGAGTTACGCTGAGGAGTTAGTGTTAGTGGTTGGACAGAGACGGAGGGTGGAGCTGACCGTGGTGCTGCACAGGTTAACTCTGTGACACACCTGCCAGGCTCCATTACGAGTCGTGAAGCAGTGCATTTCCCGTGGTCGCACAGCGCTCACACAGAGAAACATGGCTACAGTCACAGCACTACAGTGTGAATGGATCCTCGGAGGTTTTGGGATCACATGCTGGAACGCGATCAGGCTGCCTGCACTGGCACAAAACAAATCATTTCCAACCGACATTATCAGCTTGGGAAAGTTTCTCTTTATGGTCCAATTACGATCCAAAATGACCGAACGTCTTTAGGATTGTAAATACAGCTGCAGTGGCGACCAATAAAGTCTAACCATTTAACAGTGAAAAAGACCTCACTCAAGCTACTTAGCACAGCTCAGGCCTGGAATGACTTGTGCGTGCTTTTTGTTTAATGCTAATATCGAATGCTATTACTGTATATATGCTATTATATGGAGGCAGTGCTAACATCTTTCTGTTGTTATTAACATACAGTAGGCATGTAAATAACAGTCAACATTAATAATTGTTATATAGTTATAGAAATATTGACTGAAGAAAGGCTGCAAATACGCAGGTCATCTTCTCAGCAGAGCTTCACACTGTAAATGAACTAACACACTCAAAACAGGGCAGGGAAGTAAGACATATTAAGACACACTACTGCGTGTGAAGTCACACTGCTAACATGAAATATACTAAAAAGTAGTAGTTATGTGTTAAACGTCATTACTCTGTAACACTGATCTGTCTTCTCTGGTTATTCCTCTGGTCTTTTTCAGAGGAGCTGCACTTCACTGTTCTCATTATTTCTCTCTACGGTTTCATAACTCACAGCCCGAGACAGAGAAAATGTACTTACTGTTATTGTAAGAAAACTAGTTCATTCATGTTGTATACATGTGCCTTCACACAAACTTTTTTTCATTTCTGTCCTTTCCCACAAAACTTTAACCTCTGAAGTGCCAAAGGTTGCAGCAGCTTACTTCACTCACTGTGGTCTCTGCAAAAGGGGCTGTGCTTAAATTCCTCAGGGGGACAAGATATTTAGTTGCTCTCTCTCTCTCTAAAGAGTTTTACTTGAGGTTTTCCCGAACCATTTAGTCATAACGCGCAACCACGAATCCCAGTCGTTTGCAACATTCAAAACATGAAACGTACGTTTTTCTTGTGAAAATCAAAGTCGTTTTGTAAAAATTATGAGCTCATGTGCCTGGAGCAATTATCCGACATACACCACAAGCCAAATCAGAGCATGCAACATGTCACGAAACACATCATCAGCCAGCTCTCGTGACTCACAGCAAACAGTGGGACAGCAGGTGCTGAGCTTTGGCTTTTCACCGCCGCCTCCTCTGCTGGACATGTAACTAAAAATTATTCTCACCGGCTAAAGTTTTTTATTTGTTTTTTTGGATTTCGCATTTGCTGTGTAAGTTCTAGTAAAGCTGAGTCAGAAGAAGCGAGGTAAGATCCGGATCTCAATAGTTTATGAATGATAAAATGTATTCAAGTGTTTCTATACAACAGCACAGTGGTTAGGTGCAGATTGGATGCGACATGGGGACAGGAGGATCAGGGAATGGCACCGCCAACCGTCCGGGTAGAGGACGCTCTGCTTTACCTCCGAAGCCACAGCTGCTCCTCTCTCCATCTGTTTCTCTGCATTTACCGACAAATTGTCTGGTATGACACAAGGCAATTGCAAGTGAGTTTTTGTAATGAAGCGAGACTGACAGAGAGATAAAGGCTGAGTAAAAGTATGATGTATAGCTGTTATGATTGTAAGCTAGTCTACAGAGTAAGCAGTAAGCTAAGATATGAACTCTCCTCCTACATGGATCTGTTTCAATCTCTCACCGTCTGATGTAAAAGCATTGTTGGTTTCGTATGTTTTTTATGGCCGCGATGAAAGAAACGGAATAAAAACGGTTTAAATTTTAACACATATCCAAAGATTCTGCATAGAGCCACAATCGGTGAAGAAAGAAAGAAAGAAAGAAAGAAAGAAAGAAAGAAAGAAAGAAAGAAAGAAAGAAAGAAAGAAAGAAAAAAAGAAAGAAAGAAAGAAAGAAAGAAAGAAACTCTCATAAATCAGCTTAAAGCAACTTCAGCTTAGCTCTTCTGCAGTGTCACACCACAGATTTATTTGTTCAATCTGACCCAGGATTACACTTGAAGAGCAGTCGGAACTACTGCACTGTAAATCAAGTGTTGCCCAACAGGAGCAGGGCCAAGAAAAAACAATGGTCTTAAGGGTCAAAGGTCAACAGGGAGTAAAGGGTGGTGGGGGGCAGCTTTTTATATTGTCTTTTTTCTGTCCAGTAAGTTCAATCAGCAACAGTTTCAGGACGTGGTTTTTGACACAAATACGATGTCTAATACCAAAACAGCAGTTACGGGTTCCACAAATTAAAAAAAAATCCCAGAGTCTCATTTGTATTATGCATGATAACAAATGTATATCTCATTCTTTTTTAAAATAACATTAATTGTTTACATTTTTGCATGGCTGACCTCTACAGTCCGGTTCAGCTGCTGTACAGTATCGTTAATAATAACTCCCCAGTTTTCACTTGACCAGCCTCATAACGTCCAAGCTAATTCTCCCATGATTGTTTCGCCGTGGGGACCAGAGCCTATTAAGCAGTGTGCTGGCAGAAACAACACAGTCAGCCTTACTGATAATGTTGTGAAGAAGCGGACTCACTGCTGCTTACATTGTGTGTTTCTCTTTGGCTACAGTGAATCACCATGCTTATTTCTGAATATCTGTGGAAAGTACCTGCCATAATAAGCAGTTTGTTGACTTGTAGTTGAAAGTCACGCAATAGGAGCAACAGCACTGACCACACAGGAGGGCTGAGCTGTGAATGGAAGACAGAACTGGAGTAGGTACGAAAGAACGAGCAGCAAAAAAACAAAAAAAACAAAAACTTGTGGTCAAAGAAGTTGACCCTTAATACTCATTTCACATGAGAAGGGTGGGATGAAGTGCTGAGGGCAGCAGTTCCAAGGACGTTCAGTGGGTGTACGAGCTGGTGCACATGAGAGAATAGTTTTAGCTTTACTCGTCTCTGCCCTTTTTGCTCCCGTTCAGTCGAGTCAGATCTGATTCATCTGCTGATTAATATTTGCAGTCAGAGTCACAGGCTGATCAATCAGCGCACGTTATGGCTGTCGTGTATAAAAACAGCTGTTGAATCAACTGGAGACAAGAGATATCTCATGGAACGCAACTTTAAAGTCGCCTAAAAAGTCAGAAAATTTGACAGACCAAGAAAGTTGTAGAACAAAAAGGTGTGTGTGTGTGTGTGTGTGTGTGTGTGTGTGTGTGTGTGTGTGTGTGTGTATTTAACCCAGACAGCGGGGAGAAAGAGAAGCAGTCTTTTCACCAACACTGATTGGAAGCAGATGTTGGCAAAAGCCAAGACAGAGAAGAAAATCTTTCGGAAAATTCTCAGGGCTCAGGCTTCCCTTTCTGGGCCCTGGCCCAGGCAGCCAATCACAGCACAGCACACACTGGTCTTAGGGATGAAAGACGCACTCCCATTGGAGGGATATTCAAACGTGGGCGTTGGGAGCAGATGTCCTGGGAAAGTTGCTGAATCCCAGTCACTGTAAAAGAAAAGCGAAAACATTTGCTTGTTTAACTGGAGAGTGACCAAAACCTGTTTTAATCCAACGAACCTCTTCCCGTCTCATTCTCTCGTGCGGTTCTTATACAGACGCTGTAACAACAATTCCAGAATCAAGTTATTCAGTAGCTTCGCAAAAGCAAACCCAAGAATAATCCTGTTTAATTAAGTAACTTCTTTCATGTATTTCATAAATAAGGTTGCAGTTGAGAGCTTCGACTTTTCCATCTCTCACTCCCACTCACTCTCTCCATCCCTACACATCTCTAAACCTTCCACTCCGCCTTTTCACTTTCTAACCTTCACCCTCCTTTATTCAACCTCTCATCTCTCGTCTCCGTCTCCTTCCTCAAACAGCCTCTCCTCCCCTTTCACCTCTCCCCTTCTCCCCATCAGCGCCCTGATTCAGTCACACTCTAGTTCACATACAGCCTCACCTGCACACAAAGCCCCATCTTACTCTTTTATTGTGCCACTCTATTGCCTATTCACAGCGACAGCACACCACAAATCAATCATCTTCCCTAATGGAAAGTCCACATTAACATGAGAGGACGCTCCATTTCCGTCCCAGAATGCCAGGTCGACTGGTACCTGAGCCTCAGCCAGTGCGGATCCGGGAGCCGGCAGGCACTCTCATTTCAGGTGGGATAGCGAGGTGATGCCGTTAGGTCCAGGGGTGGCTCCAGGAGTCAATGGTGTATTAACTGCGGATGCGACAACGGCAATAAAAATGCAAATTGCGAGCCAAAGCAGGGGATGGCCTGGATCTGCCCTTCACAATCCTGGATAATACAGTCACCACACCTGCCAAGGCGTGTGGTTCAACAAATCTCAGACACAACAATACAATGAATGAAGGGAGGGGACGCGGAAGGTTTTGATTCTGTCACAAACCTTGATACTATAGGTGTTTTAGCTAAGGAATAGACTTTTTATCACTGTCGGCCAGTTGGTTTGTCATTGTTTTATTTAAATGAAAAGGTTTAATGTATGCTGTTGAATATTCAATAGCATAAATATTGATGTGTGCTATTGAATATTCACAATCGTACACATAATTTGCCAGTTTTTAAGGTTCAACTCGAAAATTACTATTGATCAAGACCAGTAGTATGGGAGAGAAGGCTGGTAAGTGAGACCAGGAATCAGATTCTCCATCTTGAGCTGGTGTTTCAAACATCTGATATTAGTGGAAGATGAATCTGTTGGTACCACATTAAAGCTTGTCAAGGCGGAGACCAAGACCTCCAGAGAGCATGGCTTTGTGTTGTTTTGCATCTCCTTTGCTTTTTGCTTAATGAGTTTTGATGCAACAATAAAACAAAACTCCCAAAACATAAATGGATGATTGTTGCCTGACCATCCAGGTGGAAATATTGTCGGCTCCCCTCTGTATGGAGACACCACACACAGATACAACTAAACTACCCATAGAAAGGCACTTGGTCAAAGCAGGATTTGAACCAAGGAACCTCTTGCTATGAACCACTACACCATTCTTCCAGTCTTCTAGTGTAAATTGAATGCGTGATTATACACGTTTGGGCAGGTTGAGGCACAGAAACAACAAAAATGTGGTTTTGGTTGAAAGGAGTTCTAATAAAAGGTCGTTGCTGTGTCATCATACATGGTTACAATAACAAACATTTGGTTTAAGGTTCAGACAAGTTGTTGTGGTTAAGAGACAAAAAATATATTAATGACTCTCAGTTTGTAACAAGAAACAAACAGAGGTGTCCTGAGTTTAATTTCACTGGCGCCTCTTATGATCAGTGAGGGACTTTTTCTATCCCGAGTCTGTATATATATAATCTGTAAAGTATATTTATAGTCACAATAGCAACTTCACCAGGCCAAGCTTGGGTGTTGTTTTCGTTCCTTGACTTTAATTGGTCACTTCCTATTTTATTTTGAAAAATTACATTGTCTCTCACTTCAGCTTACTTCACTTCCTGTGGTTCCAAAGCCTGATTACCTGTTCTGCCCTGATGTGTTGCACCTGTGTCTGATTGTCTCCACCTGTCCTGTGCTACATATACTCCCTCACTTCCTCCTACTCACTGCCACATCGTCTTGTGTCCCCATACTGAGTGTTCCACCAATTCTTACTGCTTCTCCTTTACTCTTGTTTGTTTTTGACCATAACCTTATTAGCCTCATAGCCTCATTGTCTGTCAGACCTGTGCCTTTGTTTGCCTCTGTACTTCAGTGTTGACTAAATCAGAGGGTTCTAGACTGAGGGATACTGAGAGGAATTGCACAAAATACATGGGGAAAAAGTCATAGTAAAATGTGACATCAGAGCATCATGCGGGTTCTCCCAAGCAGGCTATAGCAGCATTAGCAAAGTAAATGATGGTTTAGTCAGTGTAGTCTGAATGTATATCATATTAAACAGGAGTAGTAACTTTATATTCATATATACCCAGTGCTCTACTGTGTAAAAAACCCAGAACAGATCAGCAGAGGACCATTCCATGAGAAGGGTCATTCTTGAGAACACATCATGCATGTAATTCTGGTGGTGATGGTCCCTGGACGTCACTGTCCGTACAGGCCCAAGTCTGCACAACCATGAAGGACAATAGGGCATGAATACGTCCCCATGCAAACCGTGTCATAACTCTGACCGTCAGGTTCCCCGAGGACACATCAGTCATACTTCACAACTTTCCTGCGTAATGGAACCGCTGAGCTGGTCCCCTGTGCGTCACAGGGATCCTCTGTCTTTGAAGAGGACATTATTCAGGGCAGTGAGGACAGATATTGTTGTAGTTCATCCTTATCGTCGCGAAGGCGACGGCCCCATGAGGCCTTAAATCTAAACACTGTGGTTCAAACTGACAAAGCCTGTGCACCATAATGAAGGGATTTGGAATATGTGATATTCTGCAAGACTGCTCTACAACATTTCAGGCTTCAATCAGAAGCCTTTATTATCATTTTATTATAGTTATTACCGCATATCATTTCATTATTTCTGCTTCAGGCTTTTTTGTTGCAAAAACATCCCGAACATGACCATGATATTTCTCCGTTTTGTGGACGACACTGGTTCATCTTTTCGTCAGTGTTAAGACTACATGCAGCAGACAGACGTAGCTTGGTAAGTCCCTTTACATAAATATTTAGGTTTGAAATCTGACAAACGAGCTGCACTCCAGCGTCAAGAGAGCTGTGAGCTGCTGACAACAGGAGGTGATACTTTTTGTCGGGAGAGGCAGAAATCATCCAACATCTTTAAAGGGCTGCCAGGTGTGACAGTTCTCACTTTCCGCACAGGCTTCCTTTTGTCTTTATGTCTCTCTCTCGGCTGTCTTTCAGCTTTAAATCAGTGGAGGGATATTTTTTTTTGAATGAAAAACAGGAGGGTGGGGAGTGGGCAAAGTGTTCCTGCCAGCTTTGTGTCTGGGTTGTGGAGTAAGGAGGTATGAGTGGTATCATAATGGTTCCGATTTTCTTCCCGGCCTGTTGGAACGTTCACTGCATGGGCAAGTGTTTAAAAACCTGCCTGGCCATCAGGTCTGGTCTGGATCATCAGCCCAGGCGGAGCGAGGGAGGTGGAAGAGGAGAAGAACCACCTGGGTAACCTCAGCCTGCCCTCTGTCAGAAACACCCCAGACAGGTCCGAAGCAAGAGTACGGGCTAGAGATTAACAGATGACAGCTCTATCATGGCTGTTTTATGGTTACATGTGAAGTATGTATATTCAGTTACATATGATTTTTATATATACGTTATGTGTGTCTTATATGATCAGCATCTGTGTCATTTTTTAATTGCTTTGGTGCGTTTCATATACCAACTGTGCCAAGTCTTTCCCAACCAAAACGCAACTTGCTAAAATTGTGGCTATGCTCAAGATGTTTTGTTTCAGCATTAAGATTATTTTTGTTATCTGAAAAACAGCCGTATCTATTGGACCCGCAGTTTGGCTGCATCACTCGACTGTTGCATCGCGGCCAAACAGCTGTGGAGCTTGAGGCAGCGAGCCATGGTCCTGTATGTTTTCTATCGGCAGTGGAATTTATATGAGCCTGGGGTTACAAGCACATGAATGGGCCCCAGTGTGCTGTTTCTGTTTTGACGTCACCTCATCAGTGCACGTGAAACACCCGTTATAAAACATCACAATGTTTCAACAGCATAACAACACTATTCCAGTGTAATAGCACATTAAATGTTGTTATATAACAGCTTCATCGTGGTACGTGTTTGTGAATCAAAACAAGGACACCACACAATTCTAAAATCGTTGTTCACATATATTTTATACCATTTTGAAGTACATTAAGTACATTTTAGAAATAGAAGCTACAGTTTTATAAAACCTTTCCAGCAGAAAACATTGATGGGCCAGCATCAGCCTTTTTTCTCTAGCAGACAGCTTGATTTTCTATATAAAAAAAGGATTAAAAAAAACAAACAAAAAAGGAAAAACGAAACGCTACATTATTTTGTCCTGCGCTACCTTTAAATTCCCATGAAAGCACCAGCTGTCTGCATCTCTTGTCTTTTATAAAATATAAATTATTGAAAAATATTCAAATGTTTGTGAACTAAATACAATAAAAATGATCTCATAAAAAAAATACGGAGACACTATAAAATATACAAAAAAAACAACATCCAAAACAAAAAAAGGTTTTTCCTTCTGAATCCATTCTGAGATATGCATATGCCACAATCTGTTGGTGTGTATACACGTGCCTGACTACAATTCATTAATACATAAGACCTGCAGAAATCTCTGACAGTTTACAACAGTATAGTTTCCTGACAAAAGCATTTTCAAAATATTTTAAGTAACAGACTGTTTAAGGACATTGATCTTATCTTAAGTCAGCCATACTAACATTATAAGCTTGTGTTGGGAAAAAAAGAAAAAAAAAACTTCTTTCTTTGTCCAGGGCACTGACAACTGTTACAAATATGTTAAAAAATCTTTAAAGCTTTCTTTAACATAAAACATCGACATGAGGAAAATAAAAAATAAAAAATAACCTGAACTTAACAGTGTTTTGAAACCCTTGACGCCAACGAGCAGGAAAGAATGAAAGTACAATGAAGCTTATTACTGATTAATTTGCTCTTTTTGTTTCTTTGTTTGTTTGTTTGGAATCAGTGCTCGATGAAAGTGGACAAGCTTCATACCAATTTAAGACTACAATCACATACAGAATCTCTTCTTTGGGAAAACCCGGATCAGCAAAGGCATATTTCTCTGTCCTAGAGCTGTGTGCTTTCCAACATATTCACATACAGATAAAAGAAAAGTCAACACTTTCCAAAAACGTGAGAGATTTATGGTCCCTGTCTTCCATCGCTATGTACGATACACGAGGCACCGCGGCCAAAGACCTCACATGGGTTTTGGTTATTATTACTGCTTTGTCTCTTGCTTATTTGTGTAATCTGGATCTCAATAAAGCATTATGAAATACAATCTGTACAAATAGACATCTCAAAAGCTATTTTCATCCATATGGGTAACATTCAGCCACTGTAAACAATAACATTGTCTTCTATGATGATTTTTGACTTTGGCATTTCCCATAAGGCCAGTGTACACCCACTGTTCCCACTCCTGGGAAGAGACTGCTGCCAATTTACCAGTGAATCTCTATGCGTGTGTTTTTGTGCAAACTACACAAATATTGGAGGAGTCATTCACGAGAAATAGTCACGACGAAATGAACGTTTGTTCACAGACAATTATCACACAATGTACAAATTAAATACAAATGCCTGTCACTAGCCCTACATTTGAGTCCAAGTTTCAGTTGAAAGCAGCAGCCAACTTTTGGCGGCTAAAGACACAACCCACGCGGAATGCCAAACTCCAAACAGCGCCAACTTGCATCATTTCCGTCAGTCATTTTTCAATCAGACTTCACACGTGATCATTATCTGTAGGATCCACAGGTTCCTTTCAGTCAACCTTCCTCTAACCTTTACAGCTTCCAGTGGTCTTTAGTCACTTTTCTATCGCCGGTCCCTTTTCCCGACACTGTACTCTCACAATGTACTGCAGCCTTCCGACTTCCTCATGGCCACAATGATCTGCATTACAACAGAAACAGTAAGCGGACAAATCACCTAGTCAAACACTTCTAAAGCAACGATAACATGGACAGTGAACCGACCAATGATGCATCTAATCTGCACATTAAACAACTCCTCTCGCCTGACTCTCCCCACATAGATTGTCTAAAGTTTGCTAATACTGGTGGTATATGCAAAACGCACAAGTTTCAGTCACAATATGTCTCGAACAAGGTGGCAAACATGTACGTAAAGGTAAAAGCGTCAGTTTCATAAGCAACGGCTGCTTTCAGTTGTCTGTCTATCAGCGACTTTTGTTATGAGTAATCTCACCAGGTCCTAGCAACCTATAAAAGCACAGGGCCAGCGTCTATAGGGCTGTCTGATAGCAAATCAGGACGTTTCCATCAGGTTTCATGATGAAGAGGACAGATAAAACCCCTGATGGATGGCATCTAATACTAGTGCCCTGTGATACCTTCACTGGCAGTGTAAGATTTTCCGAACATACACTTTTGGGTGTTCTCAACATCAGTAATACAATACTGGCACAAACGTAAGCTTCTCAAACAAAAAATTACAAGCGACGTTTTTTGGTCCGAGCTGAAACCTCTGTTGTGGTCAAAGAGAAACAGTGAACATACTGTGTATCTAAATATGACGTTAAACCGTTCCTTACTTGGGTTTTTACATTTTGGCAACAATATTCTAAGCTGGATCTATGCAGCCAGTTTCTGTTTACCTCAGCGATGATAATAATCATATCACTTTGCTCTGTTTTCCCCCAATTCTCTTACACTTTCTGTCTTGGTCCTCTCGTCTCCCTACTGTGCTACTTAGGCAAAATGGAACTTAAACTCTACCCGATAGTGCTCCACCTGCCTTAGCTGCTAAATAATACCGGTATATATCACACATACGCACATTCACACACACACACACACACACACATACATACACACACATGTCTCAAATGCAACAGAGTATGAACACAGGCTTTTGGGTTGTGCCTTCCTTTTAAAACATGGTCTGAGAGACAAAATCTCAAAGTTGACAAAGACCACAGTTAGTCATTAAAACTATTTGGTCCCCACATAGGCCCCTTTGTGAGCCCCAGTCTATGTGGCTCCTCAACGTTCAACGTCACTTCCTTTTTCCATCTTTGCGTTCACTCGTCCGTATCTGGCTTTACGTCCAACATTGCGTGCAGCTCTTCGGGAGTGTAGCCCAGCAGGCTTTTTAAGTCACAGACAAAGCGGTAGACGTAGCGTTTCCCCGACGTCTTGTGGATGATATTCTTGTCGTAGTAGTAGCGCAGGCCGCGGCTCAGCTTCTCATAGTTCATCTTGGGCTTGTTTTTCCTCTTGCCCCACCTCCGAGCAACCTGAGACGATACAAGCAATCAGCTGCTTAAGACGTGACACGAAAAGTGGAAAACCTTATGATAAATGTGCAAAAAATATATATATTTAAAAAAAAACCAACCATCCACAATTGAACTTTTGTTATTATTATTGAGCCAATCTGAAATGAATCTATGTTAATGTGAAACTTGCAAAGTTGCGTGCAATTTGGTTCTTGAAAAGTAAGAAGACATCTTGTTCATCTGGTTATCTACTCAGGACCTCCCAGCACGTGTGCCGGAGGCCAGCGGTGTTACGACCTCTCACCTCATCTGGGTCAGAGAGCTTGAACTCCCAGCCGTCGCCTGTCCAGCTGATGAAGGACTGGCAAGACTTGTCGGTCAACAGCTCCAAGAGAAACTGCCACAGCTGGATGGGGCCGCTGCCTGCAGAACAGATGGGAGAAGGAGAGATGGTGTGCATTTATCGGGGAACTGTTTACACATCGCTGGTGTGGTGTTTCCATTAGTGAAGTGTGAGCTCAGTGCAAATATATATCAATGTTCAGCACTCGCGTCAAGTCCTGCAGTCTCATTGTTAGTTCAGTGTTTTAACGTACCGTATTATATTTTACGTTAGCGTGCGTTGCATTTATTCAAAGTAACACAATAGCACAACACAATATGGATGGGGGAAGATTTTTTCAGAATGAGATCACTAAAGGGAGACAGATTCTGTAAAACTAAGCAGAGTCTACATTCGGTTGCCGAGCAGCAGGGATAAAACAGAAATCCCATTGAAAATACTTAAAGTGTAATCCACGATGAAGATATAGCTGTGCCTTGTATTAGTGCGTTAAATATTCAGGCCAATTATTCACTCATGTCAGAGGAGGGAGAAAGTAAACCTTCAGATCTGGGTCATACTGAAGTCCACCAATGGAACTTTAATGTCCTCTTAAATACAACAGTCCCATTCATCGTTTATCCCCTTGTCTGCCAGTTGCCTTGTGCACTATGTGAATTTGGAGTCGGAGTTCCATACTGGTGAAATCACTAGTTTAAAATAAGGCCGCCTTCAGTCACACGTCTCAGAGACTTCAACACAGATGAGTGTGTGTGAGAGAGACCAGTTGCTAAGTCATCTGTAATGCTACTTTGGAATGCATATTTCATGCATGGAAAGTAATATAAGAACCCGGTGAGACTGAACTTCAGTGTTACTACAACAGTTTATTACGTCTCATGGAAAAAGGAGGGAAAGCAGAACAAAAACAACCAAAAGCAACAGTCTGGTTGTGTCTCTGAACTAGATTCACAGAAGCGCGCTTTGATCTTGTGGTTTTTCTGCATACAAACCACCCACTTTAGAGACTCGCATGCTGAAATCACACCTGCCTATGCAGCGCGCCCGCCTCAGCAAAACTGAAGCTACGCAAAAGTTAGCTCTTTCGGGTGCCTCAAAAAACCCAACATACCCTTCGACAACGCAAACAAAAGCTTTCAGGGAAACAGGCGCGTGGGTTGAAATGGCGTTTCGGAGCTCGCTTCGCTCCTGCGGCGATGGGAGAAGGTGCATGACAACAGCCACTCCAGCTTTGGAAAACGAGCGGCTGTGCAACACTGAGCCTCTTTCAGGCAGAGTTTTCAACTCGCATTCCGAAAATCGGCTACTGTAACGGCGAGGTTAATACAGTGCCCGTTTACCAGCCCCCTGTGCTCTCACGCCAGAATGTAGGCGACCCGCCGACGAAAAAGAACAGAAAGAAGAAAAGTTTCCAAAAATATGTTTCAAGTCTCCATGCACAATGGGCCTCATTGAACCAGCATGCAGTGTGGCAGAAGAGGGGTGGGCAGGGTGGGGTTCACATTCACAGCAGCATTTTGTGTTTGACCCATGGCACACTAAATGAGTCTCGGGGCATATGTGACTATAAGCAGGGTGGCAGGGTTGTGACTGGGGCCGTATCAGATGATTATTTTTTCATGAGTATAAAACAAAAGACAATTTGAACTCTGTTCAAAATAAGAAACCGGTGATTGTGTAGTGTTTTAACTTGATAAACAATAACTTAATAGTAGTGCTATTCATTGTATCATTTGTATGTTGGTGCTTGAGAGACAGAAGAAAGAGGTGAAAGACAGCAAAGCATGATGGAAAAGACCGAGTTTGACACGATGTTAGTAGAGACAGAGGTGTAAAAGGCACATTGTCACAGGAAACCGCGGCGATGACGAGTGGCGCTTCACTTTATCTCGCAGCAGCCTTATCGGCTCCCTGTCCTCGCTACAAGTGTCACCTGTCACACCATGGCTGAGACAGGAAGCCGAGCAGAGCAACCTGCCAAGCTGTCATAAACATCAAGTTGGAATTTAACTAAAGCCTATATATATATATATATATATATATATATATATATATATTTGAGGGTTCTCTCTTTTGCTCTCCCTTTCTTCCACAATTGCTACATCCACTCACACACATGCATACGCAATCTGCTTCCATCTTTTATGAATCACACTCTTCTTACACTGCGCCTACAAACAGCTGGGACCAGCTGCTTGACATTTTCCTCTTCTCGTGAAATTGGGCTGTTTTACCATTTTCCCCCTTTTCCTTTTGTATAAAAGCTCCGAGGAAGCACATTCTCCTCCCGTACCCTGCGATGCATTAGGGCAGAAGACATTTGCGAGGCTTTCACACGTGCACTCTGTGGAGTCATCTGCGCTTTCCTAATAACTGAATACCGCAGTGAATGAACTGAGGGGTTTTATGATGTACATTTGCGAAGGGGGTGGAAGAAGCTATTTTCACATGCTCAGGTTAACGATATAACACAGATTTCTGTTGAAGTAAATGTCATAAAAGAAGATTCGGTCATAGCTTCTCATCCAACCTGAATTTACACAGAGAGAATAAGATTCTCTTTAAACAATCCAGAATACTTGCCTCCGATTTACTCTCTTATTTACTGGACGTCTAAGTAAAGCTGCATCTGCTTCCTAGTTATTGCCATGAATTGGTTTTAGTTCGTCACATTGATTTGGAGGGAGGAGATGTTTCCATATAACATATTTCCATCGTCATTACATAAATGACTCATTCTACTTAATTTGTTCATACCAATTTTAGGACAGTGTATTGTGCCATGATGGATGCATTGTTCGAGACCTTGGAATCTTGCTTGGATTTTCCCGTTTTCCGATGCTGGCAAAATGTCGGCCTTGTGACTCTAATTTGATGAAGGCTGGAAAAGTCCCGTACGAGTTGGCTTTAAGAGGTGATTCAGTGTTTGACTTATGAGACTTAGCTTTACTAAGATTTAGTTTAGATTTAAATTTAAGAAACTTGCTTGTGTGTTTCATGCCATAACACAACAAGTAATAGAGAAATATCACAAAAGCCTTGAGGTAACATTATAGTTACAGTAAAGGTATGTTCCCTGTGTTAAAATATCCTAGTAACCAGGAGCAACAGTGGCATTTTTTTTTTTTCTTGAACATTTTCAACCTGAAAACCACAACAGATGCTAAAATAGTGCATTTGCTTTAGAGGAGCGCGCAAATAACTTCACATCTGATTGAGCTTGGAGAAAACACATCCCTGAGCATGTGCAAGTACGAAGATGCTTCATGAGATGAAGAGATAATTTTACTCTGGTTTCATGTGCAGGGGCAGACATCATTTCTGTGTTTCACCAGGACGACCTAGAAAAATGAGGCTGAGATGCGGGCCGCCGTTAAACAAAGAGAGAATGTGATAAGTGCATGCAGAACAAAATGGGAGGGAAAAGACGGAAGAGAAAGAAGAAAATGGTGTAAATTAAATCTATTCTGCACCACGGGCTGCTGTTTTTTTCCCATCCTCAGTCTAAAAGCAGTTCATTACAGCACCCTCTCATGAGTAGCATTTGCAGAGCATCAACAAGTCTCTTGCAGCTGCACAGAAATGTGTCTTACAGAGAAGGTGGGAGGATTTTTGCACCATGTGAGAATATGTCACCACCCAAAAGAATAATCATGCAGATAACAGAGTGGGTTTTATCTGCGTCGTTTTTGAGACGTGTGCTGCTGCAATAGATTCGGAGAACACAACAAATTAACCAATTAACTGAGACTGTCGTTATGTGAACGTCAACGAATGGAAACAAGACGTCATATCCTAAAAGTCGTCTGATGTGTTATTCTTTTGGGTTCACTTATATATATTTATATATTTATACTCAATAATAAATGTTATAGTACTTTTTTTTTTTACATATGATGCATTGATACCTGATATAACACCAGATTTTGTTTAATTCTGCAACTGTCAAATTCATGATGGATACATTTCCAGTGAGCAAGGTCCATCTAAATGGAACGGAGCTATGATTGATGTACTTTCTCTCGTATGACATTTTACAAATGTCTGCTGTGAAGGCATCGGAACTTCCGCAGCACTAGTTTAAATAGTACTCTACACAACATTATAATGTGTAAACTGCTAACTTCTAAACATCTTACCGGTGTATCCAGCCAGTGCCGCTGCTGGGATGACGGGCTTATCTTTGCTGAGGTCGGAGCGCTCCCTCACATAATCTTTGAAGGTGCCCTTGGGCTTGTGGCCGTGCAAGGCAGTGGGGTAGTCCTCTGAGTCGAAGCTGTCATACGAAGGAACTCGCTGCAGGCTGCTGAATGAAGACTGACTGCTCCATGACTGGGTCAGTCGGTCACAGCTCTCAAAGCTCTCAATGCTCTCAAAGGAGTCCTGGCCCCCGAGCTTACCTGAAAGGACAAGACGCGTGGAAATGAAAAGAGCGTACAATGTTTATAAAGGGGGTTAATTGATAACTGTAAATCTTATAGCATATTATACTTTAAAATCTTTTCATAAAACCCAATTTTGAATTGTATGACTTTAACTAACAAAAACATTGTCATTTTAGACTGCAATGTTGGATTGCAAAAGATTATTCACACATTGACAGAAAAAAAGAGCTATATTTTTTGTACGGTGCCACATCTCTCTCCGTTTCACACCTCATTTCTCTTGCACAACCACCGTTTGAGTTTGATTTTAAATGGAAGACAGTCACACAAATTGCCTTGCTATTTTTGGGGGCATGGGAGAGATAAGAGGAGTCTTTCAATGGTGAGTCATTAACAAATGACAGATAATGCAGCGCCTCGATTGATGCCAAAATCTCCAAGTGCTGAAATTGAAGCCACATGTTTGTGGATAGCACTTGTGTTACAAAATACTTTCCCACGTCAGGAGGGCACAACGCAAGCTTGGTGTGTGTGGGGCATGAGGACTGGACCTCGTACCTCGCAGGCCAGTGCTTACAGCACCATAAGGGGGCTTGTATAATGCGCTTGGCACATGCTATTAATTTATACAGCTGGGGATTTGTGAGAAGAAAATCCTAGCTTTGTGAATATGAATGCAAACCATGCTCCTAATTCCTCTGTAAACTATCAGAGGGGGAGTAGACAAGCCTGCGCATTTAGAAAAGCAAACAGTTTCATGAGAAAATACCATGCGCGCTAACTGAGGATGACACCTCTATCTTCCTACCCAGAACCTTAACGTTGAGTCAAGAAAAAGAGGCCAACGAAAACAAGAAAGAAAACCCAAGCGCTTGAGCTGTTTTACATCAAAGACGGGCGGCAAGAAGAGAACACGCTGTGGCTGTGGTTCGCGAATCACTCTGACAAAAACAATAGACTTGAGTCTTTTTTCTCTCCCCAGCCCTGTCTAGAGCGTATGAGGCAGGTTTGCACGAACCACAAACCAACCAGAGGCCCTGCTTTGCTTCTCTTGTAATAAATGAACACCGATGTGGCCTGACACGATTCTGGTAGCTTCGGCTCAGTCACACGTATGCCCATCTTCACATTTGGGCGCACTCACACAAACAGACACGCATACAGGGAAAACATTCTCGTGCCACACTTTTGATATGCTGGCAAATCACAGCTGTGTCCCCTCACCTCTGCTGAGGCGTCCCACACACATGTTGTCAGGGGATACCACCTCCTGCTTGACAGAAAAGTAGTCCCCCTGCAGCGAGTTGAGGGGCGTATCCCGTAGGATGACGGCAGGGTATTCACTCTCGTACTTGAGCGTCAGCAGTTCCTCCGAGCTGATGGGGTGAAGCGTCTGGTAGGACTCTGTGATGAAGCCGGGCTCTGAGTATTCAGAAGGAGGGACACACTGAGCATGCTCAACACCGTAGCCTGAAGACGTGACATGCAGATAGAGAGCAACGAGGGAGAGCAAGGAGCAAAACAGAGAAGGAAAAGATCAAACTCAGACAGCTGTTCACCTGCCGCCAAAATGGATAGTCCATATAAAAATACAGTGTTGAGCGCTTCCTCAAGTTAGAAATCTTGTATATATTGGATAAAAATACTGATCATGCCTAACTTCAGCACACCTAAATCGGTCATATCAAAACAATGATGTCCTTTTGGTATTTACATGCATTTATGTTGTGCTCTTGCGCAAAGGGACTGATAATGAGTGAGATGAATACTTACTGCCAAAGTAGTCTGAGGTATAACGGGATTCCTGGAAGTTGGAGGTCAATCCATTGATGGGATAATGCTTTGTATCCTCTTCATGAAAAATAAATAGCGAGCGTCAGTGACCTCGTCATTGATTTCGTGTATCATGTAACTGCATCCAGCATTATCAAAAATTAATGACCTGAGCTAAACTGCTTCTTCCTGTTTGGCTCCTCTTTAGCGAATGCCAAACTGGAACAGACGGTGATCTCACCCAATTCAGCATGAATGGGGTTTTCATCACTTATAGTATTTGACATAGAATAGTTTCTTAGCTCCTTGTCCATGTCTTTAAACCATCATGCACATAAATACCACAAAAATCACAATTTGTCTGCAGACTAATATTGGCCTTACCTTTTTGAAGCATTTCTAAATGCTCCCAAAGGATGTCGCCCACAAAGTCAGGCGCTAAGTCCAGGAAGCGCTCCTTCCCCATCGCACACAGGCTGGCTCCGCTCATGCAGAATTTGTCAAAGTCAACGTTCTTCAGGCTGAACTCGTTCACAGTCCATGTTAGCCACTCAGCCACATGGTTTTCTGTCCACTGCCTGGGATCTGCACACAATCAAAATTTGTGGATGTTATTGTTCACACTGATTCTATGAATTATAGATGCACGGTCACAGTGGTGTGTCAGTGCATATAATACACTTACATGTAAAGTCAAACCTTCATCCTAATCCGTGCATGATATGATTTATATATATTATATGAACCAGTGTTTTCAACTGGCACTATGGTAAATATATCTACTGCAAGTCAATCAGCAGCAAACGAGGCGGCAGCAGTGGATGTAAAATGCAGCGATAATGACGAGCCAAAAATCGCAGTCTGCAGATATGGCACAATTACACAGAAAGATACTGGAACTCCTGCTGCTTCCAAACAGCATGAAGATGCTCTGCGCGCAGCATGGATAAAGGACGCCAACTCATTATTCTACCATCTCCTGAGATTCTTTGAATGTTGCAGTCGGTCACTCTGCCTGGATGGACATGTGTTTGAATGAAATGCCATTTCAACTGCTTCTCAGTAAATCCTTTCAAAAGGAAACCTTCCTCACCTGGATGATCGAAAGCAAAACTGAGTTTTCAAATGATTTGATTAAAGTGCGTCCCTTACATGTGACACGTCGAGTCGGCTTTCGAGGCCCCAGGCTTCACTTGTTAACATGTGAATTCCTGTGATGCTGATGTTAATGTGGACTAATGAGAATACAAGCAGCTCACTGTCTTACCTTTGGGAATACCCAGCCGCTGCTGTTCCTTGGTGAAGCCACTGAAGGTGGCCTTCAGAGCCTGGGACATCATCTCTTTACTGCCTGGTGTCAGCAGGGGGACGTCTCCACACTCTGGATCTGCCAAACACAACATTACAATTTTGATTTCAGATTATTTTGAATAACATCAGTATATTTTTTTCATTTTGGGCTGCACCTCTAACATACTAATATAACATACTACTTAAATTCGACCAACCAAGCTGAAACAATGGACCCTGTGTTACGGTCCGTGGCCATAAAACTGAGTGAATGATAAACTCAATAGAGACAGAAAGTGGGTGGGAAAGAGAAACTTGTAAATGTGGTTCATTTATCCATCTACACAGACACATGCATTCGCCCACACACACACACACATAAACAAAGTCAGCAGTTGCATCTGACCGTGATCAACTACATGGCCTGACAATTACCAGACAGACACTGTCTCAGTGTCAGATCGAATCTGTTTAAATGTGAGCTGTCACTCCATGAGCTCTGGTCCTTTTAAAAACTGAAAATAGCTACGCGCGTGCTATTTTTGCAGGCGACATCCAGTGCACATTTCATCAAGCTGAAGAGCAGATTGTTGAAATTAGTGCCGTCTATAAACAGAATTCAGTGCATCATAATTTGGGACAGTTCTCATACGTGTAGCTTTTGCACTTTTTTGTGGCACTAGCGGGATTTTGAGTCTTAAGAAAAAAAGACCATTCATCTGGCATTAAAATAAACACAATTTTGTGTTTTAATTTCGACAAGCTCCTAATCCACACATCCTGGGTGGGAGAGCAGCGCCTGGTGCCTATCAGTGACACCATGACCCCTGCTAGCCCTCCACCCATGTTGCCCCGACACAGTAGGCCTACTGTCACCAGACCAAGCATGGGGTCAAATATTCTGAGAGGTCAAGGGTCGAGGGATGAGGTGATGATGTCACTGAAGCTGCTGGCGGGTGGCTAGGAGAATTGGGGGTGGGCTGTCTCGTGGGGTTCAGTCACACACTAGGCTCACTGTTCTCTTCTAACGGCCAGTGGGCACCCAGTGGGGAACAGAGCTCCCTTTGATGGCTTTAAACAGTGCCTGATGACTCACACTCATCTAATTAGACAGACCAGGCTGCAGAAGTGTGGGATGAGGGGGCAAAACCGGCGGGGTGATGAGAGGGATGGGGAAAGACCCTGGGGACACTAACACTAGAATAGACTGCTAAAAACTAACTGGGCCAAGACTCAACAAATTACTTGTAAATAGACACAAAAGGCCCTGTACAGTTCCAATTAACTGACGTGCCCTTATCATTCAATCCACAAAGCCCCCAGACTTTTTATTTTATACACAACAAAGGCTGATAGGCTCCATATCATGATGTGTTTGAGTCTACAGAATGACATAATAGCAATATCTAGTTTGATCAACTCGGGGGGGGGTAATGTTCATGAGGCTAAACTTCAATAGACCACAAAAGGGCATTTGTGGTCTTCAGCGGTTTAAGATGTACATAACATCTGAGGTTTAATCAGGCCTCCACTTTTGTCTGTCCCCTCTCGCCCGTCTCAACTGCGCATCACTTAAAATGGTTAAAAACCAGATCTCAGCGTCTTGACGCTGAGCCAAACTAGTGCCGAGGAAATGTGTCTCCTCTCACGGCAAACTCTCGAACCCAGATGTTCTGGCATCTCTGCTGGCTGGTGGTTTCATCTGCCAAGCAGTGCACTGGGGCAACATACAGTTCATGCTTGTTTTCACCACTCGCTGACGTCTCGACCTCGTCTGGAATGCACAGCAGTTGTCCCTCCTTTGCCCATACAACCAATGTCTGTCTGGCCGTTTGTAAAATTAGGACTCCCGCTTTCTTTTTTCTGTCATTGGCTCATTTTTTTTTTCCTTCCGACTATTTTGTCTCTAAAGAAAGAAACCTTGCAACAGACTCAAACGGGACGACAGACAAGAGCTCTTTGCTTCTTCGTGTGATTCAATTAGGCCTGTAATAATATATTGCTCACTGTTCGACTGGTGAACGGGCAGAAAGTTATCCAGTCTAGTCACGAGTAAAAGCAAGTGGAGCCGCGAATCCACACAGTTTTAAAGTCTCGCATAACACCTCGGGTTAAACTGCTGTCAGATGCAGCCGGAACATCAGAAATAACCGCGCACTCTCACGGTGAAAATGAGCCCTGTGCGAGTTGTCGTTGTGCAGCAAGGCTGTCTCGGCCTCCACCGAGCTCGTTTTTCTTTTAAGCAGTGTTGGTTGTGCAAAAATGTGCACGTTGCAAAACGTCTGCAAACTGAAACGGGACCGGGGCTCAGACAGTCTGCGCTTTGAAGTGAAGGCAAAGGCGAAATGTGGCAGTTTATTTAAGCTGGATCGAGTGGAGTTCGTGTGCACTTTCGAACAATTTATTCCCCGACCCCCCCCTCCATCGCTTTTATCAGCCCAGCCCCAGCCTGTACTTGCCCACACAGACTTGAACCCACTTTAGCACTAAATCCTCCATCAAAGACACTCGACACCATCTTGCATGAGAACTACCATTAGCCATTCTAAAGAGAGAAACATGTGAACCATGATTATAGAGCAAATTGAAGTGTGAACTGCAATTTGTGTGATTTCTTTTGTTTTGTTTTGTTTTTTTTGAGTTACTTGTTAAAAATGTCGAAAACGAGTTTGAAGTGGGATTTTTGTTGACGATGTTACAACAATTCAAAGCACAACAAATGTCAACTGTTTGGTGACAGCAACAATTATAACAAAACCTTTAGCTTTTGTACTGTCTGGTTACGTTCTTTGTTTTGTTGTATTATTTCTGGATTTGAACTAAAATTTTAGAAAACATGGAGGCGAGGACACAGCAAATGTGAAAGGAAAAACAAGAAGCAAGCGTCTCTAATAGAGCAGTCTCCATGGTGAATGACCTGTATGAAAGTTATCTGTGGCAGAGCTAATGTACAGTGTGCGTCCATTAGGAGCAGAGGCGAGCTTGTATCTGGGCGATCTCTAGCAAATGATGAAGCCTTGATAGGATTTCAATGCCTCCAAGTCCCATTAGATACGGAATGGTCAGTACATACTGAGAGTTAGAGTTAGAGCACAAGTCATCACTTTCCACATTAGGCAGTGTGGGTCTGTCCACAAGTCCCATCCACTTAGCTCCTGAGATATGGGAGTGGGTGTAAATCACGGGCAACATTACAGCATTCACGTTTCACTAACAAGACAGAATGGGAAAAAAAGAAGAAGAAAACAATGTAGGAGGAATAATTCCATCTAGTCTAAGAATCATCAGTGACACTGCTGTTTAGCCTGGATGTAAAAGGACAGTAAAGGGTATTGATTAGCCACTCCCCTATTTCCATTATATGATTAATGGACAGTCTGTCGAGCGCGACGGTGATATTGCTCTCAGGGATTCTCACTGACAGACTGTGCACCTTTACAGCCCCGCCCCTATGACCGCGCTCCAACTCAGCCTCAGACGCCGTTCTGCTTGGCACATTGAGCTTTTTAAAATGACACACACATAAAAGCACACACACACACACACATGAACTGAATTAGCAGACTTCTTCCCCCGTGCGGCAGAGCGTGGGTGTGAAATTGGGATTTTTGCGGCGGCGTCCAAAGTCGGTGGGGCTGAGACAGGCAGGGAAGGGCAGGGCAGGGCCAGGGGAAGATAGCAAGGGAGCATCTTGGGTGGGTGAGGGGTAATAATGTAAGCAGGGAGGTAGTGGTGGTGGGGTGAGTCACCGGTCTGTAATATGAGTCCATCACAGGAGAAGAGAACCAGGGGAGGGCAATCGGAGAGAGAGCGAGAGAGAACGAGATGAATGAATGGGAGGTCTCATAATGCTCCCTCTCTTCTCCTTGTCTCTGGAGTGACATCACTGTGGGATCTGTGCCATCTCCCAGCCTTTGGCAGAAACTCCATTCATTCATAAAGCCTGGACTGCCGCCTCCACTCAGAATGATGCAATGATACAAACACAGCGGGCAACCAGACCCAACAAATAAGGCACAATATACTTTTGATCATGTAACCCAGCTATAAATAGCCTTATATACTTTTCCTCATGAGTGGGCGGCATCTAAGAGCCTTTTCATAATTGTGTGTACGTGTGTGTGTGTGTGTATAAATATATATATTTTTTGGAGCGGACTATATAGTAAGCCTTTTTAAAAATAGTCGATTTCCTGTGGATAAGTTGCCACTTCCTGCGGAATGCGAGGCAAGTGGTGGGTTCAGGTGAGGGTTAAACATTTCAGTTCAGACACTGAGGTCTCGTGCACATCCAGAATGTCTGAGCATGCTCCCAGGTACATATCAGGAGCATCGCGGCAAGGTGCAGGGAAAAAAGAGAGGGTCCTGGCTACTTGCCAAGAGCTTATAATCGGCTCTTTAAGTCAGCTCCATCCACACTCAGCAGACCAGAGGTGACAGTGGTATCTGAGAGAGGCTTTGATGGAGATCTGTATCTGGACCCTTGGTCTGGGAACGCGGGGTCATAAACCCAACCAACATGAAGGGGGCCCATTCAGTGGCACCGGGTGATAAAGTGGTGGCTGAGCGTTGCAGTGGAGCAAGAGGAGGAGGACAGTGTAGCAGTCTGGTTTTGAGAGGGCTGCTTGTTCAGCCAGCTGCTCCGCTGTTTAGATTTCCATCTCAATGCCAAAAACCAGGAATAGAAGTGTAGGCCTGGGTCAAGCCAAGACCAGACCTAGATCCAATCAGTTCTAACCAAGAACAACCATTACTAACAACGGTGCAGAATAGTTGTATTCTTAGTTTTTCATCACTGGCTTCTAGCTGCCCACGTGTAGCAGAACCTGCCGTGGTGCAAAGCAGCTGTACAACTGCTGACATTGTCTTTGGCTGTGAAACTAGAGTCGTGCACGATGATCACTGCCACAGACACACTGGCTACTGAAGCAGACAATAAATGAGACCAATAACCCAATGCTGCCATGGTGTCTTTTTTTCCCCTTTGCCTCCATCTCCGTAATCATATTAGCCTATGATGCGAAACAGCATTAACTCCACTGTTAATGCCAAAGTCGCAGCAGTTGACATGAGATTGCTTCTTGTTTGATATTATCCCTCGATGTCGCTGACAGACACTAAACACTCTTTTGCTAAAAAGCTAGAGGGAAATAAGTTGGAGCTGCCTGGAAGAAACAGCATTGGTTTTAGATATGCCTAGGGTATTAAATGTTGAGCAATAGTAATGTAATTCCCACAAAACTCACAGCAATATTATGGACACAATATTAGATAAAAGCTAGAACTTTTCTATGAACTTACATATGTGTATAAATATTTGTTTTTATATTATAATATATTTTATAATATTTAAATGAAAGGACAACTAGGTTCTTTCTTTTTTATCCATCAGTTAGTGGTGAGCCAAATGAACTGATGTTCAAGAGCTATATTTGTCGAGTGCAGGTGGTGCTAGCCTGGCTGTACCACCCCTCCCCAGCACCCCACCCACACCCCCAAGGCTCCATCCATGTTGTAAACAGACAGGGGATGCTCTGGGGGAATTGTTTAGGCATTAAACCAAACACACGACATATCTGACAAACTGTTTACTCTCCGTGTTGCATTTTTTCCACAAAACATGGTGCCTGTCCCATTTTTAGTCCAAACTCATACATTCCACAACCAGGATACTAATATAACTGTGAATTACATGAGACAATGCAGAGACCCCAGTTCGCAAATACTTACAGAACTGTTAGCCCCTCAAACTTCATGGTGCACATCTTTTTGTGCACTATGTACCCATGTAAGCCTTGTAATGGCTGGGTCTAATTATGCATCATGCATACACTATATGGAAGCTTGATGCTTGTTTGAAGGGGAGCTATGGAGGACAGATGGATACTTGAGAAATAATCCCCCCACCACCACCACCACCACCACCACCAGACCACAGTGTTTTCATGTTGCGTGCCTTAGATTCCACCTCCGTTTTACAATCGCTAATGTGCTTCTCACGGCTTTCTAGTTTTCCTCTAATGTGACCAAAAATGACTTGTGGTGTAAGTGGCAGAGTGGTCTCAGCTCAGGAGAATGAATTACCCCTCTATTTTAAGCTCAGAGTAGGCCCTATTGCTAATAGGGGCATATAACATCAAACATCTGGCTGCATCTCGTTTCCCTTATCTCAGTTAAGATAAGTTATTTTTCATGCTGGCGTAAAAAAAAACCCTTTGGTTTGGCTGACTGTGCTGATTGAAAGATTTCATAACTGGAAAGTTACAACTTAGTGTTTTGTACTTTGACGCAAAACTACGAAGTATTTTCGAAAACCTAACCCCTCTCTCTCTCTCTCTCTCTCTCTCTCTCTCTTGCTCACTTAGACACATGCTAGCACAGACAGGCTGTGACTCATTCAATCACAGAATGAGTACACTTCAGAGGATATCGTGCTAATTTGCTTGACAATGTGACTGGTCATGATGAAAGCAATGACCATATCTTGTAAAATTCCTGCCCAGTGACTCAGCTACCTTTTGACCACGCACAAAACAAGGACCTGTTTTAAACAGCGAGCAGACCGTCTCTAATGGGGATTTATGTCCCAGTCAAATGATAACATTCCACAAACACAATGACGTTTCTGTCGGAGAACACTGTAAAAGTCAAGTTCTCATCATGTTTTGAACATGTGGGTTTTAAAGCTGATGCAAGGCAATGCATTGTAATCTGTGGAAAAGGCTGATACTAGATAGGTCAGACTGGACCAATAAAGATAACGAATCAGCTGCTTTTACTACAACCTTCTACTACAACTATAACCAAAACTTATACTGGTCCTGTTCCCTTCACCTCCTCTGCCAGAACACATGTGCCTCTCATTTGACTGCATAACCAAGGCCCAACTCGTCACGAGACCCACAGGGTCACACCTACACCGCAGAGTCCACCACCCACGCAATAACACCCTCCTCCATCATTCTTTACCCCGACAAGCCAAACAATCTGTACAACTCAGAGCTTGTAAGCCTGATACACATAAAACCTAAGGCTGTGTCCTATTTATTGCACTGATTACAAAAGCAGCACGCAATACTGACTCCAAAAACAGGTGGTGTGCAGCAAACGCAGACAAAAGAGAAAACAAGGGAAGAAAATCTGGAACACAAACTGAACAAAAAGAGTGACATGGCCTCATTGTTGGACAGCTGAACGTCCTTGGTGAAACAAACCCTGCTGCCTTTCACGACAGTGGACTGATTCCCAAAACAGACTAAACTAGCATTGTGTCTGTTTTACCATAGGAAACACAGCAAACTAAATGTAGAAACAGCAACAGAGGGAGAGCATAAATAGTAATAAGGCAGCGAGGCGTTGCTGAGATGCGTGGGCGGTGGTGGAGCCATTTTGGGGCAGAGTCGGGCCAGTTAGGGTTCACAGTCAGACTGGTAATGTAGGGAGTGGAGGCCTGCGGTAGACGAAACCAGCAAGCTAGCCAAGCAGACGTGCAGTCGGACAGCCAGTGGTGGCATGTGGTGAGGCAGGCGTCTAGTGCCATGACTCAGGAATTACAAGCAAGAAATGACTGGGGAAGGGACAGAGTGCATTTCCCGGGAACTCACTCCACACCACATCAAGGTGTTCGGAGAGAAACTCATGTGGCCGAAAGAGAGGCATGGATACAGAGGAGGAAAGGGAAAGGAGGGGGAGGAACACTGGAGGAGGAACTGTGTGAGTGGGTGGGTGAATGACTGAAAAGAGTTGTCTGGTACCAAAAAAAAACAAACTTGTTAATGCTTTATATCACTGGCCAAGGAACATATTTTCCTTTGTTTTGGTTGCTGGCATTTTTGGTGGAATGTGAGTAAAATGAGAAGCTGTTGAGGACTGATTCATGAAAGAGGCGCTGCTCTAACTTAGATCTTTCTAAACAGCTCAGAATATTTACTGTTATGTCATATCGACTCTTCCTTCAGTGACTTGTCCCTAATACAGTTCTTCTTTCGCACTGTAAACCTGCTGTTCAGCAGACTGCCCTATCTAGTGCCAACATGCCTCACCGGATGACTAAGCCTAATAAGGACAGATTAAGGTGTGTATTCAATGGTGAGCCGTCATAGTAGGAACCACGTCATAAACGTGGTGTTTATATGGCCAACAAAGCAGATAACTGAAAGGAGTGATAAATGACTTGGTGGCTGATTGGGGGAATAACCCATCTGATGTAACACAGTGGTGCCATTTAGCAGCACAAAGATCATTGTGGAAACTCATGGATACACAGTTCCCTAGAATCCAGCTAGAAATTTCACAAGTCTGACCATTACAGGGTGGCCCATTGACCATGCTGGCATCTGCTGTTCTCTCCCACACACAGCATGGGCACAAATACGTAATAACATATGCGTGATTCACTAAACACTGCACTGACTGATCACGTTTTGATTTGGCAAACCATCGCCCTCGGTTTGATGCGGCAGACATGTGATGAAAACTGACCTGTTTGCTCCGTTTGGCCCGATTCATTGACACACCACATCAAGAGAAGCCCGGATCACCCAAATGGTGTTTGCACAGCTGCCAGCCAGCCACGCACACTCAAACACTGTCATACATACTCTGCACTACAGAAGGAGCGCTGACACAAACACAGTGAAGCAAAAACCCAAGGCTTATGTAACTCCCCCTGCCCCGGCACAAGCTAGCCCTCTCCACACTGCACTGGCACGGGAGCCACCTCGGAAAAGACAACCACTGAAGCTTTTCTGAGAATGAGTCCTATTGTAGGGCCTGTGTGTGCCTGCGTGCGTAGTCTATGCGGAGGGCGTGGAGCAAGATGCCTGATAAGGGCTCCTAAAAAGCATCAGCAATGTCAGTTATATCAAATAGCAGCATTTTGATCAGATAAAAAAAAAGCTTCTGTGATGTCTCCATGCATGCCCTCAAAACATTCCTGCCACTCACTGAACCCTGACCCAAGGAACGCGGCAGAAAAGTCAAAACGAGGGACGACTCACTCAGTCTGGTAAAGACATGTCCTGTAAATGTTTGACCGCACTCCTGGGTTTTAAATATGTACTGATCCGCAGGCCAACGACGCATACATATACTCTAACGATCAATAAGACGTTTAGCAATACAGAAGAAGGAGGAAGGAGGGAAGACGACATTTCTCCTTTTCGTGCCTGTAATATCGCAATCCGCACACCTTCCCCATTAAGCAATGCTTTCCCCTATCTTTCAAACTTGTCTCCGTGGAGCTGGCAGTGTTGTTATGGCTACACGATGCGTCCGATAATAAGCAACCGCAATCCAGGTCGCATTCAAGTGAGTGTGCTGTGTCAGGAATCAACTGCTACATATCTGGATGGAGGAATAAAAGAGGTTGGGGTGGGGGGGTTGTACAAGTCTTGTTTGGGTGCACTCCTGACCCAGGCAGCGTGTGATCACCTTAAAGGGAATTACCCCAACTGGATAAAGTGAAGACAGGCTTTGGGTCACTGACACTGGCTGCTTTTCCAATGCGAAGGAAAACAAACAATATAGTAAGGCAGCCCGGAAATCAGCCATGCTTGTTTCTGGAGAGTTGATGTTTGTATGTATTGGTTTGGAAATAGTAAAATAGTAACAGGCATCTTGGTCCTGGAAATAATCCTTAACTCTGTCCTGGCTTGTAAAGTGCTGAGCCGTCATGTTCACTGTGAGGGTAGACTCTTTCACAATCCAACAAATTGGTTTCTACTTCATATGAAACACTGATCATGGCCTGTCATCGTGTTTTACATGCACACGGTGAAGGGAGTCTTGGACACTGGCAGAGAATTTATTTTTAGAGCATTGCTGATACCAAAGAGTGAACATTAAAAATATGCTTATCTGCGAGGGAGAGGTGGAGTAAAGATGTGTTTGTGTGAAGTCGTGAAAGGCTCCCTGGCAGCCTCCAGTTGACCCGAATGCAACCCAAGTTAGCATAAGCAAGGAACAAGCATTGCGAAACGCTTTTGCAAGATAGCACTACCCCTTGGCAAGTGAAGTGCATCTGTCAGCACATTTCTGTAAGTTTGTGAGATGAGTGTACATGAAGATGTCTTCGCTGCAGGTACTGAGAGTGAGGAGAAGGTGGTTAATGTGGTGAGTCACAGCCCCACAGTGGGTCAACACTAGCAATTAGTATCAAATTTCCCCTGATGCATCAGTGCTGTTTGCTGCTTTACATTCCAGAGCTGGTGCCACCTGAGCTTCAAAAAGCACGGGGGATTGATGAAAAAAAAATAAGCCGCTGAATGCAAATCATCCAAACATGCCTCCATGTGTGACATGTGCACGTGTGAAAAGGAGAAGTGAAACCACACAAAGTTTTTAAAGCCCAAGACAAACACAGCTCACACAGTTGCGGGCTTCCCTGTCTGTGCCCTGGACAAACCCTGGAGTAAGCCAACTCTTCCAGGCAGCTGGGTCAGAGAGGCAAGCCTCAGCACTGCAGATTCATCACCTCACTGTCTCTCCTCCCCTCTGGAAAGTCAGTCTCAACCACTGACAGGGGGGGGAAGGAGGGGGGGGTGAGGAGACACTACAGCACCACTGCTTGTCTCCCATGCCAGCTGTGCAAAATGCCCCAACACTCCCAGTACGGCTGCTGGATATGTGTGTGTGTGTGTGTATATATATATATGTGTGTGTGTGTGTGTGTGTGTGTGTGTGTGTGTGTGTGTGTGTCAGACGGGGTAGGTGACGGTGATGGACACCCAGTGAGATTAAAGCAGAACCAACCCCAGCCGGGGGGGGGGGGGGGAGGGGGGCCGAGGAGACACCACAGCACCACTGCTTGTCTCCCATGCCAGCTGTGCAAAATGCCCCAACACTCCCAGTACGCCTGCTGGATATGTGTGTGTGTGTGTGTGTGTGTGTGTGTGTCAGTGATGGGTACTCAGACGGGGTAGGTGACGGTGATGGACACCCAGTGAGATTAAAGCAGAATGAATTAATCAACAAACAGTTCCAGCAAAACAAAGTGTGACAAATCTGAAAAAAATGTGTGTGTGTGTGTGTGAGTGTGTGTGTGTATGTGTCAAAAATGCCATTAACTTTACTGTGACAAACAGGAACCACGTTGTTGCCGTGTTGATGTTTTATTTTGCCTAACGTGTTGAAACTACTCCTGTGATGAATGAAAGGCTCAACTTTTTAGTGCTGGCACACACAGCATCGTACTGACAACTGAAAAAAAAGCAGCTGATTCATTCAACAACAATAATAATAATAATAATAATAATAATAATAATAATAATAATAATCATAATCATAATCATAATCATAATCATAATCATAATCATAATAATAATAACAAAACCCACACATACACAAACACAGACAGCCTATTGCATGACTGTAGAGCCTGCGGCGTGCATTTTCCCCCCTAAGTGTTGCGTGTTGTCCAACATTGAGCAACACACAGCGTCTTGACGCTGACACACAGTATCAGGACGTTGTGTCCCTGTGTAGTAAGCGAGGATTGTTATCACGAGCGTCAGCGCGCGGCGCCGGCAGGCGGGCTCCTCACAGGGACAACATGTCAGAGCAGCCTGCCGCTGCGGCTCTCGTGCGAAGTGTCAGTGTGTCACTGTGGGAGTTGTGATCACTCACCGTCCATCTTCTCAGCCTTGATGATGGTTATCGTCGGTTTCATATCGACAGCTGCCGTCATGACCATCAGCTCAGCGTGACTCGAGCAAGCCGCGTCCCTCTTTTATTCTAACCGCTCCAAACGCACTGTGTGAAGGCAAACCTCTCTCTCTCTCTCTCTCTCTCTCTCTCTCTCTCTCTCTCTCTCTCTCTCTCTCCCTCAGGCGCCCGCTGCTTTTCCTTCTTTTCTTTTTTTATTCTATGCCTTTATTTCCCTTCACTCTAAAAGAAACAGTGGCTTAGTTTCTTTGACTCTAACTTATCTCTCTCTCTCTCTCTCTCTCTCTCTCTCTCTCTTTCCCTCTCTTTCTCTCCGGTACATGTACACACACTCCCTCTTTTCCTCGTTCTTTCTAACTCACTCACACACTCACTCACTCCTTCCTCTCTATCTCTGGCTATGGGCGTTGCATTGCACAGAGCGACGACAGCTGAAGGGGGCGGTGTTTTTTTTTATGGGGGGGGGGTGACTCGCCGGTTGATTCACAATTCAATTACAGTGCCCACCGCCCCACCCTTCCACGCGCAAACACGCAGACACGCAAACACGCGCACCACCTCTATCTCTCCCTCGCGCGCGCACACCGCCGCTCGGTGAGAACCTGCGCCCACCAGGACCCTTCACGTCATCAGGAGTTTACATGTTCCCGAAAATTACTCGCGTGTGACTGGGCTGAACATCACCGTGGAGATGCGATGAGAGCAGCGCTGTGGTAATAAAGCCTCACTACATTACATTACATTATGACCCTGCATCATGCCACTCGTCATGCCCAGAAAATAAATAAACAATAAATAATAATAACAACAATAATAGTAACTCAACTCACTAATTACGCAACATAATTCCCTGAAGGAATGATACTTTGTAGTGTAGATGAGGTTGCCATATTTGACACACTGATCCCCAATAGGGACTTTATACTGGGAACATTACCTGTAAGCTAAACTGTGTTTAGAGTTGGCTCTTGAGTTTAAAATATTTAACAGTTTACATTTTGTGTGTTTTTGTTTGAGGACCCGTTAGCTGTGAGCTAAATGGGGAGACTGAACTGTCTGCGTGCCATATCCCTCAAGGCCAGGCTTCCCACACAACTTGTAACTCACCCTCATAAACACCTCCGAGTATTTCCTGTTCACCTTGTGCTAATCAATAAAACCAACCATGTCTTTTTTTCCCCCTGTAAACTGCTCAGTCAGGTATTAGCAGAGTAGATTTTAGCAAACAGCTAAAGCTAGAATAAACCATGAAATTGTTCTGATTTTAAACAAGGTAAAATAAAGCAAGGCTTGGAGTTTGGTTGTAGAAATACTACAGTCAGTTAAACTGGGTCACACTAAGACATTAACTTCAATCTAGTTTGAACAAAGTCATCTCCTCAATCTCAGTCGTGTTTTTGCATCAAACAGATTTGTCTTTTTTTTTTTTTTATCCCACATCAGGAACAATGCCCGTGACTTACTGGAAATTGAATCAATAGTTTGTTCTGCCACTGAAAAAAATACAAAGACAAGAGAATGATTGGGCATTTTAGCCACAGTACGGCTCCACTCGGAGCCAGCCACTGCCATTAGGGAACACCTCCCACAGCAGCGGAAACAGTAATAACAGATAATAGTAATGATTCGCATACAAAATTCCACTGGAACCTGCTGGGTTTTTTTTATATATAGCAAGAAAATTGGTCTCCATCAGCAAAGTACAGGTTAATACAAATGCAATTCTTTCTTTCATTCACTTTCCATATATCCAACCTCATCACGCGCAGCCTTGTTAGAGTGAGTCATGTGGCGCAACCGATGATGAACATCAATATGATACTGTACAGTGCTCATGTATTTCTAAATGGGATGATCTGGGTGGAGGCTGGGGAGCCGGGGATATTGATCACGCATGGATTTTTAAACCGGTGGTACTTCACTGGCTCCATTAGCAGCCCTGGATCAGGTTTCACTGGCCTGATAGGAGCCTCGTCTGGGAAGAGTGCTGGTGGGTTCTGTGGTGAGAGGAGCTGCCTCACCAGGGGCAAAGTGGCGGGGGTGATGGAGGAGAAGAATGGAGGAGTGGGGAGGGGGGGGTACCTCTCACTTCTCAGTCAGTCTCTCACTCTGGCTGACTGGACGTCTTTGTCTTCTGTTAATGAACTCCCTGGTATCTGTTCTTAAAAGGACAGCCCGGGTCCCTTGGTGCCTCAGGGCAGCCATTAGAGGTTTAATGGTGCTGCTGACTAATATCTGGACAGGCGTCACTGTAAACTCGTCCAGTTTGGTGTTTTCTACTCTGTATCTATACAGGTCAGCACTATGTAACGCATTTGGCTTGTAATTGCTCACATTAATTCTCCACATGAGTTTAAACATGTTAAAACAAATATGATTAAAAACCGAATAAGCGTAAATGGGCAGCGACAAAGCGACTGCACAAGGCTTCTTGCATCAAAGTCCTGTTGCCAGGAAACATCTGAATTCTGTTTCTCAGCTCGGTGCAGTATGTTAGCAATTTTTATTTCTTTATTTCTTCTCTTCTCACAGCGACGGCAATTTCACTCGCCCTTAAAACAGCCTTGTGTACAGTGACCCCGAAGACAAATACTTTATTTATTTATTTATTTTTGATGAACAGGCCCCTGACAGGAAGAAAACAGTTCCCATTCAGTTAATCTCCATCGAGATCTGCATCAGCTGCTCGTGTCAACGTTCTGCAAAACCCAAATGAGAACTGTTGTTGAAACAGCTTGTCTCATTTCCCTGTTGAGACGGAAGAATTGCTGATTGTCTTACTCTCAACCAACTCCTGATCTGAACCAGAACACTTGAGGAGACTTGTCCCAGTTCGACAAGTTTTCGTTCCTGTGCCTCTTTTCTTCACCTGGCAAATGCTGTTGTCATGGTTTTGACAGTTAGTTGGCCTCACTTCTTTTCGCTGCCGTCTACCAGCCCTGCTACAGCAGCTCTCTCTCTCTCTCTCTCTCTCTCTCCCTCTCTCGCTCTCTCTCTCTTCACTGAGCTCTCCTGCTTGCTGTCTGTCTCTCGCTGGCACATCTGTGTTGTGAGCCTGTCTATAATCCCTCCATGTAACTGTTGCACCTGCTACTTTTCACCGAGTTAACGGAAAGGTTATTCGATTTGGAGCAATCCATTCAGCTGTCAGAAGACATTTGTCTGTGATGTTGCTCCTTTCACAACAAGTTACTTGAAATAGATTTTAGCACAGTTTTTTTTTTCCACAACCTAAAATACATAAACTATTCAAAGCGTGAAACATCTCAGGCGACGGATATGGCATGACAGGGTTCGTATGTTGTGTGAATGGGCAGCGTTTAGCATGCAATCAATCAGTCAATCATTTACAGCCACTGAGGCGGGCGTGCAGATGGGTGACACACACGAACACACAGTCACGCACACACACAGAGAGAGGGACGGAGAGAGCAGACAGTGGAACAGTAAAACAGTGGGGTCTTTGTGGTCTCCGTCTAGTGGCTCAGTCTGAGCTCACTCTGTGGTGGATGCTGTCTGAAGGTGCCACAGGCTGGATGCACTCCTGCTGAGATCAGAGGGTTAGCTGGGACATGAGCCTGGTAGCCCTGGTGTGTGTGTGTGTGTGCGTGTGCGCACATCTGTGTGTGTGTGTGTGCGCGCATGCTCTCATGTACATCTCTTTCTTGTGCCTATGCCTTACATTCCAAAGTCTCATCTGAGACAGAGGGAGTGAGGGAGTGAACATGTGTGTGTGTGTGTGTGTGTGTGTGTGTGTGTGTGCGTGTGTGTGTGTGTGTGCACGCGCTACTAAGTAGCTGGGCCTCCCTGAACAAAGGCTCAGCTCCTTTCTGAACAATTAGCTTCGCTAAAAAGGACATCTCTTCCTCCATTAGCGGCACCACGTGCCCCCCATCACTCCATTGTGCAGATAATTCAATTATCCCCACCCCCCTCCACGTCTCTTTGCCTCCCAGTCCTCCCTCTCCTCCCTCTCTGTTACCACCATGCTTTCAGACAAACCTCCAGTGGTCCTCGCAGCTGAAGGGAAAAACGCACCACTCTTGTGGTTTTATTTTATTATTGAATGAATGAAAGTTGTACATTGTAAAGATGAAGCACCACTTAAAGGAATGGTACATTCCGAAAATACGACGATCTGCCTTTGAAAATATATATGTACATTGTCTCAGAAGAGACCTTGGAATGTGAGGCACTGTATGACAACATAACACACACACACGCACAGAAACAGAGGGACTGCAAGGAAGAATTGTAACTGTACTGTCGGATGCAGTTTGTGTGACTGTAAATGCACGTTGTGAGACAGTAAGGCTCCCTCTTACCATTACCACTGTACACTCATTGGAGTTAACAGTCTGTGACTATTGCTAAGCCCCCAGTATAAGCATTAAAACAATGGGAGGTCTCTCTGAGGATTCATTACAGCGCCACCTTTCCTGCAACAGTTTACGTGAGCAGTAATCTGTTGCATCATCGCCCGTCAGAGATTGCATTCGTTTCAGAACTGCGTGTTCTCCTATCAAAGGGGTTTGTAATTAGTCACTGTGTTATCAAGAGGAACTTACTACAGTCACACTTCCGAGAAATAAAACTTAAAAAAAAAAATCTTTACAAATGGTAACAGGAAGTAACATCTCACATTCTTCAAGTAGAGAAACAGCCAGGAGCTATGAGTGGTGGAAAAACACTGAGGCATCTCTTTGGGTCAAGGGTATATTTGGAAAAAAAATATTGAAATGACAGACTAATGAAATTATACTGTGTGAGACGGATTTCTCTTAGCACAGCAGTACTTCACTGAGTGAACAGACAGATACTTGAGAGAGACTTTTAACTGAATCCAATTGTACCATGCAACCACTTATCAGACAAGTCCCTCAAATAGCTTTACATCTCAGATGTTTCCACATGTACTTCAAACCTACTAATATATGCTTTACTCTTTTTACTGACTAACACCTTTTTATTGACTAACACCCATCATCGTACTATGCGGTTCAAATCGAGGACCATGGCGGCTGCATGGCCCATTCCTCTGCAGTTGTCTGTCGCTTTTCCGTGTTTCCACTCTTGTTTTGTTTTATTGTTGGAGGGGGGAAGTGTGCGCCGGCCCGATTAGCATCACTGTTTCCTCCTTTCCCATAACCCCCCAGACCCCCGCAGGCTGCCTGTTTACTTTTAGAAATAAAAAATGGGCCTGCGCCCGTGAGGACATGCCCCTCATCAGAGGCGAAGTCCCCTCACCCCACCCTGAGACTCCAAATCCCTTCTCCTCCTCTCCTCCCCTCCCCTCCTCCCATCAACGCCAGCACAAGTCCTGCGACTTCTCCTTCTCCTTATCCGTCCTCTCTCCTAAAACTGTATTCCGCCCACTCCCCTTCGCTCTCCACCCGCTTCCCTCCTCCTCCAACTGTCCAGCTGTCAAATCACATCAAATAAAACACAGGCCAATGGTCCCTGAGTGTCGGATCACAGCTGTGTCTGGGTGTACTGAATGGGAGTGCATGTTTAAATGTACAGTGAACCCACGGGTGCCTCTGTGTGTGTGTGTGTGTGTGTGTGTGTGTGCGCGCGCGCACGTGCGCTTCACTGAATGGGAGGATGCTGTAATACAATACACACCACCATTAAACACCAGAGTGCGGGGTGTGAATTTAATGAATGAATATGTGGAGTGTGCATCACTGCAGGATGTTGGCGGAGGGAGTGTGTGTGTGATATCTGGGCCTTGGATTTCAATGAGGCTGCACAGAAATACACACTTGCCTCTTTTTTTTTTCACTACACATATTCACATATACACAATGAATTTCCACAATGGGAGTTTACAACAGTGCCTCTGGTGTGAGTGTTGGATAGTGACGAGTGGAGCTGGGTTAGTGTAAACATTACCATGGCATGGCTGTTGTCAGGAAGCACTGTGTGTGACATTGGGCTCTAGGCCAAACATGCAATGGTCCTTTAACATCCAACATCCCCGCCTCACATCTGCTCTCTACTCATTCTTTCTCACACTAGTACATTTCATTTTCACAACAACCGATCCATCCTTGAGGAAACAAGTGACATCAGCTGTAAAAAGCGATGTCACGTAACCACTTTAAAAGTTAAATAAAATCCATCACCCCGTTCATCCACAGCAGTGGGTTTGGTTTGTGCGAATATTCAGATTGTTGTCCGTGTTTGACCTAACTATGATACTTAATTTCATTTGTTCCCTCATCACCTTGCATCAGTTGCGTCAAGGAATAATTCAGAAGTTGCCAATTTGTTTTTGTGACATTTCATTTCGGTTAAAACTGAACGACTAAGAAAAATTGATCAGAATAAACCAAGAAAAAAATTTTACTGAAACAGTGATGATTTCAGGTAAATGAAGCAAATCTTTTACTTACTTACTTATTGATTGACTAAAAACAATCAGATTCAACTGACACAGCCTCAGTGGTTGAAAATGATCGTATGCAAATGTTGGCTTCAATCGCTTGCATGCAGAAGTGGTTTGTGTTTCCACTGATAATTATATACAAATTGAACACAAAGTGTTCTGAAATTTCAAGTGCAGAATATTCAAGGGGAGACCTCGTGTTCAGTTTGAAAGAAATGAGTCAAAGCAACGGCTGCAGGGTGTGGAGTCTGTGTCAAAGGTTCCAGAGCTGCTTTTGAGGTTAGCACAGACTCATAACACCATATGCTGGTCGCTCAAAAACCTCATATACAAGAGCCAAATGACTCTAACAACATCTCCAGGTGGCTCAAGTGCTGCTAGACCTGTGGTCTGCATAGTGTAAGATTTAGGAGACGGATGAGAAAAAAAAAAAGGTCAAAGCTCGGTCATTTTTTTCCACTCGGCAATGTTTATGTCAACGGTTTAGCGTTGGGAGCAGTGAAGAGAGGGCTCTGAAGGAGTGTGTCTCTGGCAACAAACATCAGCAAATCCCATCAAATCCTGACTCCCTCTCACACACACACACACACATGTACACTCAGACCCCCTCCACCTCTCCAGAGACCAAACCAGAGGCTTGGGAAAAAGATGGCCGCCCTTTGGCCCCCTATCTTGCCCCTTGCATCCAGCTCGGGGAGGTGACGGACGGAAGCCTGTGCCCCTCAGCACCCCTACCCTACTCCCGTGGCGTGCGTCCCAGTCCGCCAGCATCAATCACTTTTGAGGACGAGAAGAGGCCGGAGTCAAGCACAGGCAAATGCACGGGAAGGAATGTTCCAGTTTAAAATAAAACTCATGTATAAAATAAGGGGATGGGGGGGTAGGGGGATTGGAGGCAGAATTATGCAGGGCATTTTGGTTGTCGCCAGAAGTGGAGTGGAGACGGGGGGGGGGGCAGCAGGAGGGGGTATCTGGTAAAGGCATTGCCCTCAGGGTCAGCATCACCAACATCCCTCATGCTGCAGACGCAGAAGAACAGGCCATGTCGAGCCTGGGTCTGTGTGTGTGTGTGTGTGTGTGTGTGTGTGTGTGTGTGTGTGTGCGTGTGCGTGTGTGTGTCTGTTCTAGAAAACTGGATTAGGGAGTTTAAATGTGTGTGTCAGGATTGCAGACATGAATGTCACATGAGTGTGACTGACTGCCTCGTCCAAGTCTTTTGTTTGCTCTAAGCTGATAAATCCACAATGAGCTAATGACTGACTCGTGGTCTTTATACATTTACACATGTAAGGAGAGATTAAACTATTAGCACCTTATTAGTTATGAGTCTTAATCAAAACTTAATTCACTCGTTTGTTTTTGTTGTTTTTTTTTAATCTGAGACTTTCTGTGTGCAGTTCTTACCTGTGGGGCACAGGTCGTGTCCGTTGGGGACCTCCTGCAGTGGTATGTCCTGGGGGTAAAGGGGCTGTGATGGGTAGTACTGCTGCTGAGGGTGAACCACACCTGGTAGCTGGCTCTGAGGGCCCACTGCCACCCCACCACTCTGCCTCTGGAGACAAAGGACACATAGAAACGTTCAACTGGAGCAACATTGGAATAGATAAATGCTGTATATTAGACAAAGCTTAACAAGTCCTGAATTCCATGAACAAACACACACTCGAACCATCAGACGCAGACTATAACTTACCAGTGTTTAACTGTTTGAAAATCAATCAGTGTGCGTTTTATTTTTTGTGTAACAGCTAAGACTGGATGAAAAGTTGTTTGTTGCCCTGGGATGAAATGAAGACTGAAACCAGCTGACCACACTATGGCTTTGGCCAAGAGTTCAACTTTGGGTTTTGGATTTTTTATTTCTGTTTTGCATTGTTTTCCTTGCACAGATAACCCTTGTAGCTAAATTCGACTCATTTCGGTTTATCTTTTCTGTGTTGTTTTATCCCGCTTATCTCAGAACTGTTCACGTAAGAGGCTGCACCGGGGGGGGGGGGCACTTGACAGGGGGCTGGAGGAGATATGAAATTGCATGTGGATACAGCAGATAGTAGAGGAGAAGAAAGCCACTTTGCCATTTATAGCATATCAAAACCTTCATTTGACGACAAACACAAAACCCTCAATAGAAATAGCTCTGAAACTGACATGACCTAAGAATTCAACTTTTTCTAGCTATGTGCCTGACTGGACATGTAAATAAATACGTTTAGAGTTTGCTAGATTTTGGAATTCTGTTACATAGTGTTTCCATTTTAATTGTGTTCTCCACATTCATTCTGCAATATGTAATTTCCTCTAAGTCTACGCTCGTTTCACATAAGGTTTGTTAGACTCAGTTTGTCGTTGCAATGTTTCACTTTGCAGCTGCCAGAAAGTGGGACATTACCCTGTTGTGCATTATATATGTATGTATTATACATGTATCTGACAGGCTGGCTGACAGAGTCACTGTCAATCTGATAGGCGGCAGCCTGTTTATCCACAGCAGCATTTATCAGTACCCAGCCAGCTTTATGGATGATCAGATCAGGATCAGGGAGGCCAGTTTACCAGGCTCCGAGGACCTTTGCATGGGACAGTGTCACCTCGTATCAGGCCGGTCAGCAAGGGGAAAAGTCAGATAGGCACGGAGGGAGCCACATGGGTGATTTACGGATTAGACAGTTAAAGTGACATAGATAACGGCAGAGATAACATCAGCACCAAAAATACCCACATGTAAAACGCGTTTTAAATGCAGCGCCCAGTCTGTAATTTGAAAAACGAACAGGGACGTTAACAGCAAGCTCGAACGAGCCTAACGAACTACTAACTCTGTATCCGCAATATTTTTATAGGAAAAAATACTATGGCTGCAATGCTTGTGTATCACAAGCCATGTATATGTGACAAGGTCAAACAGTAATTCATCTCACAAAATTCACACACACTACTTCCTGTGCTGTCTCACTGAAAGATACAGCTGATTCAAGTGGAAACAGCACTCCTGCTCTCTGTATATACTATAAATAGGTTTATGCATTTGATGTTGTCACTCCTGCCTTAAACGATTACTGACGGTACACTGCGAAATAATCTGGGACTTGCCAAGATTTCAAATCTTATTCTTAGACCTCATAGATAATTTGCCTTGTTCAAAAAAGCTATTTTACTTATTTTTAGTCCTTCATCTTATCAAGTCAAATCATCTGTCCATGCGGTAAGTCAAATTTACTTGCTGCATGGACAGATAATTTGATTTGATCATAAATCTTGAAATTAGATGTTCAATGCTCAGTTTAAGATTTTCCCATAAAACGAAGGACTAAAAATAAGTAAAATATATTTTAATACAAGGCAAATTATCTATGAGGTCAAAAAATAATTGCCGTGTACCTGTCACTTTAACCCACAAGCTAAGAATCTTGTATATAGTGTGAAATAACCTAAAACTTATCGCATGTGTACACACAACAACTGAATTTGTGCGTGAATGTTTTGCGTGATCATTGTGAGTCCATATTGGTGACTCACCTTTCTTACGGATTCTCAAGTAATTTGCACAGTTTATTTGTGCGATAATTTATGTCACATGTGTTTAGGTATCTGCCCCCTGGTGGCCCTAAGAAGGGAAAGGGCTGCAGGCTTTGTGCACGTTGGCCTCTTTGGATGGCTTTGAGATTTCAGGGGAGTGAGCTGTAGCACATGTGCTTTTCCTGCACGCCAATGACAAACTTAAAAAAAAAACAAAAACAACATCCTGCATCTGAAATCACACTCATTTGCAATGCAGTGCGCTATATTTAGCCTACCATCTCCCATTTCAACTGAGCATCCAAAGAAAATTCATACAAAAAAACACAGCGCACCTGACAAATACATTACTGTCTGCTATTAAGCCCACAATGAAATGACTTCCTTTTTAATGGATGCAAAAATTACAGATGTGAGCTGAGATTTACATCAGTGATGACGCAAAATGGCAATGATTCAGAAGGCTGACTGCACGTCCTTATACAATGAAGCTGCATTTAGCGGTGAGCGCTTCATAATTTCCCTCCATGTTTCATACTGATGTCACCTTTGCAACGAAGTGGTCGGCTGGTGTTTTTGCTAAACTGCATCACGCGTCAGGCAGGAAGCCTGAAGCCTTTTCTCCACTGTTCTCTACATTTACAGCATTAGAGATTCAGACACGAGCTGTAAACACAAAATAAATAAATATGTATTTTTCCTGCTAATTCATGTAAATTCTAGACAATAGATCTAGCGAGGTGGCCCATGGTCACCTTTTGACCAAGTCTGTCCCGGTATACAGAAGTCTCAATTTCAAAGGCAAGCCCCACCACCTGAGCCAATTAGGATCCAGGGAGCTGTATGCTCCTGTGTTGTCTATCAGGCCAGGGTGGGGTTGCCATTTGCATATAACCTCAGTCTCTTATCCTAATGTGTCGGCGCTCTGCATACAAATGGAGGCATTTATTTTGCCGCTCCTTGGCCTTCACCTTTCAAATACTCTCCTGACAGGAATCCCAATGTTCCCAGCTACCACTGTCTCTGACTCTGTGTTCTGCTCTCTCATTTGGAAAACATTTAGAGCTGTGGTCCTCCTGCAAACAGACTGCTGACAAGCACCACGCAGGTGGCCTTTATCCAGTAGTTATGGTCTGACTCCATTATGATTGGTTAGTGGCACTGTCGGAGGCTGACAGGGCTCAATATTTACAATGCCACTGTCTAAAGAGAAGTGCATTTTGGGTTGTGCAACAGAGGAGGGGTCATCCGAGCGATTTCGCAGCCTTGTAGAAGATCGTTTTGTTCAACAGCTCTGTTTCCTCACGTTTGACGAAATCACCAGGAACACGGTGTACAGAGAGAGACACCGCAACTCAGCGGCGAAAACACAGAGACAGACCGGGCTTCCGAGAGGTGAGGGGATAAGGAATCAGAGGTTACTACTCCTATGCTCCGGCCCACATTCCTGCACTGTCATGAGCCAGAGCGCCTAAACACACATACAGACACACACACTCCTCGTACATCCCTCACGCTGCTGCCCAGCTGTGTGGTAGGTAGCTGAGGCAGCCCTAACGTGGAGATAATTTACGAGCAGGGTCTTACCGTTGCGCCCAGACGGTCACAGGGGTGAAGGGCTGGGTAGGAAGAAACTGGATCCATGTAGTAACTCATCACTGCTGCGGTGGACAGGAGAAGCAGGGCCTGCTGAAGGGATCAACACACAAACAGACGCATCAGGGTGCAGTGACCTATCTATCACACCCTGTTTACACTCTGTGTGCAAGTGTGTGCCATATACTGTGTGTGTGTGTGTGTGTGTGTGTGTTTCAATAACCTGTTACATCAGCCACACAGTGTAAAGGGAGTAAAAACTCCCGCTCAGCTTTTTTTTTTTTCCTTTTTCAAACTAAAGAATTTTTATGTGGACAGTGAGTTCAAATGAAGCGAATCCATCTACGCAGAGGCTTGTCAGTGTAACATTTCCATCACTCCTCCCTCCAACCCCTTCTCATCATGCAGAGCTGCTTCCTCCTCTAAACTGCCTCACGTCTTCCTCCTCCTCCTCCTCCTCCTCCTCCTCCTTCCTCTTCCTCACGTTCCTCTCCTCCCACACACTTTGCTTATCACTTAACATTGTTTACTTGAGGCAGCATCAACAAGAGAGACTGGGAACTGAGCTGAGGGATTACATTAGAGGGGGAATGGCGTAGACTGTACGGCCAGTGGCAGGTCCCATCCTCCTCACATTCATATGTTAAGCAAGCTGGAATATTTCGTTTTGCTGCAGCTGCTGACAGATTGAGGGAAAGAAGCAGCAGAGCTCAATGCTTGCAGATGTTCACCGGCTCAAAGAGAGTCACGTGCTCTTGTTCCAGAAAACATACCCAACACTCCACATGAATAATGTGCCATTCACATTCATACACTACCTCCAGGCTTAATGCCATTCATTTGATTGGGGGCAACAAACAATGAATCAAAACATCCTCAATGATGCATATCGGGATATAAATAGTTCTTATATTTTCTTTATATCGCTTACAAATAATATTATGTATATACATTTGAGTGCGCTATAAGTGGTGACATTTTCATGCTCAGAAAGTAAAGGAAACTGGAAAATCTGGACGTAAAGTTCATTTGAGAAATAAAATAAGAGATAAAGGTGTAAATGTCGATGCGCGTGCAGCTGTTTGGTGTCAGAGATGAAACAGGTCGAAATCAGCGCATCTCAGCGTGAGGAGCGCGGCGCGCGCGCGCTTTCTGATTTCGGGAAAACGCAAACTTGAAATCACTACAACACTTTTCCCGACCGGCCATGACATCACCCATCCCCTCCACCCGTCACTGGGTTGCGGTTTAGTTTGGTACATTGGGAGAAGAAGAAAGAAGAAGAAGAAGTTTGCACTTACCGGGTGCGGCGTGAGAAGTTTCCTGTGGAGTGGACGCGCTGGGCAGCTGAGTGTGACAGCTGAGCGGTGGACTGCGGAGATGCTGTACCTGCTCGCAGCCAGTCCCACACAGAGGAAGGAATATTATGCACACGTTTAGTCCCTCCCTCAGTCGCACGGTGATCCTCTCCAAATCCTGTTTCCCCCCTTTGGCTCGTCGTCTTTGGACTTTACGCACAGCTGCGGTGTCCACGCAGCCACAGTGCAGGTGTAAACCTGTTAGAGGGCAGCACCAGCATTGACCTGCACCCGACTTTTTTCTGTCCTACAATCAACAAGCCCAGTCAACAACAAATCCGTGCTTTGCAAACAATTAATTTATTGAACATGTTTGTGATTAGATCAAGTGATTCAGGTAATTAGGCTGTTCCCCCCTGGTTTTGTCTTCTGATCCATATAAAGAGCTGTTTGTGTTTTCCGTTTGTTTTCCTCCTGTGGCAGCCCGGCTGGGGAAAATGGCAGGAAAGAGGGAGGAAGGCATCACACTGAGGCAGGTGATGGCAGTGACAATAGCCGATCTTCCTTTGATGTAGTCATGGGAGAAGAGAACTAAACAACCTGTGTGTCTGTATGTGTCACATAAAGCTGGAGATTATTTAATTAACCAATATGCTCATCTTAGTCAAATAAATCTCAATTAAACCAGATTTCTGATCAGTTTGTCTCGGGCGTTGCCAGGTTGTGCTTCTTGAGTATTTATTCGCTGTCCATCACAGACTATCATATCATATCATCCCCCACCTCCTACTTCCCAACCCGACCATCAGCCAGTGCATGTTGGCCCCTGATTAAAGCTAGGACAGAGATGTTGACCAGTCTTCTGCGAAATGAGAAGCTCCCCCAGTCCAGCCACAGATCTACATCCACCTGCACTGATAGGGCTTAGTGATAACCAGGGGAGAGTGTCAAGGTTTATCCGTTTGCTCATTTATCGCTTTATTTGTTTATTTATTTATTTTGCCACTAAAGCCCAAAAAGCTTTCAGCTGCATTGTCACCAAACAGCACAGATCACCATCAATCTCTCTCCCTCTCTCCCTCTCTCTCTCTTTCTCTCCCCCTCTCTCTATCAGCTTAACACTCAACACTTGCGAGTCATCTGAAACACCTTGTGGCTCCGTGATAATTCTCTGACCCCAGTGCAGCATTTGTTTGAATTAGAAAGTGCACGGTTCAAACCTCCTGACAGCCACCGCTCTTAACAGTAAATCCTTAAAGTGTGTGTGTGTGTGTGTGTGTGTGTGTGTGTGTATACATTTAAGTGAAGAGCTGGGAGGGTCAAGTCCAAGGTGAGAGGCGTGAAGAAGTACCATAAGGGGCTCAGTGGCAGGCAGCCTGTATTTTCTCAAGACCTCGCATGAATCCCTCTGCGTCTTGTGGGCCTCAGCACCCCGGGCCCCCGGGGGACACAGATGGGCAACATGTCGAGGGCAAAAGGCAGAGGTATGACTTATTGCCATGTGGAGAGAAAAGCTCGGGCCGCGCCCTTGTGATGAGACCAAATTGAATAAAAGCGCGGCTGAATGTGATCCAGATCTCCGGCCAGTGCCCCAGCAATGCTGTTTCAATTAGCCGGCTCACCAGTTCAAAGGCGAGGCCCTTGATTCACTTCTGCTCCGCATGAAGCCACTATCATCACATCGCCCCAACCCCCTTGACTTTCACCTCCCCATTGCTGTGCCACCTTTTTTCCGTTCCGAGGCTCTGCTTATGCTTTACATTAAACAGACAGTGAACGCCTTGCCATCATCACCAGTAAAAGCCATCAGTCAAAAGACCTGCAGAGGTTTATGGCCTTCAACACTACTCCCCCTCAAACGTCACAGTATTATCATCTACAGATCTACAGATCATCTACAGTATTCAACATCAGCTCAGAACTGTACTTTTTTAATATTGACGCTTAAATAAATAATGCTCTACGCCTCATGCATTTTGTTTTTTTTCATATAGTCGTCAGCGCTTAGCGCCACATTCCACATCTAAAACCATCAGGGGTTTGAAATGTCAGCCATATATCTAGACCCCGAAACAAAGTTCTCATGGCAAGTCCATTATCTGCCCTGAAAGGTGCAGATTTGAAGTCACACAGGGGTCATAATGCTTATCTTTACCATCTGTTCAGAAGTGACAGTCCCACCTCAACCTGCTGAATTCCAGCCCCAGCTGATCAGTTCACTGGAACACGTCTAAGAAGACGCTAAACTGGATAAATCATTTGAAGCAATGGTTTGTGTGACATTCGATCAGAATGAGAAAACCATGCTTTGAGACATATGTTTCACAAACCTAATATTTCAGCTGAGTAAAACAAATGTCTTGAAGATAAAAAAAAATATGGGGGCCCTTAAGTCGTCTCTATTCTGGGTCACTGGTGGATCTCTGCCATTTCAATGCTTCCAATTATCATTACTATTATTATTTTATTTAACCAGCACAACAAACCATAACCAGTGTCGGTCCTCCTCTCGTGCACCGTGTCTTGGCGAGCAGCTCCAGACTGTGGATCCTTTTGTCTCGTTTTCTCATTTTGGATTTTCCAAAGATAGAACTGACAGGTGATATTAATGGTCTTTTATTAGCATCGTCCTGATTGCTGCAGATTTTCTGGAAGTCAAGAGATAGAGGGAAAAAAAAGAAAGAGAGAGAGAGAGAGAATATGGAAGTCCTCCGCCCACCGCTTCACACAGGAGATCGCTTCTCTCTTTGATAGCCTGCCCGAATCTGTTCCCCCCATAGAAACTGCCCTGCAGATGTTGTTTCTGTATGCGGACTACAAAGAAGGAGCCCTTTATGAGAAGAACATCTATTTTGGGCCTCTGTGTTTCCGAGCTCTGATGCACAGTGAGAGGAGCGCGGGCCTCATCTTTCTGCCACGGAAAACTCTGTTTTATTCCCTGCCCGTGATATTTTTAGATTAAAGCTCGGTTCTAATGAATAAAGTGAGGCTGTAGTATTTTATGATCGTATCAATATGCCATCGCTGCGGTGCGCTTGGGCCTGAAACGGCTTGTGTTGCCATTGGCATCAGCAGAGTAAACGTGGGGGACTCCATGGAGTGGTAACTTCAAGGAATATGGAGAAGCCTTTGTGTCAGGCCTGAATAGATTAATTTACGAGTGTTTGTGGTCGAGACTCTCGCCCTCATCCAAAGAGCTGTGACTCTGTTGCACTGTTGACTGCGAGGTAAAGGACTTGGGGGCAATATTAGCTCTTGATATTATCTTTAATTAAAGCTCCAGTCCCTCAGACAAGTCGTCCAAACACTGCTAAATAGGCTCGGTAAATCAGACAAACATCCTCGATATGACGGGTCGAGAGTGTGCGGCGTAGCCTCCAGATGGTTTGTGTTTCTCAGGCGTTTCACTGGCGATGTGCGGGACAGCAGTCTTCTGTTCCAGTGTGCCCCTGGACAGAGCAAGTTCCCTCGAATCACATGCCGAGTCATTGGATTTCTGCCTAGGTCACCTCTCTCTGCCTTTTTATGCTCCGTCTCCACTGGGTGTGGGTTAACCTGCGAGCAGGAAGTGTGCGCACGTGCTGATTTGTTCTTTTATTCTGTTTTTTTCAGTCGGTGTAATTTATTATGTCCCCACAACCAACACATAAAAGTGTAAAGAAACGAATAGAATAGAATAGAATAGAATAGAATAGAATAGAATAGAATAGAATTTTATTGTCATTCAACTATACACAGTGGTGTACAAATAATGCCGTGGCGTTAGCTCACAGTGAAATAGATGGACATACAATAGGAGTGATCTGTTGTGATCTGCATAAAATATCCATACAAAATAAAACGCAACAGGGCAACACAGGATTTAAAAACATCACATTCTGCTAGCTAAACTAATGATTCACAGTGCACAGTGCACAGTGCACGTTCCACATCCACATATTTGCATGTATTTCCTTCAAAGGCTCATAGAGCAAGTCTCCTTTTCAGAGCTTCTACCAGATGTAATTGAATATAAAGCTAATGTTATTTGGCGAAATGATGACACTGATCTTTTGTAAGAAAAAAAGATGAAAGGAAAAGGGAGGGAGGAAGAGAATGAGATGCGGAGTCCAGCATGCCCCGGCTGATAAGCTACTGGCCTGGCGCCAACATACTCCCCCCCAACACATGCATACACACACATCCCACACAGTGGGTAGTTTGACCCCCACCTCCACCACATACACACACGTGCGCGCACACACACACACACACACACACACTACCAGCACTCCAGTGGCGTCTCCGGCTCACTATTCCTCTTCATTAGTGTCCCAGAACGAGATGCTTGTCATGTAATTAGCAGAGGAGGTTTTCTGAATGCCTGTGTGTAAAACACACTCTCATTAGAGAAGTGAGAGAAGGCTGGAGCGAGAGAGGCGGAGAGGTGGAGAGGTGGAGAGGCAGGCCTGGGAGGCCCAAACGAGGGACAGCAATCAGTGAGACGGATGGGGAGAGAGAGAGAAAGACAGAGGGACAGAGGGAGAACTCGCTGTGGAGGAGAAAAAAAGTGTTGAGAGCAACAAGAAAAACAGAAACGTACAAACTGAGACGTTTCTGACTTGAATGTGCAGACCAGGGACGTGAGTGTCATTTACACGGTCTAGACGAAATCATTCCATTTTACCTCAGCGAACCGGTGTTCTCGTTAATAAACATATATTCTGCTACAGGACGTTTTTCCTGAAGTCATCACATTCACAGTGAATAATGACTGAGTCCAGTGAAGAGGAAAAGTAAAACATGATTTATGAACTTTGAATATTTTAATAGCTCAAAACATTCCGGGCGGCTAAAACGAAAACAACCATATTTTAAACATTTTGTACAAATTGTTGACTATGTAAAGTCAACCTGTGGAATCACAGATGAGGTTCGCCTTTATTTCTTCTTATTGTTTGCTAATGTGGAGGTTGTACAGGACTCGGGTGAGTCTGCCAGACTCCCCTGGTCCCTTGTTGTGAGAAGGTGGTGTCATTAGCTCCACTACATCCCTGCTGTGTTCACACTGATAACGACATCAGTGCCACTGGTGGGCCTGTCGGCTTTGTTCAGTCCATCCAGTCTGTGACGAGGTGTGGTGCAGGCAGCGGAGGAGGCCTTATCAGAGTGATGAGAGGGAAGAAGGAGCCGCTTGTCAGTGGCTGGTTTTCACTGGAGTCTGTCTTATGTCCAGAGAAACAGAGACATTAAAATACCTACAAGACTGGATTTGTGCTTCTCAGGTAATTGGCTTTCAATTTCTGTTAAAACCATGAAGAAAACCATTTAGGGTTAGCATTAGGGTTAATTAACCCTAACAACTATACAGTTCAGTAATATCAACATTTTTTGCGCTATTGAATTCATAAAATCATTTAAACTTGATGAGCAATACAGTTTCAATAGAGTATGGCCTAGCTCAAGTTAGTTGCCTATACACTCGACGTACACTCCAACATACCCATTAATTCCCAATGTATTAAACATTTTAAGGCTGTGGTTAATGTGTCAACTAATTTTATACAAAATATTGCTGTGTAGTATCACTATGTTCGCTCATGTTTAAAGATTTAGCGCACAGATTTTAGTGACACTTAGTGGTAAAGTTGCAGATTGCAACCAATTAAAAACCTCTCACCCGGTAGCATAAAATGGGGAAGGCCCGTTTTAGTCCAGTGTTTGTTTTGGCCCTTCTGGGCTACTGTAGAAACTTTGTGTTGTAACATGGCTGGTGTATTTCTGTGTCGAAATAAAGAGCTCATTCTACGGTAATGAAAACAAAGAGCTTCAGTGTTTAGGTCATTAACACTACTAAAATACTCAAAAAAAATGTTCTTAATATGACTTTTCCCTTCACAGATCACCCTAAATCCATCACACTGGACCTTTTCATGGTCTCACTACACGAGAAATGTGGCTAGTGTAGCGGCTAACTGCAGCTAACTCCTTGTAATTCACAAATCAGCCAACAGGTGAAAAACACTTTTGTGTTTTCTGCCCCTACTGGAGTTGATTCAGTGTTTTAGACAAAAGAGAGACTGTTTTTCCACATTGAAGCACTGTGGTAAGTGAGACTGCGGGGGCTTGACTGAAGATCTACCTCTTTCACTTTCTCTCTTTGACTCCCACACTCTCCATCATCTGTCTCACACACAGGCAAAGCCTTCTCTCATCACCACTGTCTGGCCAAGGTGGCGTTCCTTTGTTTCTCTCCAGCTTTTCACTCCGGGTCCCGTTTCCAGCCGCCAGCCGACCTCACTCACCCACACCTCACTCATCCTCACTCCCACTCCCACTCCCACTCCCACCTCTTACTGTGCAGAAATGGGGTTATTTTTAGAGCTCTGTTGATGGTTCAAGGATGTTAAGTCCACATTTGTGCCATGGATTTTCAGTGAGGAAAAGGGTTGTTTCTCTTGTCGCCCCCCCTCACTTCCATTTCATTTCCTTCTCTGCACCCTCTCTTCCCTTCTCAAAAGCCCCTTCTCCACAACAGCCCTTCACCAACACACTTTCTCTTTCTCCCAGACCCCGACGTTCACCCGCGCTCTAACCACCAAACAATAAACACACATCACCACCATGCTCTCAACTACCGTCTCACACCTACACAATTCATTTTCTCGTTCTCTCCTTCTCGTCTTTGAGCTTCATCTTCCTATCAGAGAGCTTCTCTCTCTTCTTCTACCCCCTTAAGCAATCTGGTCCTTTCATCATGCAGACCTCTCGCCCATTATAGATGCTTTCAGCATCGCTGTGTTACCAAGATGTTCTACATGTATGTGAGAGGACGTCACAGAAACCACTGTAGTCTATATCATAAATTAATGAATAAATATCAACTCATTGGTCTCATATTCAGTCCTGGTTTTGTTTGGTTTACATGTTGTAATTTTATTCAGGTGTAGAGAATTTAATCGACAAAAAAAAACCAACATCTGCAGACTTCATGCGAACCCAATGTTTGTTCAAATGTCTAGCTATGGCTTAAGCCTCAGACATTCTAATTAGTGATTACAGTAGTGAAAATGTTTATAGTGTATATTTTTCTACATTGTTGTACTCAAGGGAAAATGTAAGTTTTTTCTTTTTTTAGAAAAGTTCTCAGCACATAACACGACATAACACACTGCTGCTGCCACACTTGTTTCATGGCTCAACTCTGCCCTCTATCACTGTTTTTTGGAAAAGCAGATACAGTCAGCTGTCTTTTACTTTAGCAGTGGCATAAAAAAAAGCATAACAATAACAGTCTGTGTGGCTTGGAATAAAAATTCATTGTGTCGGTTTTTTTTTTATTTAAATTTCACTTTCTCTCACTCGAATTAAAAAAAAACCATCTCCTTGAGTTTTTTTTTTTTCTCCTACAGTCTACTTGGCACAGTGTTTGAGCAGGTACCATCACTTGCTAGAATGCAGTCAGAAATCTGGCACGGCCACCTACTGGCTTCTACGCGTCTCACCAGCCGTCTGAAATAGACCTCACCATATGTTAACACTTTACTCCCCAAATACCCATGATGACAGCGTCTCTCTGTCTCTTTAAGGCCCGGCGTGGAATGCTGTGGTTAGCCTGGGCGTTTGGGGTAGTGCCCTCATCCACACATAACTACAACCCTAACTGTGACTGTGACTCACTTCGCTCCTTCTCGCTCTCCCTGTCATATTTCACTCTCACATGCTTCCCTGGCCTTGTCGGCCTCACCGAGAGGATGTTTGTTGTGTTGTTTTGTGGTTTGTACTTTCAATTCTTTGCTTCACTCCAGCGTCGAGGAGAAAGAACAATACCCGTCTGCTCTTCTGGCTGGCACCGTGTCAGTGCAGCTTGTGTTTCCCTTTTCACACGTTTGTTTTGTCCCACAGGTGAAGAGGGTGGGTTTCATGTGGTCTTTGTCCTCAATAACCCCACATGGCTTCTTTTCCCTTATGGGTGAGAACAGGAAATAAACAGCACATACAGTATAAAGCATTATGTTCATATTCAATAAAACTAAGAAAGATGGTCACTTTATATCTGAAAAATCAATCAATTTACTCAAATAATAATAATAATAATAATAATAATAATAATAATAATAATATCTCCACATGTGAACAAAAGGGTTTTCAGTGAGCCACCTCTGCCTTGATCCAGAGAGCCCTCCAGTGGCAAGAGTTGGCAGTGCCTCCCCTATGAATAGGATCAATAGGCAAGCTCTCTTTATTAGATCCAGATTTGACCGTCTGAAGGCACAGATGAATGATTTTTGTAGTCTGGTGAGCAGCCCACATTGAGTTCAGTCTGTCAGACTTGTCTGGGGGGACGTGGGGGAGGAAAGAGAGACGCGGGCCTCAAAGTAAAAGCTTTGAGAATGCAGGACAGGGGTAAACCCTAAACCTGAGAGCTCAGCCCGGGCTAGCAGCCTTCCAGAACAACACTTTTCTTATTGAGCCGGTGGGCCAGACCCAAATGAGAGGTGACAGCATATTCATTTCACTCTGTGTTTTTCTTTAAGGGCTTTTTAAAATGCTGCTGAATGATGAGCGGTCAGTGGATTTATAGTTCAGGGGATGATTTAGGCCTTCGAAAATGGCACTGCTTTCCTCCCGCTCGCCTCTTTTCCACAAGAGCAGTCATTTCCAGGAGCTTTCTTTCACTTGATCACGTAGGGATGACTCCCCCTTGGCAAGCCAGGTTGATTAAAAACGAGAAGCGAGCACCTTGGTTTCCCATGCCCAGTCTGGACTGGGAGCAGGGTGTGTCCGCACATACAGCTGAACTGACATAAGAGGTCTGGGAAATCCGTGTGCATGCCCACAGAGAGGAGAAACTCACAGCGTTCTGCAGTGTTGAGAGAAGTCATTAAATGGAGACACACGGCGGGTCAATAAAACACAGTCAACCACACAGACGCTGACCCAAACACGGTCTCTCTTTTCTTTTGATTAACTGCATACCAGAACATATTGTGTGTAATGACAACATGCGTTCTGTCTCGACACAATATATGTCCTTCCCCAAACATCCAGTCTCCCAAGCTCTCATCCGAGCACTACCCCCCGAGGGCCAGAATACCAAGACAGAGGGGACAAGGTCACAGAGTGGCCGTATCGCTGGTTTGCTCTGGACCTGATAAGTGGCGACACGTCAGGAGGCACAGGGAGGTCGTTAATTTATAGGGATGCTATTTCCTTCATAAATGTTTGCCTCGTAAAAAGACTGCCTCGCTTTAATTTAATACTTCCCCTTGCAAATTATCACCGCTCGCATGAGCGGGCTGCTGTCTGCGCCGTGTGAGTGTGGGGTGCCAGTTTTAACAAGTGTCACTGAAACGGTGTTGTTCCACAAAGTGAATTAAGTGTGTCGCTATTCGACTTGTATCACTGACACTGCTGACCTGACTGTGTCGCACTTTATTGTATGTACACATTTATATGTAAGTGTATGTATTCAGAGACCCCACATCGGTAAACACATACATCCTGTGTTGTTTCATAATGCCTCTCCTATATCTTTCACATTTAATTCAATGTGTATATAAATATACTGATATAAATAAAGAGAAGACTTCCACCTGTTGTAATACAAGTTACATGCTTTCCCATTGTCCCCTGGCTGATTGAATGGCCTCGAAGGTTGCGTGAAAAGATTGGACATTCTGCCCTGCCTATGGTGCCACACTGCCATTTTCTCTGTCCCTGAGGAGGGGGGGGTGGGGGGTGGTGGTGGTCTGGAATGAAACCGATCTCCATCTCCAGATCATCTCTCAGTAGCCCCCCTCAACTAAATAAATAACTCATTACAGTTCTGAGTAAGGAGCTTCATTTACTCTGGCCGATGTAATCACAAATGTCTGTAGGTTGCAACCCATCATCTCAAATACAAGTACTTTCGGTGGTCTCCCAAGAGAAGGGGCTCTGAAATGTTAACATACCAGCAAGAAGGGACTGGCAGTGGACTGCAAATGGGAAACCGCTGATGTAAATGTCTTGAAGTCTTTCTCCTGTGCAGTGTTAAAGCTTCTTCTCACATGGGGAAAGCCTGTTTGTAAGTATAGTAAATACTACAGGCTTATACTAGGTAAACACAGAGGCTGTCAGGAGTCTTGTTTGAGGTCTCTGTGAGAGGTACTGTCACCCCGCAGCTCATTAACATGGAGAAGCAGAAAAACAAGAAGTCTTAAATGGTGCAACACTTGATGAAACAACCAGACGGGGGACTTGGAAGGATTTGCAAATATATGTTGTTTTTTTTTCAGCCCCTGAAAAAGCACAGGCGAGGGTGTTGCTACATCCAGGACAAAACAATCAGTGTCAGAGAGTTTTACAGCAGCAGCCTCTGATATCTGACATGGTGCTGTTTGAGTTGGCATTACGCTCAGCTGCTGTGCAAGGTTACACAAGCACCAACAGCAGTTCCAAATATTAACTCAGTGGGTATAGCACAGCGGATGTATGTTCAAATACTTGATTCATTTTTATTTTCTCTTTTCACTATTGATAAATCACAACTTCTTTTCCAGTGCATTGAATCCACCCCAATGACTCAGCTCATTATCCTGGGCCACTTTGCCAGGCAAATGGGTGCATCAGTATTTCTGAATATTTGAATCACAATTATTATTTATGGGACGAAATAGTTGCTGTTCAGATGTGTTAGAAAACTTCTCCTACTCTGTCCTGAGGAAGACAACACAGCAGGCGCGTGAATACCATGCTTCAGTAAAACGGATGTTGGGATTTCCGTCCATTGTTTGGTGCTGGGAACACTATTATCAATGTTGTTGTTCTTAATCATCGCATTAGGAAACGCTGCAACAAACAGAGGGTCCAGCCGGTGATGAAAGGCGACCTCTTTACCAGATGACCCCAACAGTATAGGAACAAAAAAATCAGTCAGTATAATACTGCGTTTAAGCGTTGTGCAGTTTTTATAACTAATTACTGGACATAATAAAGGGCCGTTATTGAATTTAGTAACAAAATAAATCAGGCGAACGGTTCAAAGAGTTATACCGTGACATCATCGTGTTTGGCAGACAGCGCCACGTGCTGTCAGGTCATAATGAGCGCGAGAAACGTAATTGAATTTAATTCAATTGAATGGTGGACACATGGTGAGCTGAGCGCACGAATTAGGCCCCAAATTACAGCAATGGATCCCGCAGCTCGTCCGTGACGTGTCTTATAGGCTCCATCATGAAAAAGAAAAAAAAGGGGGTGAAAAAAGAAAAAAGTTACAGGCTACTTCTCTGTTTCACTTAAGCTGCTCTGCGTGAAAGAGCGACCTTGACGGGGCTATAAAATGCTACGGCTGGGCGACTCTCCTCGCCGGGGATTGGCCCCACATCCTCTTGGTGGGACTGTTGGTGGAAGATGAGGGCAGCACGGTGAAGGAAATGGAGTTAGTGAAGTGAGAGGGGTCAACTGGGCAGGAAGAGACGAAACCGCTGCAGAGGAACTGCTTTTGCTGTTGTGTTCCTGCGGGAGCCTTCACCGTGAGCACCGGCACTCCAGGCTGGATGCTGATAGTGACTCGTGATTATAATAATAAATCCCACGCGCACGGTTTGGGGAAAATAAAATCCAATAAATGGGTTCATTTCTTCGGCCTGGCTGATGGGAATTATTGTTTTCTTTTGTCTGTTTGTCTAGAAATAAGTCACATCCGGTTTGATTGGTGATGTGAATATTTTTATATTTATTATTATTTTTTAAAGAAAATCTCGAGTGAAATTATCTCTGCGTTTTTATGGAGATTCAATCTTAATGGAATTGACATTTTAGAAATAATAGATCACGTTCATGTACAGTTTTTTCTAACATATTGTGAGAAGAGAAACAATTGTATATGTATATTATATATATTGTGTACATTGTGGTTCAGTGTTGCTGGCTGATCATGGCCCTCATGAGTCACGGATGCATTGTGCAAATAAAAATGCAATGACAACAAGAATACCCCCCCCCCCCCCAAAAAAAAAAAAAAAAAAAAAAAAACACTAGTAAAATATTTCCCACTTTACTTTATCGACACTTTTGTGCAGCAGAAGACTTTGTGGGGAGGATTTACGACGCTGCTTCTCTCGCTGCTTTCCCCTTATTTCATGGCTCAGTGGCCTCACGCGGCAGACGAGGGGAGGTTTTACTCTCGCTGCTCATTGGTCGCGGCTTCAGCCATCTCAGTAACATTTCCATTCATACACCCGGCGCTCCTTCTCAGCCCCTTTCACAATAACTCACTGTCATATCATCACCATCAACATCACCATCATCATCATCATCATCATCATCTGCAGCGCCGGGAACGCGGCTGTGCCCGGACAGGACTTAATTCTTTTCACCGGAGGAGGAGAGATTTGACCGCAACACCGACCAGAGGCACCGACACACTAACGACAGGTGAGTGCGGAAAACAACAAGAGGTGGTTTGTGCTTTCCTGCAACTCCTGCAGCCTGTGTGTGCGTGTGTGTGTGTGCGTGCGTGTGTGTGTGTGTGTGTGTGTGTGTGCAGCAGGACATAAATAAAACATCCCAACACGTTTCACCGGTGACTTTGCGGAAAGCGGCGGTTTGCGCCTCAGTCCAGCAGAAGCAGCGTGGAGCTTTCGGGATGACTGCGCACGGTGAAGTGAAAGCGCAGCTTCCAGTTTTACCTACATGGCAAAGTTAGTGTCTTGTTGCATCAGACTCGATCTTAGTTCAGTGTGAGTATTTCTTTGCACCAAACCTCTGCGCTGTCACGGGAGCGCAGCCTCGTGCAGAGGTGCGTTTATAGATAAGGAAACAAATGGCGTGCGTATTCGCTGAAAAAATCGGCTGGCTCTCGCGTTTATGATGGATAACGGCAAGGTAGGATGCTTAAAATGTAACACTAGAGGGGTCCCGGCCCACGGGGCTGTCTCTGAGGAAGGTTCACGCCGTTATTCACCAGTCCTCCTCCGCCTAATTGGCTGCAGATGCGGTGTCCTATGCGCTTTTTACCGCGTAGAAATTGGATGCATTTGGGGAACTTTATGAGGCGAGCCTTGCTTTTGCCTGCAGCAGCCGGGAAGACGAAAAAAAAAAAACGTCTTCTACGTGTATTTAAATCGTGCCACGTTCATTTATCATGGGGCAGGAATCCGCAGAGCACGCGCACACCCACACACATCCACACACACACACACGCAAACTTCAGCAGAAAGGTGAAATTGCGCAGTAAAAGAGAAAAATTGCGGTGACCCATTTAGAGACGTCGACGTCTCTGCGTGTTTTCTTTTCTTTTTCTTTCCCTTTTCAATCCCGCTGTTCCCAGTTTGTTTTGCTGGGTGTGTCTGCCAGGTACAGGCTGAGCCATCACAGAGGCCCGCGTGATGGTTCAGCCTGCATCCACCTCTCCACTAAAACGCACAGCTCGTGACTCTACGTTTAGCACCCTGACAGGTCAGATCGTGCGCGCTACTGAACAGATGGCCCACGTCCCATATATATGTTTATATATATATATATGTGTGTGTGTGTGTGTATATATATGTCGTGTTAGGTGTTGGCATGCGCTGCGTCTTAATGATGCGCCATTACACTGGTCCATATACATTCATTTGCTTTATCATCTAACAGCCATTTGTGGCGGTGCGTGCCACTGGCTTCCCAGTAATTGCGCGGGGAGGGAAGGGCTAAAGACACCGTCCTCTGCGTGCCCTTTCACCCTAGACTTTGTAAGCTGCACTTATTAAAGCGAAAAGTGTTTCAATATGTGGTAAGCTTTAGGGGAAAACGTGATGGGGGTTGGGATGGGGCCCTCTTCGTCCTCATGCTGCCCAGCTGCTATTGGACGACCTGCAGTTCCTCATTCATGTTACTGTAGGCCAGTGGTGCTCTTAATGTGGGGGGCAATGTGTGTAATTAAAAAATAGCCCCATACCCATGACCACTCTGATTGTTCTTGAAAGAAAAGAAAACATGGCATTGAGTGAATGGAGACATATTGGGATCAGCGACACATCTGATGGGGCCATTAAACAAACCTGATTTCCCATTTATTTGGGTAGAGGTGGTGGTTAGCCATGTGTGGACTGGTGTGTAACCACGCTCTGACTGACTCTCTGTGTGTCCCTCCTCTCAGGGCCCACTGGACACCGAGCACCCTTGGGCCTGTCTGCCAAGTAGACATGTTTCAAACTGTCCCTGACACGTCGTCTTACGTCAAGGTAAGACACCACCGTCTCTACCACCAGGTAATGTTGGAGGGACAACTTGGGGACCCTTTCTTTTCTTTTCTTACAACCTGGTGTCAAATAATGCGCATGCTCAGCCAACCTCCCACCCCAGATGTTACCCAGACAAGTCTGGAACCCAAACAGTATTTCCAATCAGTAAACAGTGCACGGTCTGTATTTGTTTGCATTACGAACACGTGGGATTACAGCAATAAAACAAACAATTAACTGTACGATCAATTTTAAATTAATATAATAAAACTGTCATTTTAATTATAAATGTCATAATAATCAGTGGAATATTATTTCGATATGAAATAGCACATTATATACAACGATTCACATTGTTCACGAGACACATTGTTATTTCCCCCCGTGTTGCACATACATAAATGTTGACACTGTATAGTCACTGTTGACATGCGGCCCTGTTGTTCTCTGTCTGAGGCGCCGATATCACGTTGGTTTCCCTGTCTTCGATCCAAACACTGCTGCTGTTATGGATCATTATCAAGCCTCACGTCACCACTCTCTCTCTCTCTCTGTGTGTGTGTGTGTGTATGTGTGTATGTCTCTCTCCCGCTCTCTCCTCCGCAGTCCCGAGAATGTAAATAAAGCAAACAGCGCACATCTGGTTTTCACATTAAAAAAAAAAGAGAGAAACTGCATCGCGCCACATATGGCGCAGCGTGAATACCTGCAACTGCCTCATACCCTATGCGAGGCTCTGCAGCCATTAAATATTCCTCACTGATATAAAGCCCTATAGGGGCGTTTGATGCCAGGCTCAGCGTGCACTCCGCTCGCAGTCGTATCTGTGCGTCTGGGTGGTTGCGTGACGTCTGCACACATCCATCATAATAATCCGCGGAGGTTGACTGCCCGGATTGTGCCTCATTAAAATGAGCCATTATGCAGAGGCGAGCTATGGTAATATCTCCATAATCTAGGTATTTTTCCAAGGGCGACTTGTTAATGTTTTGAAGACTTATGCCCCCCCCCTCCCCATTTGAATAAGGGCTCTTTTCATCCAGGCGCAGCGTTTGTGCCACTGCAGAGGGACTCGACGTTTGGGCCCCAGAACAATTCCCGATTTGTTATGAGGGAGTTGGATGTCGAGGAATGTTTTAAAGGAAAATATGCTTTTAAATGATTATTTTTTTCCCTCCCTGCTCCATGAAAAAGACAAGAGGCCAGTGAAGGAGAGATAGCGGGGTATGGGGAGTAAAGTCTAAATGCTCCAGTGATCGCATGTGTGGAAATGCAGACCCGGATTAGACCTGTCTCTGTCTGTTCTCATTCCAGTAACGTTCCCTGTGTTTGCTTTTTTTGTTTTGTTTTTTTGTTTTTTTATTGGATTCATTTGTTTTGCATGCAGGGAGATATTGGTCAGAATGTGGCACGATAGAAAATGTAAAAGAAGTCTCCCTCGTTCAGGCGAATCCACGGCCCAGCATTTGGTTTTGTTTGGTTAAGGCCAGGCGAGACTGGAACTCTCCAATAAAAATAAATCTCAAATTAATTATGGCCTGGAGCGAGGGGCCAGACAGTCCGTGCTTATACAGTATGCGCTGCAGACTCCACTCTCTGCCCTCAGTGTTTCGAGTCGGGCTGATCTGAACACAGGACCGCAGTCTGACACAGCAGCTCCAGCTCACATGGACTCAGACTGCTTTCTCACATATATATATTCCCCACTTCAGAAATAATCCCTAATCATTCAATAAACAGTTTATACTGTGAAGGGAAACGATTTCTTAGAGTAAAAAAAGAAAAAACAATTTCAATCTGCAGGTTGACTCTTTTAAATTTTTTTATTCTAATTATTGTTATTCCTATATTTAAATATTATATTATGGTAAGAAAAAAACCTGTAAATTCACATCAAGCAAAACGCACTCAGCACAGTGTCAAGATAAATACAGGTAAAAAATACAATTAAAGTTAAAAAAAAAAACATTAGGCTGCTTCAACATCCTTATGTTTTTATTATTATGATTTATTATTTATTATTATTTTAACAACACTAAATTCCAAACTCTGAATCCTAGCAGCCTTCCCATAAGCTGCAGTGAAAAAAGGATGGGCCTAACAATTGAAAGGCTGCTGAACATAAACCCACCATAGTGTCCGCCCACCTTTGGCTTGTTGCCCCAGCGGAGAGACAGAGGAGCTACTGGCTCGTGGTGTAAGGAAGAAATGTCTGGCTGTCTAGTTCCAGCGTCAAGCCAGATGTTCTGTGGTTCACTGTGTAAACCAACTTGCATCTGTTTATTGGCCTTCCAAAATGTTTGTTACCACTGTATTCATTATGGTCCTGGTAGGTCCTGGACACCCAGAGCTCCTAATCAGCTTTCTGACTGGGGCGGCAGGTATTAGGATACAAAGGGAGCAATGTTGATGGTTTAGTCTCATTTGAAAAACATCATGTTAATTTTCAGTCTTTTTCCTGTTACTGTATTCCAGCTGCAGACATAGTCCGAACTAACCCTGACACCCACATAGGATAAACCTAACTATTTATTAATGGAGACTGATGACAAAATCCAGAAACGTTGTTGTCTCTGGATCTGTAAGTTGGAGCTATGTGTTTGTATTAGTGGTCGTAAAGTCCAGTGTGGTGAATCACCAGCTCCAGCTCACAGCTCAAGCATCTTTTCAGTTCCCCACTTTACCGCTCGACTCCTGCACAATAAAGTGAGTATGTGAAAACGAATATGTAAAAGTATATGAAAAATCCTCAGGAATGTGTGGATGAAAAAAAAAGGTAACCCAACCAGCCACTGAAGAGTTAAACAAGGTGTCTCCCTTAATTACACGAGTCTGAACTGGCCTCAGGCAGGAGAAGCCTTGACCCTTAGCAGGATCCAGATGTGGTGGTCCCAAGGGTGGGGGCCCACAGCCCCACCAGACCCCCAAGTCGAAAGCAGACAGGCCGGCCCTGCTGTCAGTCTGTCGCGTACAGACTCGGTTTCAGAGACAGGACCCAACACTGCAAAAATATATATCACTATCGAGGCTTAATCCTATTATGTTGTTAAACGTCATGAAAAACAGTCTGTTTAATTACCCCCCACCCCCCCACCCCTGATAGTTCACTAGGAATAAAGTCTTTTAAATACTTTAGATCTAACTTACACTCCTTTTTATATTTATTTCATTTGTATATGCTCATTAAAACAAACGCTGATTGTAGATGCTGAGAAATAGGTTTCTTTCAGTGTGCCGGGTGTGTTGGCGTCCAGAGCTGTCAGCATGTCCTGCATCTGCGCTCGAATCATGCTGGAATTGATGAGGGCAATTTCATAGGGTAGACGAGAAGAAAAAAAAAACCCCATACCTATGTGGGGGGTGGGGAGGGCTGGTGGGTTTCTTTCTTTTTTTTGCCTTGGCTCGGGCGAATGCGAGTAAACGGCCGAATAACAACAGCAGAGTGAGTGTGAGTAGCAGAAATGATGAAAACAATAATAATCAGAATATTAATAAGTGATGAATTCTCTGCCCGTGTTGACGCAGGCAGCTGCAGGCGCACACGTGTAGCGCACAGCCTCGATGGCCAGACCATAGTGCGTTTTTTTTATTATTCATGGTGTCTGAGGAAAACTTCACAGACCTATAGAACCAAATAAAAAAAAACCCCGACATTGTTAAAACAGCTCCTGCAGTAGGTTTCTCTCTCCCCTGCTTTGATTTAGAGCTCCGTCGTCCGCACGTCCGAGAGAAACATGTGTCCACGTTCGGAGCCGAGTTTAATTCACTGTATCGTTTTCGCGGTGAAATATAGAGGACAAGAGCAAAGAGGCTGATTTACAGGAGGATGGAGGCTCGGCCAGATGCGAGGCTGAGGTGGAGGCGTGAACCGCAGGCGCTCCGAAACATTGGACCCCATAAGTCGGAGGGAGCACTTAACCCCGTCCCAGAAAGCCCCGCTTCATAAATGTCTGCAGATATTCGCCACAGTAAACGTCTCCACACTATCTGTGACAGTACTGGGAAAAGCCCAACACACACAGGACTATTCTCCAGCACGCCACCCAGCAATGGCTGTGCACAAGGCATCCTGTAAATATTTCCGCGCAGAAAAACATAACAGCGCAGCGAGCAGTCAATTGTTTTCCCTGCTTATCTCTCCGGGACAGTATCCTGCTTTTTTGAAGGCAGGGCTTTCGGTGACACACTGCTTCCTTCTCAACCTTCTCAACACTGGTGACTTCACTTCCCAAATTTAGAGGAAAGAAAAAAGCCAATCCGGTAAAAGTGTCTCTTTCTCTGCGCCACATACCGGGGCTGGAATTAATTCAGGAGCGTGTCATGTTTGGGATGTTGTCGGGGTCCGCAGAAAATTGCGCAAAATGGACGGAACTATTAAGGTAAGGGTGGAGAACGGGGTGTAGGAGTTTGTGGGAGACTGCTTTTTCGGAGTTGCGCCTCCTTTTTTTTCATAGCAATGCGTTGAAATGCGCCTGTGTGTCGGTCTGTGTGCTGGGACCTCCGATCTGACGACAATGAGCGGCTTTTTTCTCTCGGTCTGAAAGCGGTAACCACATTTCCTCTACTTTTTTCCTCCTTTTCCTTCGAAGTACCCAAATGTCCATTTCCAAAGAGCCTCTCCGCTTGCGAGGACTCTCTGCCGTGTGGATTTAAGGCGCAGCCAGAATCACGCCGTGGATTTTAGGGGGGGACCGAGCGCACAATTACGCGCGTCTGGAGAGACGCGGAGGAGTTCCCGTCTGTTTCCGACAACGCGCCGTAGACTGGTAGACTTGGTTTATGTAGAAGTAATCCACGAGTTCAGCGGCTGGGTTTAGTCTGGGAAGCGGGGATTGAGCAATAGCCACGAGTGGATGCACCGCTGGATACGATGTGTCGAGCTGCGCAACAGCGGTGTGGCACGTCGCCCGGTCCGGCTCGGTCCGAGGACTGAGAAAATACTGAGATGGTTTGGTTTTGATCCTTTTAATGAATAACACCTCTCTCTCTTTGTGTCTGTTACTTCTTGTTAGACGGAGGTTTGTCAAAGTGTTAAGGAAAGCTGTCATTTGGTAACTGCGTGCAATAACTGCATATTTTTGCGACACTTTCGACCGCAGGGCTTCACAATGATACCTTGGCTTACTCTTTTTATAGTTACACAACTCATTTGGAAATGCCGTGTTGGTAGGTCGAGAGCGCTGGTCCACATTCACTTTGGCTACTGCCCCCCGACAGTGAAATTCCAGATGTATTATGGCTGCAGCCACCAGATGTTGAATGGCAAGTCGCTATAGTTCAGCCTGCGTCCTCTGGTTAACAAGTGTCAGCTCGGAGGAATGCTGCATCTGCAAAGTGATGGGGCTTGTTTTCTTTTGGGAAAGTTAAAGGAGCGGGTTTGTGGCGGCTGGGTGTGGTGTGCGTTTTGGAGGAGTGTAAACGTTGGCCAGACAAAAATGTCAGGCTGCATATAGTCACTTAAATCCCGGCGTTCCTCGCGCGCAGCGCTATGACTGCTGCTGCTGCTGCTCTTGTTGTGTTGCTGTGTGTTGTTGTGTGTTGTGGATTGATGCCACACTGCTGCCTGGACGTCTGGAACAAAGCAACAGGTTGTGTGAATTAACGCAATCATGATTGAATCCTTGGGTGCAAATGACTTGTTGCTGGCCTAAAAGAGAGGAAGGGCTCTCTAGCCATGAGAGCTTCCCGTCCTACACAATCTTTTCCTGACAGGTTTCCTCTTCCTCCTTAAACAAAAGACAGGAATGCCACCACCCCCCCACCCCCGCCCCCCTCGCTCCCCGGGTGGCTCCTGTGAACACCAAACACACCAACACACGTGGAGTCTGGATGCGGAGCTGCTGGGTTTAGTCTGTTCCAGACGCGTCGTGACGCACTTGGGGAGATAGACTTGGCTGATGTAAGCAGAGCAGAGGTGGCTCCCAGCAGGTGTCACACTTACACAATGCATAATGGGGCTGGCATCTTCACAGCTGAGCTGTGGTCTGCTAGATTTCTCTCTTTGTCCACCTCACTATAGAAGAAAATATATGTCAAGACTAGAATTTAGATCTTCTTTGGGTAGTCATCAAATGTTTTTTTTAATTTATTATGATATTTTTTTAATTTTTTGAAAATTGTGAACTCAGCTGCAGACACAAGTTTGTATGTTGAGCTTCAAAATAGCACGGAGCCAATTCACAAACTATCTGTGGATATGTGTGATAGCCAAAAACAGCAACTGCCTGTAGCGCTCACTGTCAGTGTGTGTGTGTTCCTCACAGATACTGGAAGGAAAACAGCAAACTGGCACTGCACTGTCATCCTCTCAGCTTCTCTTCACGAGCTCGCCGTGCGTCTATTTTTAAAGGAAGAAAACCTCTGCAATCTTGATTGGCACCCACCACTTGCCAATCATGGTCTCAGTTGTGCCGGCTGATATGTCACTGTAAATACAGCGCGCAACAGTCATAATAGTTGACTAAGCCCTTATCGGGCCATAATGAGACATTCCCTCACTCTTCTACACTTTATCATCCACAGACTGGCTGCTGTGGTCGGCTCAGATAGTGCGTTCAGCTGCCAGTGTTCAGACGATGGTGGATCCACTGATGAAATCACTGGAAAATCTAATTCTGTCGAGATGGTTAAATGTTTCTGGGAAGTTTCTATTTTCAACAAACCATTAACCAGCAGAGCAGCACTTAATGAAGGTTTCTAATGGTCTGAAGAACAATCAGATTCAGTGGCTGTGTTTTCTCTCAGTTAGCCTGACAGAAATCGACTTGTTTGTTCATCGTTGTTAAACCTGAATGTAGGTGCATCATATTCCAGGGAAGCAGATGAAAACACTGGGGTGTGAGTACAATGCTTCAGTTATTTAAACTGCAGTAATCAGAAAAACACACTATTTTAGTTTCTGACTATCAATATTTAGAGTTTGTAGTCTAAAGTTTAAAGCATCATCATAGTGGTGATCAGAATCAAACACCCTCATATACAGGAATTTAGTCTGACTCATGATTCTTGTTTAGGAGCTCAGACAAATTCCCTTGAAATGCCTCTTCAGTTTGCTACTTACATGAGTTCAGAGTAAATACATAGTGGTTTTCTTAGTGTTTAGTAGCTATAGCTGCTATAAAAGGATTCCCAGGTTATGATTACATTTAGCATGTTGTATTTTTCATGTCACTCTCAAGAGAGCATCACAGCCAGTGTCGTGGTTTTGTGTATGCATGCATGGGCTGTATACAGTCAGTCTCTCTGTGTGTGCAATTGTCCCAAGGAAAAAAAAAACATTTATCATTCACATAGGCACGAGTGAAGCCTTTCCACTCGCATGAAAAGTCTTAGAAAGGAATGGGACTGACGTTACAGCAGATCAGGAGGATTTCGTTTCATAAAAACAACATTTTAGAGAACGCAAAAGACATGTTGGAAATATTGATCAATGAATATCAAGTAGCATTTTCCCCCTGAGGCACATATGTGGCATTTTGGAATGAAATAATTCAGTCCTCTGGGATTAGACACGTCTCGGTCTAAGCTGTGCCATCAGATCCTATCAGATCCAGATGTGCATCAGACTTGAGCCTGATCCTCAGCAGATGCATGTGACTGTAATGATTTCACTTGATATTCTGACTTGTTGTTTATTGTTCATATTTCCTTTAACTCATCAGTTCATGGTTCAGCAGTTTCGACAATGCGTGCCAGATAGAAGTTGTTGTCCAGGAGAAGTCTGATATAGTGATATTGCTCGACTCTGTTCACTGTCAAAGGAAAAGTGACATCTGCATGCAGAAACCCATCGAGCAGCTTCCAGAACACCACAACAAACAGGAGCATGTTGAAACCACGTAATATCTTGGCCAGCCGTTTGTTTCTGCATTTGTTTTCTTTAATAAACGTCCACTGCTCCAGCTGAGCCTGAGCAGAGGGGTCAGTGTTGGAGTGATCCCCCCTGCTTCTGTTGAGTGTTCAGCTGTGGAGGGAAGCCCACGGCCCAGACAAGAGAGACACATCAGGGCCTGACAGGGGGATTTTTTCTTTTTTTTTTTTTTGGAGGGGTCCAGTGACGTCAATAGGCGAGGGCGAAATCTGGGACATTTGTTTAGAATAGTGTTGTCATATCAGAACGAGCAGAGTGATGGATGTGAGATGCCGTCCACACGTTTGTTGGCGAACCCACATCTTACTCCACTCCTGTGTTACTCCACTGTGGGCATGACTGAAGTCATGCGAACATCAACAGGAAACTACCGTTGCTACATGGGCCGTATACACAAACGACTTAGGATGCCAGACTGTGATATGACCCATAACTGCACATAATTGCGGTAAACAAAAATACTCAGGAGACTGAAAAAAAAAAAAAATCACATCACAAGTTTAATGGGTAGTGTCAAAAGAGAGACTGATGATTTTGCGTGTCTTTGTTCTTATTGGATTACTGTGTACTCCCACTCTTAAAGTAATAGTTGAACATTTTTTGGGAACTGGAAGACTGATGCTAACTGCTGCTGTTATATGTTCACTGGAGATGAAGCTAAAGCAGGAAGCAGCTTGGGAAATAGCAGTCCTGGCCCTGTGTCTCTGAAGTTCTTGAATTACAATTTTTAAAAAAAGTTTTTTTTTCAAGAATTCTGTTGTAAAGTGTAAGAAAGGACAGATACGTATAACGTGTTTGGAACTTGTGAACATACTCTATATGTAGCTTGTCATGAAACACATACCAATTGGCTGTTCCTCCCACCTCCAGGAGGCGCTATCAGTGGTGAGTGAAGACCAGTCCTTATTTGAGCCTCCATACGCTGCTGCTGCCCCTCTCCCCAAGACAGACATGACTGCATCTGGCACACAGGACTACGGCCAGACCCACAAAATCAACCCTCTGCCCCCACAGCAGGAGTGGATCAACCAGCCGGTGCGGGTCAACGTCAAGAGAGAATATGAGCACATGAACGGATCCAGGTATGACATGGCAACCACTTCCTGTGTCTCACATTCTTCTGTGTTCATTGTAATATTAATATTTTGTGTGTGTGTGTGTGTGTGTTTTCGTGCTTATTTAGCAGGGAGTCACCAGTGGACTGCAGTGTGGGTAAATGCAATAAGATGGTAGCGGGTAGCGACACTTCTCAGATGAACTATGGAAACTACATGGATGAGAAGAACGCCCCGCCCCCAAACATGACCACCAATGAGCGCCGAGTCATCGTACCTGCAGGTGAGAATAGCTATGTAGAGTCAAAGTGTGTAATCGTAAAGGAGTCTGTCTGCATGTTTGTGCGTCTGTACAAAGGCCACTCCTCTGCAGTTGTGTCATTTTGCCAGAGCTGTAAATGTTTTATGAGCGCCATATATATTTATCCAGTTGATGGTGTAAAGCATTGTTCCAGTGTTTTACGCCACCCGTGGGAGTACAGCTGAGTGCGTGCAGGTAGAGCTGTCAGTGGGTTTGCCAGAACCATCAATTTCTTCCCTGGTTCAGTGTGTGAAATAACACAGCTCATGAATTAACGAGTGCAGTTTGGGGGTGAAAGCCTTTAGAACAATTATTTTAATGTGTACGCTGATTAGGTTGTTAGACATAAGCCAGAGATAGTGACTGTATTTTCCCCAAAAAATGAGCAAATGTGATTCATTAAATTTAAATCAAATGGAGCCTTGGTAAAATTTCCATTATAAAGGTGCTGGTGCTAAACTGATGCAAAAGGCCTCTCATCGGTTAATCTAACAGGAGGCCACTCCTTAACCATAAGTGGCAGGTTCTGGTTTCCTCCTTTAGATTGTTTCTGGGATATATCAGACTTCCATCAACGGTCTGATTACAAACACTTTGAAATGGCACAAAGCAAAACACACAACAAAGTTTAACCACTCCTCATTCAGGCAGATAAAACATGGCGGGGAATCTTTACAATGACTTACACAAGGTCTGCTATTGATAAAAAAAAGATCTCTGCTTCCAGTTTGCTTCTCTCCGCCCCCGTTACCTTAAAGAAACATAAGACATGCTCTCTTCACTGCTTTCTATCCACGACCAATCATTTTGCAGTCAATAAAATTCGACCGTCTTCCCGCAGACCCATCATTGTGGTCCCAGGACCATGTGCGCCAGTGGCTGGAGTGGGCCATCAAGGAGTACGGCCTGTTAGAGATCGACACGGCCATGTTTCAGAACACGGACGGCAAAGAGCTCTGCAAGATGAGCAAGGACGACTTCCTGCGGCTCACCACCATGTACAACGCCGAAGTGCTCCTCTCTCATCTCAATTACCTCAGGGAAAGTAAGTACACTTCTTTGGTTCTAAAAAAAGCAACAGTAAAAAGCAACAAGGCAAATCGAGAGAGGCAGTGTAAGGTGATCAGTTAGCGCTTACTGGATCGAAACAGACAGTGTTGGATAATGTGTTTAACAAAATACAATACAGGGACAGAAACGCTGATGCTGTGCTCATCTGTATTTCTGCTGTACTGGCATCCATCGTTGCCAAAATCAACTTTCAGGCAAAACACAAGCTTCTTTTCATATATTTTCTTCTACTTTTGGATGAGAGGGGAGAATGAAAACATGCCAAACCCAAGTAAACAACATGACACTTTTTTTTTGTCACCGCACTGTATTCATATTACCATCAATAAACAATGTGATGCCTTTTTTTCCTGGAAACGTATTTCTCTGTAATGTCTACCCAGTGTTAGGCAGAGCTCTGGAAACCAAGAGGGTTTCTTTGCCCTCTTCAGATAACCATCAGCTGTGTCCCCCACTGCACTTTGCAGGGCCTTATTCCGCATGGTCCACAGAGAGAGATGAAGCCCAGGTGCATTGCCTCGGGAATCACGCTAGGCCTGTGTGTTCAGCACAGCAAAGAAAGTTGATCTGCAATTTGCAACGGAGGCAACTAAATTTGAGCCTCTTACCTTTGAAGAGTCGCTCTATGGAATCTTGCTTCATACGTTGGAAACCAAGCCAATTTTCTGAGGCACTATGCAAATTGCGTTTCAATGCGAGACACGACATCTGGTGTGGATCCGCAGTAATATGTATTGCAGACAACAGCTATACCTACTGTTTACAATAAGAACAAACAGATCGTGAGTAATGCAACTGGTGGACATACAGAGGTTATTTGCCATTCGGTTTGTAAAAATAGTGCAGGCTTCTTTTGCTGCAGCTCCAAAATATGGCGATACCACGCTGGGTGGAGAGACTGATGGCTTAACTAAATTTAACATTACTCCCAAAAAACTGTGATGGGCCACGGTGTGATGTAATGGGAACTGTATTTTTGTGGGTGTCAACAGTTTTCTCTGTGCACAGCGTCTGGGCAGAGAGAGATGCTTGTCATGAGTATAACAGCCTCATTGTGTAGCGCTGCAGCGGGTGGATCTGTCTGACCGCCACTGGGAACACTCCGCAGAGCCGTTTTCATTATGGCCACTGGCTGCGGGACTTAGCCACGGCTTAGGCGTGCTGCACCGCGATTCTGCCCATTGCTGTCCTTTTTTTGATTTAGACCTTGTATGTTTTGGAGACAGACGAGATGTCTTGGGAATCCTCTCCACTTGCCAGCTGAAATTGCTTTGGATCCGGTCCCGACAATCAAAAAGATGAATGCTCCCATCCCGTGCCTGGACCGGCTGACCTGTTTCGGGGCAGCTCTCTGAGAAGTTGAGCAGCAGTGTGTGTTATTGACACACAGAGCTCGGGGGCAAGAGGAACCATGTTAGTAAATGAACGTCTGACGAAGACTAAGAGGGAGTTGGAGGAGTTGGAGGAGAGGGAGGGTCCATGCAGACCCTGCAGGGCTGATTTGGAAAGTAAAGCCATTCTCTCTTCTCCCCCTGCAGCACAAACAAACACAATCATAGAAGAGGAGTAACCCCCGTCCAGAAAAAAAGACCTCTGGCTTCTCTCACGAGAGCTGGAGCTGAGCCTGGCTTCCAAAATACAGAAAAAGAGAGCACGTAATGGAGGGAAAAGGCTGAGCCCTGGAAGTATTAGTGATTATAGGTCACGTGGTGTCTTCCTTCAAACCCCATTCAGCATTTTCTTTCACATATTAACCTCCATCCTCCTCCAAAAGATGGATGGGCCAATGGGGTGCTGCAATCATTCCACGCACATCTGTTTGCATCATGTGGACATTTGTTTCTGGTTATTATAAACCTTTGATTAACGTTCCTCAGAGTCATTAAGCCCTGTCTGCGCACTCGGGGACACACTTCCTCACCGCACGGCCATACCATAACAAAAAAATTCCTGCCACGTCATGTACAGAAAAATTGCTCAGACACCCGCAATGGTGCAACCACGGGTACAATCTGAACATCTGTCTGGAAAAGCCAGCTGCTTACAGTAACGGGTAGTTGCCCATGCATTATTTTGGCCTCACTGTTGGTCACTTATCCAGATTTTTATAAGTGATGGCCGCCCACACCCCAATGTGCTTTCAATTTTGGGCGCAATTTGAGAATTTGTTCAAATTAGTCTGTCAGGGAGGGGGACTGTGCACTGTTTGCTTTATCGCACCCATGTAGGTCGGTTTGATACCACATGTGCTGGAAGCGGAGCAGAGCACAAGAAACCTCAGACGACGAGAGGCCGTGTCCTCCAGGAGACAGAGAAGTAATGGGACAGAGGGCCGAGAGCAAATCTGCTGCAGGTCTAAGGAAACATAACGGCAACTGAAACTGGATGGAAAACCCTTGACAAGTAGCTTTCGCGGTAGTTGTTTGAGGGACAATGACAGGAGAGTGTGAACGGGTGAATTAGCTATAAAATGTAGGTAAGAGATTAAAAAGACGGGGAAAAAAAAGCCGGGGGTGAAATGTTTTTTTTGTAGAAGTGTGTGGAAACGGTGCGAGGTGCTCATGATTGAAGGCCTTTGGAGAATAGCAATAGTTCTGTTTCCCAGCTGTCGCCATCGCTGGTACGTCTGGATGGATTTACAGTGAGGGAGTCGAGACAGAGAGAGAGAGAGAGAGAGAGAAAGAGAGAGAGTGATAAGTCTGGGCTTCTACACGGCTGCTGCTTCAGAGTGGGGGACATTCTCAAGCCCTCAATAGTTTATACAGACCATAAACATCTGGGCTCGAAGGCTGAGTAGGGAAAAAGGAGGTCTGGAGAGCCCTCTCCCTCGCTTTCTCTCACTCTCTCACCCACTCTCTCTCTCCTCTCACAACAGTTTTATTGAGCTCCCTTTGCATTAGTTCTTTCAATTGGCAGATTATCACTGGTGCAGAGGGGCTCAGCGACCTGGCTCTGTGCCCTTCACTGTTAGCCGTCTGCTGTTAGCCACCATTACAGAGCAGCCTGTGGCCACTCACTTGACTGCCCTGATGCCGACACGCAGCACTGTCAGTGCTGCATGTTATTATACATCGTGTACGTCACCATTAGTGTGGTTGGAGGTGGATAATGAACAGCTGCTGTACATGTAAACATGTTAGCACAGCTGTGATGTAGTTGGCTGCTTACGGCCACATGACAATTGGAGCAGTTCATTCCCAAGTGACAGTGAAGAATTTTGAAAATGGCCAATGGCAGTAACAGTGTATTGCAGAGGTCAAGGTCATTTAGAAGACAGTTGAGGTCTTGGTGTACAAGTCATTAGGGTTTGTTTGGCGCTCATGTACAACAACAGTGTTTGGAATATTCACAGCCACCGCATTCATGCCGTGACTGTTCAAGTGTGACTTTCTGATTGTTGATTGATTGCAGCATACTAATAGTAAAGGTCTTCAGATGCACTGGGTCAGGGTTTGGGTGGTTTCACTTGTACAAGTGGTCTTAAAAATAATTACGATTCTAATGGAGTCATGTACGGAACAATGATTTAATAAGTTGGATTGCGTTCGAGTCTAACCCAATACACACCCTCTAACCGTTAGAGGGTGTGTAAGTGTGGCATCACTGTGGTGATGTGTCCCTGAAGTTCTGCCATGTGCAGAACATCCAGTTGGCTGTTGCTGGTCAGAAAAGCTGCCCTGCCAAACCATGGACAGCTAGTAAACCACAATGTCTCATTTTCTATTTCTGTGTGGAGCTGCATTGTCCCCAGAATATGAGACAAGTGGGTGTGTGGAGTTTTTTTTTTTTCTTGATGTTGCTGACAACTGAGTAACAAAAGTAATAAAAGCCTAACATATTATTTTGTTTTTGAGCAAGTAATATTTAATTACTAGTTTGTAACGAATAACTGATTATATTTTAAAGTCAAAAACGCTTATGTTGGCCATTTTTGAAAGGGATGACAAATATTTTTTTTTTTGTGGTTCGGGAGAACCTGTTGCAAATTATGTATGTGCACAATGTGTAGCTGGCAGCTAGTGCAGCTTTATCCTATGAAGTTAAATGATGATTTACTGTTGGCTGGAGATGACTGAGCCCCCCTGAGGTGGCGAGATGCCCAGAGAGGGGTGACTGGGAGCCTCTGTTTATTGACAAAGCTCAGACCACATGTTTGAGGCAATGGTATCATATAGCTCCACAGAATAAACAGCGGGGGCCAGATGGAGGTCCGTCATATTGCCGAGGAAGCCCCGAAAGACTCCTGTTAATATCGTGTGGTGAATCGAACCGGGGGACAGAGCCATTGAAAGAGCCGTGAGTCAGGGAGGGCAGAAAAGAAAACTGTTTTTGGATGTTATGTAATGAAACGTCCTCTGTGCAGATGTGAGTGGAGGAGAAGAGGGGAAGAGAGACTGGGGGTCTCAAGGCCTGAACACTGGCCAGTCCTCCCACTGCTCTGTCAGATTACCCAGACATGTTTGTTTTCTGAAAGAGGAAGAGGCCGTCCAAATAAATAGGCGACGCGGCCAAGACTCCCTCCACCACACTGTCAGCTGTGCTCCCTCTCTCTCTCTCTCTCTCTCTCTCCCTCTCTCCCACTCTCTCTCGCTCATGCTCATGCTCACTCTCACTCGTACAGCAGGCCTGCATTTGTCTGTGGGATGGTTTGAGGTTTTCTCAGCAATGCTGCCTGGTTGCCTGTCTGGGTCAGCCCACATGTGTCGCACACAGTAGGAAAAGGGTTAACGGGCCCTTCCTCCTCCCTACTCTCCCCTTTTTTTATTTTTTTATTTTTTCTGACAGTCTGTCCATCTTTCTCTTACACTCTCTCCCTCATTCCGACGCCGGCGTTTTGCCGGATGGCTTGGCCCTGTGCTCCTGCACTCTGCGTGTGGAATTATTTTTGTACGGGGAGCTGCATTTGATTGCCGAGCAGGGACCCTGCCTCATACAATGGCTCCCCTGTTCTGAGGCCCCCAGGTTTCTAAACTCGACCCAGAGCCTTGGGGGTGCTGTGGAGTAGGTAGGGCTGGGAGGGGTGGGGTGTTAGGAGGTTAGAATACATTTGTGCAGCACCCCATTCTCCCCCCTCCCCACCACCCCGTGAAAAAACAGACCCCCTGCCTGCCATCGTGGGCCCCCTTCACCACCACCCCCAATTACACCACCAGCCGCACAGCGAGGGTCAGGAACCAAATCTCAAGAAAAAGCACGACACAAATTCAATTTTTCTTTGCAGCTGTTTCATTCTTTTCTGGTTTGTCTTCTTTTCCTGCTCCGCAGCGCCCGGTAGCCGCCTACATCCCGACACTCTCTGTGCAGTAGCTGCCCTCGTGTTTTCTCTGTGCATTTTTGGGTCTGTTTTTCCACTCGCTGATTTATGCCTGGGGGCAGCTAAAATTAAGGGAGCATTTTGGTGCCGCCCAGGGTGCCTGTGTAAGTGGAGGAATGCAGTGCTCTGAGTTCTGCTCCATAAGGTGAAATGAATAGGCAGCCATACGCTGCAGAGTCCTGCTGCCCTGACTCTGTTATTCAGGAGTCGGGTTCGCTGGTAAAAATGCTGACTGGCAACAGGTTTTTTTTTTTTTTTTTTTCCGATGTTAAAAAGACTGTCTGACTGTGGGCTTGATTTGCTTTATTTGGGACTAGACTTGTCACAAGTTATTTTTTTTTTCTCCCGAGATAATTTTTTAGGACTAAACAGGAGTAAAATTCAAGAAATGAAAAGGGCCCTTTTGTCCTGCTTGAGTGTTTGAGCTGAACCTTTTACTGCCACCTACTGGCTACTGTTAGACCCTTTAGCTCTCTGTCACGCTGGTTTACACTCCTCTGAACTACGCTTTCCTTATTGACAAATGCATCCTGATTCATTTATAAATCTACCTTATAAAGGTAGAGTACTATTGAGCAATCCCCATTCTGTTTTTTATGCATTTGTTTTTTTGTGGTAATTTCTCTTAACACATCTGTTTATTTTATTCCAGGTAGCTCATCATTATCCTACAATACACCAGCTCACACAGACCCATCCCCACGCCTGGCTGCCAAAGAAGGTAGGAACAGGTTTTCTTCTTTCAGCCTCTTTCCGTTCTCTGTCATGTGTCTGTATAATCGGATCATTGTATGTGTGTAATTGTATGTGAGAAATCGGCTGAGCAGGTGCACCGACTGTGTTGTTATACTATGAGCCAGGCTGCGACAGCAGGCTTTTGCATTACATGTTACATAACATATTAACAAGACCAGCAGACGAGCATTTGTATCATTTTTATGAGATTACTGTAACTGCAACACAATATTGTTGATAGCCAGATTCGAACTGAGCAATGCCCTGCAAACACAATCCATGTCCCATTTATACTACTGTCTATAACAAAAAGATACATAGTGTCAGTTGAGGTAATTGTTTAAGAGACAATGATGGCTAAATTAGTTTAGTAGAGACCTGTTGAAGTGGTGATACTGTCGACAAGTAAAAAAAAAAATCTTTATAAAAGCAGCTGAGGATGATAGTCTCTTCCCTCCAGATACCTTCTCACTCCACAAACATTATTTTGTGCTGACACAACAGTCCACACTGCCTATCTGTAAAAAAAAAAACAAAACAAAACAAAAAAAAGCCCCTACACATCCTTTACATCGGCTATACGGTGTGACCACCAGGGACAGGAGAGAGGACTGCAATAACAATGATAGCCTCGCTCACAGGATGAGGGGCCCTATCAAGGCAGAAGGAGAGGAAACACTGGGTCTGATAAGTGTCCAAGAATGCCCTCTGCCTCTCTCCGTCTGCCCCAGCGCTGAGCACCAGCAGGCCGCGCACATGTTCACGCCCCAGCTTCAATACCAGTCCACCAATGGACAGGCCAGATAAGATTCTGCTGGGTCACCCCCGACCCCGAGCTTCCTGGTTCTCAGAGCCAGGTATTTGGACTGGCAGGAATAGAGCGTCACTCCCTTCGGCAGCATTTCCCTTTCACAAGAGGTGACTTCTATTACCGGCTCCTGCAGCGGTGACGGGGCCCTGTGATCACAGCCTGTGTGTGCAGCTCCTTACAGAGCAGAGCCCGTGACACCGGCAGGGTGACTTTTCCAAACGAAATACGAAATATGGCCACGCTATCAGATCGATGCCCGTGCAAACTTAACATCGGTCACTTTGTCTCGATGAATATCGAGGGGAGGGGACCAAAAAAAAAAAAAGAAAAAAGGCGAGAACAGAACAAAACATCAAAATTGATGCTGGGAATTTGTGACTCGACAATAAAAGCGGCGTTGCTTGGGGAGAAGCCTTTGTTATCGTTTTCACAGATCAGCATTCCCAGATGTTCCAGTTCATATTGCCTTCCGAGAGCAGGCAAATACCATGCAGGCCGTTTGGGGCAGAGTAAGCACGAGCATTCAGCAGGAGACAACCCATAATCTGCTCCAGACTCTGTGGTGTAAAATGCAATGTTATGAATAAAAGAGAGCATATAAAACACGGAATGCTGCAGCTATGAAAGGGAATGTGTGTGTGTGTGTGTGTGTGTGTGTCTGAAGTGTCTACAGTTCAGTCCAGTTAGGGCATGTGTGTGTGTGTGTGTGTGTGCATAGGTGAGTTAGTCCCTGTATGGTTTGGTGCTGCATATGTCACAGGTCTGATTGTGTATGTGTTATTAGCTATATGTTGCATGTGTACATGGACAGTTCTGGCTGTTGGGGCTTTTTTTTCCGCCCTGTGCTGAGTGTGTCGATGCGTCCTCGGCTCTTTGCTCGTGTCTGTGTTGCCGCTGCGGCACGTCACAGCGACAACACTCATATTCTCCGCTGCTTGTCAGTGACTGTGGGAAGATGGTGATTCACCCCTCGAAATGTATTTGTGTTGCCGTCAAAGCGGCGGCGCAGTGTTTAAAGTGCTCTGCTGTGTGCACAAGCCGGTGTCCATCCTCCAGATACTTCCTCTTTGCCTTTGAAATCTAAATTAAAAACATGAGAAATGGAGACATTTGGAAGAATCAGCTCCTGCCTCAGCATCTGTTGTGTTTCTGTTTGTGTGCGGCAGGTTTGTCGTCCATTTGTGGCCTTAGTTTGTTTTGTTTTGTTTTGTTTTTTTTCAGTGGATGCTTTTCTATTCTGGTCTCCTCACTGTGTATAACTCCTGTACTTTGCCATCCTCCTCCTCCTCCTCCTCTTATGGCTCCTTCCTCACACAGATGGCTTTTAAAGCACCTGTATTACTGCTATTGAAAAAGCTGATCCTGTCTGGGGCTCTCTGCCTGTCTCACACACACACCGGGTTAAAAACAGTCCACGACGTGAAAGCTCTCCTCTGCGTCTCTGTCTGCCTCACCTTCTCTCCCACTCTGTCCCCCTTTACTCTCTCTCTCTCTCTCTCTCTCTCTGTCTAGCACTCGGGCCTTGTTTTGACTAACTGGTCCTGCAGTCAGAGTCTCCCAGGAGCGTGCACCACACCCCAGACCAGAGTGGAAACTGGCTCAAGTCACAGTCAGAGCGAGGCCTGGAAAAATGAAAGCAGGAGGGGGCGGCGGGGAGTTGGGGATGAGGCGGCTGTGTGTGTGTGTGTGTGTGTGTGTGTGTGTGTGTGTGTGTGTGTGTCGAACTGCGTACCCCCAACCACTTGGGCTTTGTACGTTTTGCATCTGCTGCTTCTTCCCTCTTCTGCACTTTCACTTCCACGTTCGCCCGTTTTCTCCGTGATTCCTTTTGCCACTCTCTCTGTCTTGACTCTAACTTGCTAGTTGGTTACAGGAATTTTTACTTTTTTTTTTTTTGTAGCTTTATATCCTCTTGTGCCAACAGCTACACTGAGGGTATCGAAATGATGTGGATGAGCCCACATCGCTGGGCATACAATCCAGCCCATACCAGACAGTAGCCCAGTTAGCTGCCATTGTTTTCTTTACAAATTCCAAAGTTGTGCTTCGTCTGACTCTATTTTTTTTCATTCTATCTTTCCTCCCTTCCTTATTCATCTCCATCTTCATCCATGCACTTCTTGGGAACCCCACCACCAGCACCATCTTCTCCCCCACTGTTTGTAACCCCCTTTCTACACATACATGGAGGTAACCCGGTTGTTGTTGTTGTTTTTTTTTGTTTTTTTCAGTGTGGTGATGGTGGTGGTGGTGAACCGGGTAGGGGGGTGGGGGGTGGGGGGGTGAGCAGAGGGGAAAAAAGGGCCAGTAAAACAAAGAGAGGTTGTCTGCAGGCGAGGCAGGCAGGAAACGCTGGTCTCCCAGGACTCTCCCCCAGTCACTGCTCCTTGGCTGTCCTGCCGGCCCACACCAGATTGAACCTGACAGCCCCGCTGAGCCACGGCAGCCCACTTGCTATTTGTCCCTCCTCTCCTTCTTTTTTCCTCTCTCTATCTATTACGCTCGCCCTTCTTTCACTCGTTTGATCCTGTCCTTTATTCATTCTTTATTTTTTTCTGCTTTGTTGCAAGTTCGTGTCCCTTATTTTACTTTATCCATGTGTTTTCGTTACTTAAAAGTCCCTCCCCTCAGTCACAGTGACCAGTGGCCCTCAGAATGAAATGGACTCTGTTTGTTGAAATATCAATCGTCAATGTTGTTTTCAATGGGGGATTAGGAAATGAGTAAAACACTAAGACTCTTGTGCGGCTGGTTATCGGACAAACATTGTTTTTGTGGCTGCAGTGAGATTAGAATCTTAAATTCAGCTATGATGAAATGAGAAATAAGGAGTTTTATTCAGAGTAGCCCCTTTCATTGTTTGTTTTGGCCAAACCAAGCTGTGGAAATGTTGGGATCCACAGGAGGGCAGTATTGTACAGTGTTTCCAAAAAGCCAAACACACTATGGCTGCTGGTGATACAGTTTATGTTGATGGATGTTTTATGAGGCGTGAAAGATGTTTTATTGACTTTATTGATTTTATCAGATCAACAACTATAATTTTCAAATTTCAATAGTTGCTCAGTGTAGGTATATAGGTAAAAGGTAAAGGTAATATATATAGGTATATTAAAATTGAAAAGATTGCCAGTTATTAAATGGTCACTGTTTCAATTTGTAAGGCATAATATATTTATCATGTTTGCTAATGTGGAGGATCTAAATGCACCTGAGAAAAATTAGAAAATAAATGAGCAATCAGGTCTAGAAAACAAACTCCCCCACATATTCAGATGGAGTCAGAACACTCACTCACGACCGGAGCCTCAAAACATATTGATGTAATCACCATACCTACTCATTTGAATGAATAATTATGCATATTGTGTGACAGCACAACACTGCGAGCCATATTTTCACTGATGGGGAACTGATGTAGACCTGACTGTGGTTGGACTCGGGCTTTGAGAAAGTATGGGTGGTTTTATGACCTTTGACCTTCATTCTTGTCTCAGGATTGGTCAGATGGCTATATTTGGTTACATGGTTATTGGTTTTTAACTTGACCACTTTTTTTTCTTTCATTTTCTGCTTCTTCTTCTTTTTCCTCTGGCTCTCCCTCTCCCTGTAACACCTATGGGCGTGCTCGTGCCCTTAGACTTGACCTTCTTCATCACTCTGTACACCGCACATAAATTTCTACCTGCTATTTATTGACCTGTCCGGAAAAAAAGGGGGAGAAACAGGAGAAACTCTGGCTCATTACTTTTTATATCTCATCAGACGAATAGATACAAACTGCCAGCTTTTATGGTCACTCAGCCTGCTTCACAAACATTCAGTCAATACTCTCCTGCTCACAGCCGGCTGATCCCAGAGTCGGCCTGTCATCCACTCTCCCTGTCCAATGCCCTCTGGCAGAAACACTGCTGCCTAAATATATTTACAGATCAGGATAAGAGTGTGTGTGCATGCTGCACACAACACATATCTGGTCACATTATGCATCATATTTCCCTGCTGGCAACTGTTGTAGCTCACAGTAATACACACAGTCAGAGGTGCTAGGCAGGTGTACCACGGGTATACTAAAATATAACAGTGGGCTTGTGTTACAGTGACTGATTGTGACTGGAAGCCTTCACCTTCACACTCACTCAGCGTCACAGGTTTGAACTACAGATGCACAGCAGGTAGACTCTATGCAAACTGGGCCAGTCTGGCTGCTTGTCAAGGTCTCATGCAATTAGATTGTGCACAGACCTGCAGGTATGGCCTTTGTGTGTGTGTGCATGTGTGTGTGTGTGTGTGTGTGTGTCTGCTGCACGTTATTTTACACAAGACCTTCGTTTTGTGGTCGGCGTGTTGCAAGCTACTCAACCGACTGCTGCTTGTGCCACCTCCATTTCAACCACCACGCCGTGCCAGACAAAACCACATTAGTTTGCCCAGATATCCTGTAAGGAGCTTCTCGAACCATGTTGTGATGAAGCCCGTTTGGCAGTGGCATCCCTGAGCCTGGCCAGAACATAAGACGAGAGAGGAACGGTTGCCACATACACAAACACAGGCACGATTTGAGACAGTAACTTGATGCACTAACTAAACGTGCAGGGATTTAGTCTGAGAACTTCAGCACTGGTTACCGGTCTTTTATGTTATTTATCGTATATATTTTACTATCTTTCGAAAATAAAAACAAACAAATTGGCTAATTTTTTCTCTTTCCCTCCGTTTCCCTCAGACCCTTCATATGATGCTGTACGGCGGACAGGATGGACAAACAACATGCACGCTGGCAAAGGTAAGGACACAAGAGATCCTTGTGTGTACTCGCCTGGACAGTAGGTGGACAGTAACAGTATGGCGGTGACCCGAGTGGGTGAACTCGCAGGTGAAAAAAAACACTGAGATCGTTTGCAAACGTTATTCAACCTACGTCTGCGTCACGTCATTGAAAGTCCCAGCATCCAGAGTCTAGACGTGTGGGAGTGTCTCCTGGAGATTACAGCCTCAGCTGTCAGAACATGAGCACAGTCAGAATAAGTTAGTCCAGTCACCATCAACCTGCCCCTTTTATTTACACTGCACCTCTGCTGACTTGACCTCAAAATGTATAGCTTGGTTATCTGTTATATAGATTTTCTCTGAACCTTTATTTCTCTTTCGGCCTCTCTCTCTGTCTCTCACTGTCTCTCTCTCTCTGCAGGCTCACCAGTGGTTACTCAGAATGTGACTAAGTCCAATGAGCAGCCCAGAGCTCAGCCAGGTAACAGCTGACCAGTTTATAAGCAAATGCTTATAGATAATTTGTGCATACAGCCAGGGTGCTGACCCCCCGCATCCCCCTCTTTGGAATCATCCTAACCCCCTGCCCCCGCCCCCACCACCACTACCCCCAACCCCCAATACGGTGCCCCTACATACACCTCTCACATTCATTCCCATGTTGCCAGTTTCCATAAAACATTTTCTATTTGCTCTTTTCCTTTTTGTTTTTGTTCTCTAAAAAACAAAAACAAAATCAGCTTAATTTAAATGACTGCAGCCTGGGAAAGTGCAGAACAAGTGACTCATCAGCAGTTGAATAATGCAGTCTAATATCAGGCGTTGAGTGGTTACTTGCATCTGTATTTTGCCTCTTACCTCCCAGCACCATGTCTAAAAGCATTTGCCTTTGGATTATTTGTCATCAGCTCATTATGTAGAGAGCACAACAATCCGAAAACAACAAAACAACACCGGATGACACAAAACTCATTTCGTTTGCCGAACCTGAACTGTGACATTATAAGCAACAAGAAAAACCATTACCATTAACAAATATGATCTGATGTTGCTGACAAACTTATTTTGTCTTCAGTCTTATGTACTAATCATTGCATGTCAATTACACACACACACACACACACACACACACAAACACACACACACACTGTAAATAAACAGTAATCAGTGTGTGTGGTCTGACAGAGCTCTCCTTGTGTCCACAGATCCCTACCAGATTCTGGGTCCCACCAGTAGTCGCCTAGCCAATCCAGGTAATAGTTTGAGCATGATCCACTTGTTATGATTTAGCCGTTAGTGATAGGGAATCGATGCTTATCTCACTGCACATTAAGCTGATGCAGGGAGTGAAGTCTTTGGCTGGTGCATCTCTCTCTGAGTGCTATTTTCCTCTCTGCCGTCCACCATCAGGTTCAGGTCAGATCCAGCTGTGGCAATTTCTCCTGGAGCTGCTGTCTGACAGTGCTAATGCTGGCTGTATCACCTGGGAAGGGACCAACGGTGAGTTCAAGATGACGGACCCTGACGAGGTGGCGCGGCGCTGGGGCGAGCGCAAGAGCAAGCCCAACATGAACTACGACAAGCTGAGCCGTGCGCTACGCTACTACTACGACAAAAATATCATGACCAAGGTGCACGGCAAACGTTACGCCTACAAGTTCGACTTCCACGGTATTGCTCAGGCTCTGCAGCCGCACCCCACCGAGTCCTCCATGTATAAGTACCCCTCGGACCTAGCCTATGTGCCTTCCTACCACGCCCACCAGCAGAAGGTCAACTTTGTATCCCCACACCCTCCATCCATGCCAGTCACCTCCTCCAACTTCTTTGGACCCACTGCTCCGTATTGGAGCTCACCCACTGCAGGCATCTACCCAAACCCAAATGTTCCCCGCCATCCCAACACCCATGTGCCTTCCCACCTGGGCAGTTACTATTGAACCAGCCCATTTCCGTCCATCAATCCACCCTCTGCAAAGCCCCCGTTTCCCCACAACAGAGTCTACAGTTGCTGACCTGCACACCCAGTGATGCTAATACCAATGAAGACTAAGTTGATAGAGGCATTTGACCTCTGAAGGAATTTTGCTCCAAAATGAAGGATGGTTAGATTGAAGGAGGTTTTTTATATATATATATATGTGTAAGAATTTATAAACAACTGGATGCTATGCTCCAAAATGGAATACTACTTACCTTTACGTGACTAGCAACTGTTTCTTTATGTTTTTGGACGTGTGTCTGAGATTCCCGTGCCTTTCCGTTTTCCATCCTCCTGAAAGCTGCACCTCCGGGTGCTCTCACCCAAAGTTTCCCAAACCAAAGCCAGAGGATAGGAGAAACAACCCAAGTCTGTCTGCCTCTTCACCCCGCTACAGTACCAGACATGGGCCTATTATTAATGGGTCTCAATCTACATCCTACCCAGTACATTATGTACATTATGCTTTAAAGCATCCGCCTTTTCCGCTCTTTTAAAGGCTTGCTGGGGCTTCGTATTCCCAACACATCTACTCTTCTGTTTCCACTGGCTCGCTCAGCTCATCTGTCCATCTGCATCTTTATGTGTGTGTGGAGAGTCTTCTGGAATTTGCTGGATAAGGAGGAGCTCTCAAAGAGATGGACTTTTCTCAGCACTGAATGAAATTTGGCAACTGGAATATGCCATTCACGATTTAATTTATCCTCCAAACTGGAAGGCTAGAGAAGAGTTACATGCCGCAGAAGGAAGCGCTGTACAGAGTCAAAATGTAATTGAAGTAATTTGCAACAATAACTCAGCCCAGGTCAGATGTTTTCAGGGGGCCCACACACGAGGCTACTAAATGTTTGCCATGTTGTTGCCATTCAGCCATGCCATTTCCAGATGTTTTGTTGCTCGACCGTGTCAGTATTAATGTGAATGTCGTCCGGTTTGCGAAATGTGTAAGAGGGATGCCCTGCAGCGGAATCAAAATTTGTCAGATGTTTTCATTTGGAAACGCCTTAGTGGAGAAAAATAAAGTCTTTGGTCATTTAAGACCACGGTTGCTGCACCTGTCTAAAATACGAGAGTGCCTTTGTTGCGTATGGCTCAAAGCTATATGACCTAAGTGGATGTTTTTATTTGTTTGTTTTTATCCAAAATAACTTACAGTGCCATGAGTGCGTTCACTCTTACTATGAGGTGGCTTACAATGTGCTATAATGAGATCCAACACCGTAACCCTCAAAGTGTTAGTGCCTTGCTATAACTGCTGTTATTATAGCGTTACATCTTAAAATGTATTGTGAAATTCCCATACCATTCCCATATCGGACCATGAATCTGACAATTTTTGATTTTGAAGTGCACTCTGACTATAACGGCTGCCACGGTGTCTCCTTCCTCCTTCCTACGTAGGCCAGTCAGGACCGTATAGGTTAGTACAGAGTAGTGGCTTAGCATTAAGTCATATTAGTAGGCAGTCACATTGTATTTTTACCAGGGCTGGATCCTAGTTTGAGAGCAGCATGTGTGTTTGAATGTTAGTTTCTCACTGATCTAGAGCCCAGAAAAATGCACATGAATCTCAAGTCAGGATTTCATCCTCAGCGTGTAATAGTATCATGTCGAAACATATCCATCTTCGGGTGTTCAGAGCTGTTGATAGCAAAAGTATTTTCCTTCGGAGCAACTGAGAATGGACACTTGAAAATAAATTACTTGGGACTAAGTAGTTTATCAGAGAACAAGACCAATAAAGTATGACGAGATGAAACAAAGAAATCCTCAGATTCGCAAACGCTGTGCGTTTGTCAGACCTATTTTGTATTATTTTATAAGCATCAGTCAACTAGGCATTAAAGCAACTTACTGTATAAATTATGCAGAGTTATTTTCATATGTGACACAGTTTAAAAAAGTCAAGAGAATTAATACGAGTTGACCTCGGTCAAAAATGCAAAACCTTTTAAGTCCATTTCTGCTAAGTAGTTTGTTAAGCATTTGAGCGTTTTGATATCTGTACATTTGGGCAATACGTTTTAACATTTTATTTGTTTTCTTGTTATTGTTATAGTTTCTTAAAATTCGGCTGTAACATCCTAAATCTTTTTTTTTTTTTTTGTGCACAAGATATTTTCGTGTATTCCAAACCATAAATGCCTGCTTGAATCATAATCCAGTAGCCAGGGGGTTCTTTATTCTATATGCAACATGTAATTACGATGGTTTGTTTCCATTTTAAATCACCTTTTCTGTAAGATAACCGTAGGATTGGTAGCTTTTCCTGTACATTAAAGAATTTCAGGTATTTTATGCAAAACAATACCAACAGTATTAATATCCACAACCAGCTTCTCCTAAAGATTTATAGCTTTAAAGACCAATTGAAAAGGGAACATGTAATTTGTAGCATAAAGGAATTATTGTAATGTACCCTTAACTTCCATTTTTCACAAGCATTATCAATGAAAGGGATCTTTGCTACTACATATATGCAATGTATTTTGGATATCAAATATATATAAATATATGTGTGTGTGTGTGTGCGTGTGCGTGTGTGTGTATGTGTGAGGTTACGTGTGCATTGTGTGTAATTTTACAATTAACCAATGTATTATTATAATTATTATTGTCATTATTGAAATGTATGAATACCTTTTGGAAAAGGGCTTTGTATAGGAAAATGTGACAAAATAAATTTTTACCTCTCATTTTATAACTGACAATACTTTTTTTATCTTCACTGGCACCGCGAAACAAACAGACAAACATTAATTGCGACAAAACAGTCGTAATTTCAACATTTTACAAACACCTATGTTTAGCTTTTTCACCTGCATCTACATGTGTGTCACATGTCATGACTAGTTTTCAGATAATATGGAAATTCTGATGCTGCTGTTAGTTTTGTGTTGCAGGGTTTGTGTGTTCGTGTGTTGTCTCTCTCTACTTCCAGTTTCTCCTACAGAGCAGGTGATTGGCCGGCCGGCTTCACCTGTGGCAGCAGACGAGACTCACCTGATTCCACTCAGCTCATCTCCTGCTCTATAAAAGCCTGGTCTTCACTCCACTGCTCTGACTCATCTCTCTCTGTGTTACTGTGTCAGAGCCCAACAAACCGTTTCTTCTCTGTGAACCTTCAGTTCTTCACCTGTAGTTTGTCTCTATGGGGAAGAATCCACATGTCGTTCTGCTCCCTGACTCCACTGCCTGCAGTTTTTGCTTTTTGTTCTCCCAACATTAAAGTATTGTTCATGTCGACCTTCATGAGTCTGTTTCCGCTCTGGGGTCCAACCTAACTCGCAACTAACAGAAATTATGCAAATTCAGTTTCTTATTAAGAGAATATACCCTGAGTTAAGCCTTCGAGAAGCACCTAGTGTTTTACAGTCCCACATTATAATTTACAGTGTTTTCAGTGTAGATGGTGCTAAAATGTATCCACCACTAAAGAATGTAGATCAAACCTTTGACTCTCTGTTTTACTAATGCAGGTACTGTCAAAGTTTTATTTTCTCCTCAGCCATTACAAACCTGCACTTTCTTATCTCCACACCTTATCAGTACATCTAAGAAAAAATTGTATTAGTGCTTCAGTGTATGTTTGCTTATATTTTTACCTTTATCCTAAGAGATTTCAGTTCCTACATGAATTATTATTATTATATTATTATTATATAATGTGTTATTATAGTATTACATAGTATTATAACTTCATTAGGGTTGGCAACACTTGGATAGAATAATTCAGTCTTGTCTAAACCACTCTGATCGCTCTGCTCTGATGCATGATGAAAAAATCCCAAATGAATGTAATGAAACGCAAAGTGCACATGCAGATTAGTTACACTTCAGCACAGTGACTTCAGTCTTAATTACAAGCATCCATATGTACAATAGGTCCTCCCAGTATTTGGCTTCATGCAAACCCACCAACAGGTTCATGTCTCTTCATGCCATCTAATTGTCTCTCTGAACACACACTTTGCAATGATAGGTGAAGGTAATTTAACTGGATCAAATCGCAGCTACACTCTTGCAAAGTGCCCAATTAGTTTTGCATATATGAAGACTAAATTATGTATCACAGACACAGGAAATAGCCACCATGTTTTTTTTTAAAAAATATGCCCACCTAGCATGAATCATCTTTATACTGTTCACTAATTTTGCATACTTATATGCAGTCTGCTACCTCCTGTCATTTATTATTGCAGCATCCCTGGGTGCAGAGACACATACAAGACGATGAGCATATGCAGTTCATTAGAAAGGTCATAGTGGGAGGTCCGCTTTGACAAAACCTGTCAAAGCTCCATGCTAGCATACAGTATGTGCTGTTATTTATCTATAAATGGAGAGTTCTGGTTTCATGTTCACAACGTGGAGGCAAAATACTGGCCAGTAAACAACAGCTTTCATCTCCCAAACGCCATGGCTGTGTCCTATTTGGATCCCTGTTTGCTGTCACAACGTCGCTTTGTTTACAAATGAAAAGCAGTGATAGGGGTTGGCACCTGTCATTATGTTGCTTTGACCTTTTTTGATCACATCCCATATGTACGCTCTGGCCACATGAGACATTTCCAAATAATAATAATAATAATAATAATAATAATAATAATACAGAGCACACATTTTGTTTAATGCAAAAATGTCAGTGTATTTTTCCCCCCTTTGCAACAAATACAAAAAAAGACTTCCCAACATGATTCTTATAGTACAGTCAGTGCTTCATGCAGCAATATTTTAAGTGGTTCCTGAGAGCTCTGTTCTTTCACAATGTCTTCATTCAAGAGGAAGAAAACAACTATTACATGCACAGAAAAGACTGAGCGCCTGAGTCCAATCCTTTGATAGCACCTCAGTGCCTGAATAGTTAACACATACTCTTGTGGTTCAAGTCCAAGTGTCTCTTTGTACACGACAGCCTACAGTAGCATAAATTATTGAATGGCTTTTTATTTCCAGTATGGTCAGCACTGGTCCTTCAAGTAATAGCAAGATTGGTACCGTATTATTAATGCGCCTTGATAATTCTGCCTCTCCACGCCCAGTAAACCAGATGGAGAAAGGTCAATGGAAAGTTAGAACTACTTGTCTTCGCATACGGCAAGACCACATGAGTGCCTGGAAAACTTTGTCATCTTAAATGACAATGTGTCCCTTTTTCAAAACAGGTTTCTGGTCAGTAGACAGTGGCAGGTGTGGTTTAACATATACATTCTTTACAATACCTGCCCCGACCTACAGACAGATTTCTATCTCTGCTAGACACAAACACATGAATAAGAAGGTTTTCTTTAGTTTATATTTAAATGCTACATAATGCACTCTACCAGTAGGTCACCCCACCTAGCATTAGCACCCATTTGTCCTTCAGTGTCATGACTTTGACTTTGTGACAGACGGACGTCTAGCAGTCAGTTTTTTTTATTTGTTTGCACCAGTTAAGGTTATGTCTTAACCATTTCACAACTTGGTGACACTTGGGGGATCGATATCAATCACCTCAAAGCCCTCATTGTCATGTCCATCTTTGGAGTGGTGATGATGACCCTTGATATTGTGGAAACAGTAGGCACAGTGTGCAGTAGCTACAGGCACCACCTTGGAGAAGTTGGAGAAGTCTACTCTGTACTTGCCCTCCTTGCTTTTGGAGATGATGGGCAAAAAGTTGTAACCCCACATGATCTCCTGAGGAATGAAGGAGGTCCGCACTTGGCAGGAGGAGCTGGTGGACTCAGCTGTGCCATCTAGGAAGACGACCAGCTCGAACTCTTGCTTGTGGAGTGTGTCCACTGCCATCTCGAAGAAAGGGCTGCTCTTATCAATGATGTGGTAGAGCGTGAGAGGACATACGAAGAAGAGATTGTCCTTCCCGGCGTCTACCGTGAAGTCAATATTCACCTGGTCCATGATGATCATCTCCCCATCTGGTGTGACTGTTGTTCGCATCATCTTGCCGTAGAGCTGGCTCCCTATCATCAGGGTCTTCCGAAGGTTGGCCACTCTAATCGATAGGCAAAGGGAACCGTTTTTGGGGCCGATGACAGCCATGTCACTAAATGTGATGGTCTTTGCCCTCTTTTTAGGGAGAGAGATTTTGGACAGGATGACTCCACACATGAAGCAGTTGATAATGGCCCCGAGGAGGGATTGGATGATGAGAAGAGCCACAGCACCTGGGCAGAGTGGGGTTAATGCTCGTCCACCATACCCAATAGTGGTTTGGGTTTCAAGGGAGTAGAGGAATGCAGTGGTAAGACCTACAACATTGTCAACACATGAAGTGTGGCCCGCCGGGGGTTTTTGCCACGTCAGGTCTCCATTACTGCGGGCAATCCAGTACCACAGCAGACCAAAAATGAACCAGCTGAGGGTAAAAGAGGCAACGAAGAAGAAGATAACAAAACGCCATCGGATTTCCACAAAGGTGGTCCAGAAGTCTGCCAAGAAGGCAAAGTGGCTGCTGTACTTGATGTTTCCATACTCAATGTTACAGCGGCCATCTTTAGTCACTAGTCTGGTCCTGCGGCTTCTTCGCTCTGCCAGAGTGTCCTGGATACGTTTGTTAAATGTTTCAAACATTTTCTACAAGTCTACGACCTAGAAAACAAGAAAACAAAGGAAAAGATACAGATACTGTATAAATACATTGGCAAAAGGCAGGCAGGTGTCTGCTCATAGATGACACTGCATCTGGGCCCCTACCACACTGTAATGGCCCAGTAATAACCATTTAAAAAAGATATAAATAAAAAATATCCATGGTGGGGACCCATTCACTGTATTTCCTATCATTTAAGCAGTCAGGCAGTAACAGGGTCTATCATATTGTCTGTCATACTTAAATTCTGTAATTCAAGACTACAGTCAAATAGTTAAATGTCATGATGACATGACATTTACTTGTCAGGTGCCTGAAGGGATGAAAAAATATTAGATGCAGGCACATACTGTGCCAAGGACAAATATGATATATTTCCTATACATTGAGCTATATTCAGCATTCTGTTTTTTTATTTAGTACAGACTCTGAAATCAAGATATAATTACTGGATTTTTTTTTTGGCGCATTTAAATTTAAAAGAGAAAAATCTGAGCACCCGTTCGACTTCTGCATGTAATGTGTCTTTCTTGTTTTCCCTCTTCAAATTTTCGGAGCAATGACTCTTACTGTCCTTATGTACAGACTCGTGTTTTTTTTTTTTTTTTACAGTCTTTATTCCCATTGAAATGGATGGATGCAGCAATGCAGGTCTCATGTTAATTATTCTAATCCTAATACTAAAGTTCTCAAATTTGTTGGATGGTGAATTGGCAGCATTGGCTACATGGAGGTTTCCAAATAAGTACATCTATTTTTTTTTTTTTTTTTTTTTTTTTGCCAAGTCATGGAAACAACCTATTTGGATCATGGTGTGCTTGTTGGAGAGTGAGAAATAGGACAAAATGATCAGTGCAGTCCTAGAAAGTTCACAGCCTGTCATTTTGCCAAAAGAAATGGGATAATTATGCTTTGAAGGTTTGGTGCAGGCTTAATTTTTTTTTTCTTTTTTGGAAGTACACCTAGTTATTCCCCGCCTAATGATTTGGTCAGCAAGTTTGCAGATTTTAACTATTTATGTATTTTGATTGTAGACAAAGACGCACAGTCATTGTATTTGTTAGGATGTGGTTCTTTCATACTTCTACCCAGAGCAGGGATTTATCAAGACTGTCGATTTTAAAAAGATGACTATAATACTATAACACTATAAAATGTTTGTTTTTTTTTCTTACTTTTCAAAATGCACAAATACAAATACAAAAATACAGTAGATTTGGTTCAAACTCACCTCTATGACTCAAAGTGAACGTTGCCTGATGCACATGTGAAAGGATAATGAATGACCTTCCCCAGCTCAGCCTCCTCCCGTCTTTGTGTCTTTCTTGCTCACGGCAGATAAGAACAATTTCAGTGTGTGTTCCTCTTAATGCCTGTTCTCTTGTACCTGGGTGCATTTATACTGTCCTGTCCTGGTGTGCTCGCATCATCCAGGTGATGTTCCCGCCCACAGAGACATCAAGTACCCCTCCGCCCCCAAACAAACACAGGCATGCATACCCTTCCCCCAGCTTCTATTACCTTGTGTTTACGCCACAGATGCCTGACACCAAGGGCCAGGCTGACCTCCAGAAGCCACACTCCCACTTTGCTACAGACTTTTCAACACTTGTTTTCAGTTGATTTTTTTTACATATATCTATATAAGGTTACGTTTATGGTTCTGGTACGCTGCGTCTCAATGACGTTACAGAATGTGATGCATTATTTACTGTAGACACACATTTTTATTGGCTCTGTTTTGGGTAAATCCATTGTTTGCAGTTGGTTCAAGAATTTGGCAAAGCTCCTGTATGTCTGAAGCTGCTGGAGGGTGCTTTTTAGTACCTGATATGAACATTATTAGAATCATATTGACCTTGTAATATATTTTTATAATAAGAGGGAATTTTTCCTCCACCTGTGTGAAATTTGTCACAATGAAAAAAAAATATTTAACATATTTCAAGGACAGTATTGTCATTCTTATCATCAACACTTCACGGAGCTGCGTTGAGATGAAATACTGGGACTGACGGACATAAAGTTCTGGTACGCTGCGTCTCAATGACGTTACAGAATGTGATGCATTATTTACTGTAGACACACATTTTTATTGGCTCTGTTTTGGGTAAATCCATTGTTTGCAGTTGGTTCAAGAATTTGGCAAAGCTCCTGTATGTCTGAAGCTGCTGGAGGGTGCTTTTTAGTACCTGATATGAACATTATTAGAATCATATTGACCTTGTAATATATTTTTATAATAAGAGGGAATTTTTCCTCCACCTGTGTGAAATTTGTCACAATGAAAAAAAAATATTTAACATATTTCAAGGACAGTATTGTCATTCTTATCATCAACACTTCACGGAGCTGCGTTGAGATGAAATACTGGGACTGACGGACATAAATAGGTGATGGAACAAGACAGCAAAGGCTGCGGTGATTAAAAAGGCGATGTTCTACATTCGAACAAATGGCCCTGCGGGGGCGGCCAAGAACCAAACATGGCCAGTATGTTCTGAATGCTGAGAGGAGGAAAGTTTGGATTGTGATGGGTCATTTTTCAACAGCATTGTTCCCTATGTAAGTGATGAAAAAGGCTGCAGTATTACCTTACGGACTGCAGATTGTGTGAACTATTGACAGCCACAACGCACAGCCGTTGACACACAACGGATTAGGCTCGCTATTGTAAAAAGATGATGAAGTATTTATTACTATTATCAAAGAGGTGTTTTGCCTGTTTGTTTTATCAACTCCATTGATTTTTTTTATATCAGACAAAGGCTGGCGAATTGCCACTGGCACACATGCACCATTCGTTGGACTGGTTTAGCATCTTAAGTGTTGCGGAGGCAACATCTGATTTGGTACCAATGCAATCTGACACAGTCCCTGCTGCGTAATAATGATGATGACGATATAATGGAAAGACCCAGTGATTCTTTTGTTTATGCTTGAGAAGAAAACAACCATAATTCTTAAAAAGATCCAGTCAACTGCTATATAACTATAATAAATATAAATTTCACTATAACCGAGTGACCTCATTGGATGTATTGATATGCATTTATTGAAATAAAGTGTAAAGCTACAACAACACAACAACACAAAATGCAACAAACAGTGATGAACTAAATCTCGAACCTCATTTGGATCGAACACAAACCCAGTACAGAATGTAACACAATATTTTTCCAAAATAAAAGTTTAGTCTAATTTCTATTCACTGCTGCAACCTCTGGTGACAGGCTGACTCTGTGGCGTGTAAACAGAAATTCACTTTTGCCGTTGTACTTATGATAAGCTGATTAGTACACAACCACCGTCACTGCAAGCCCACACTGAATCGAAATACACAGCTCAACACTTAAGTTCCTTTGATAGTTAGATGCCTTGTGGGGAAAGTAAACAATGGCAGTTTCTCTCTGCATCAATTGGAGCACTCAAATGAATGGTGTTGGTTTCTGCATCAGTTTCTGTCAATCAACTTTGGGCCCAAGAGACTGGCAGCCGTCACAATGACCTGCTAATTTTCACCATTTACAAGGTGATCAGGAGCATAACAAAAGGTTAATAATTATAATAATAATAATAATAATAATAATAATTATGTTTAGCATGAACCCTAACCCCAACCCCAATCCTGATAGATGCCACTGTCTCTGGCACCAAAAAGAAAAGTTATACAAGGAAATGTATAACTTTTCTTGTGTAACAATCCAACAATTATAAAACATTTAAATGCACACATCATATTTAGGATGAGTTGTTAGTGTAACCACCTTGCAATTTTATCTCCAACTGCTGGGAGAAACATGTGGCTCAACTAAATGCTCCTCTCTGTGATGTTGGTTGTTGGATCAGGTCAGTGGTAGTAGGGCTTGTCTCTGGAAAACCACTCTGAGATGGCTCAGGTTGAACCAAAACAGGAAAGCACACCGACCAGGAAACCATAATGATGGCCTGATAGATGCTCTAATGCTTAACCTGTTTTATGCACTTTGTGGGGTCATAGTGTTGCGCAGATATCGAGTTAGAAGCAGTGGAGATAAAAGGTGGGCTGCAAAGACATTTTGAATTGTATCATATAAGCAATTCAAAGTAGATCAGTGCCAAAGGGTGGGTTTATAAAACAGAGGATACGTACAAGACCTTTAAATAGTGTGCCTACGCCCATAGGTGATATTGATTCAGCCAAAAACGTTAAAGGTTTATATCCTTGCCTCACATTGGCCCCTTTTTGGTTCCCTTCGCTTAACCTTTGCTTTTTATAGGACAGTATCCAGTTTATCAGGTGAATTCTCAGAATAAGGACATCAACTCACACTGGTTTCTGTCAATATATTCTGTTATTACAGCTGCGTACATCCTACACACTGCAACATTAACCCATAGATTGCGTTACTTCTTTAGTCAGATTAATTGCACACCAGCAAAAAAAAAGAATCCGCTGCAGTCAGATTTAGTTACGAAGTAAACCCTTCTAATTGATGTTGGGGTGGATGCAAATGAGGCCTTAATGTGTTGTTGTCTTGATTTGTGATTCAGATCAAGAAGAGTGTGTTGCTTTTGCATAGTTTTATCATTCATCCCGTGGCTTCATATTTTCATACTTTCCCATCTGCTTGGGTTAAATTGAATAGGTTTTGAGCGTGTGTGTGTGTGTATGTGTGTGTGTGTGTGTGTGTGTGAGCGAGCGAGCGATCGAAAGAGTGTCTGTAAATGGAAACAAAACAGTGTGTGAGGGGACCATGCACTGATGGCAGCCTTTTTGCTGGGTCATCATGTCAGTGAGCATTTATATTCCATATCCATCTTTCTCAGAGCAAAAATGGCAAAGTGCTAAATGCCAAACACTGCAATCCCAGGCTGAGCGTTTTTGCTTGTAAAGCATTTGCTTCTTACAAACAGGCTGCAAAGCCTTTTTCCGGGAGATTTCTGTGCCCTCTGCCGCCTTGTTGTCAGCTTACTTTTGTGCAAGAGCATCTCGTCGGGTAAATGTATGAGACATAGGAGCGCAGATAAAAGCAAGCTGTTGTGATTATAATGATCATGCTGTCCATGCATTCAGTACCGGTGCCTTTGGGTGCAATGTGCATATCAATAGGAGCCTGCAGACGAGGGCTTTGGCTGTCAAGGCTGAATGACGACACAGATGAGAAGCCTGGCCAACAGGGTTTGCAGGGAATTTCCACTACACTACACTTTGATTGATTGTCCATTGACTGTTGGACTTCATCAAAAATAATGAAATAATGCATTATTAATTTATTTTTTGTTACTATGCCACACATCATCTCTTTATAACCACAGTTGGCTTCCAAGATGATTTCCACCTGGGATGGGATGTAATGCAGAATGTACTGTAGTAAAGCTCTTTTATGCATATTTTGCCAACTGGATTTAATTTACTGTAAGATATTTAATTTCTGCCATGAATCTATGTGGAGGTAATTACCTGTAAAGCGTTTGTGTGTGGGAGAAAAGTGTGTTGGGGGGGGGGGGGGGGGGGGGTGTGGGGGGGGGGGGGGGGGGGGGGGGGGGGGGGGGGGGGTCACAAGGGAGTTCCTCTTCTTCTGGTGAATCGACCAGCAGTTTGGACGTCGCAAAGGTCACAGTAGGGGTCACGCAAGTATTTTCATCCACCACTCAATATCTGCAATGAAACCCTCTCTCCCTGTCCTACACCCACCACTCACCCTGATTAGGCATCCACATCCACCCCACCCGCCCTGAGACATGGCGAATGGCATGTGCAGCGTGTGCGTGTATTTATTTATTTTTTTGTTCAATGTAAAGTGACACCTGGTGACAACATCTGCATGAGAGCAGTGAACTATTGTACCGCTCAAGGGATTATACCTCCTCTCAGTTGTGGATACAACTACAGAGCCACTATATCACATTTCATGTATTTTTCACAGTCCTTTATTCTTCTTTTCTGGCTACTTTATTATTTTTTTCACCTTAAGGACTCAGGTGATATTTGCAAATGGAAAAAAAATGCAGCCTTTTGGTGACAAGGACTAATCTCTGCTTCGCAGTGGTTATAATGACAGCCTGACAGCGCCTCCCTTGCATATTGAAATACACCACATATAATGCACCGTTCGAGGAAAAGGTGCCTCTGAACTTGCATATTAACCATGCATCTTAAACATACATAAACATGTATGTTTTGCAGCTAGAAGGTAGCAGGGAGCTCAAAAGATCCTTCTGCCCTGCAGGGATACTTTACCTGTCAGTAAGAACACAAGCAGACAGCAGTTCCCAGGTGTCTTTATTTTAACACATAGCCATTAGAGGAGTATCCTGCTATAAAACATGGATGCAAAACCTTGATAACAAATGGACATTGACATATTGTGTTTGATAAATTGGATTTAAAATTCATGATCTGTCTGTCAGCGTTTTCATCTAACATCTTGGAGATAAACAGATAAAAACCTTCACGTTTCCTTGGAGGGAGCTGAAGGTGCATTCCATTCATTTAAGGTTTCCCTCCTGACTTGAGAAATGCCAGAAATGATCTTGCAACAGACAAAGGTAAACAGCGGTGCCAAACAGCTACTTCTCCAACAGAGAGATGCCGCCTCTCTCTGCTTCCCATTATCCCTCACTTACCCAATATGACCAGCGATCAATCATCTTTATCAGCTGTTACACAACTGATAAAACATCGGAAATGGTTCAGATATTTTTACAGTGGTCAGTCATATACACATATGATTATTCACTGCTATACCAGTGTCATCCACACAGAGTCACTGTGCCAGGACTGTGCAGTGGTGTGTCCAGAGCAGCACAGATCAGTCACTTTCTATTAAACTACTCCCACGTGTTAAATTGCAGCAGGATTGCTTAGTGCTGCTGAACAGTGTGTGCATTTTAAAGCAGATTTACATAGCGCACAATCATTTGTGTCAACATTCTGAGGAAAATGTACTGTAGGAAGACATGTCCCCATGTTTTCCTGTGACTACAGCTTTTAATACGCAGACATGACATCTGCATTGTGCATTATCGCTGTGGTCCAGATCATCACATCGAAGATCATCACATCCAATCATCACCAACAGCCGAGTGCACCACTCTGACTGTTGCTTGTCAGAGAGTGTTGAGTGGTTATTAGATATGATCTTTAATTATTGCTGTATAGACATGATTTATTTGAGGAGACTTAGGGACTCTGTGCACCAGGTTAAAAAAAACACACACTACAGAAGCTATAAATTATGCAGTCAGTATGGTGCTGCGCTATAGATCTTCACACTCACATGATCCATTACTGAAATACTAATAGATGTAGTAATTTCCTAAACTTAAGCTCCTTTATATAAAAAATAAAGAGCCCTGTACTCTCAGAAACACTGTTTGTTTTGTACGTTGATGCCTTGGACCAATATGTTGACACTGTTGCACAGTTAAAGCTTCACCACCTTGCGCAGAGCGATTGTTTAATAATTGAAACATGTTCTGTGACAGACGTACTGTACCTTCCCTCTTCATGCATTCACCAGCTCCTCGTGCTATTAAATACTCTCGCTTTCAGCTCAGCTCTTTGTGCAACGCCAAATGTAAATCAATAGCATTTGGTTAAAAAGAGTAAGAGTTCACCCAGCAGGAGCAGCTTCAATTATACAGCACCTGCATCCTTTTGCTTAATTATCCTCTACTGGGGTGTGACACCGTTTTTGCAGGAATATTGTTTTGCATATTCATCGAACCCAGACTCAAACACAACTTCCTCCACTGATGCCCTCGTGTTAATGTGTTTATGGTGGTTGTCCGCCGGTGTCAATTCCTGCCGCTTTTTGTTCTGAGCTCCTAATAACAACGCAGTTCATCACGGTACCATAAGCTCTGACACAAGGATCAATCAGAGCTAATGAAGCCTGGGAGGAGGTGAGAGAAATGGAAGAGGGACGAGCCAAAGAGGCGATGAACGGGAGAGAGGGGGTGGGGGTGAGGGGGGGCGGACAAGGAGTTCCTGGAGGACAAAGGATACTGGAGCTGTTGGAGCAGAGAGAGGATTTGGGAGAAATGACGCTTCCTCCTCGCTCCATGCACAGAAGAACTCATTCCTCACTCATTCCTCATGACAACTGTGATTTCTTCACCTGATGTCCATGAATGCGGGCGGGTCCGAGCAGCTGGTTTGGACTGAAACGTTTTACACCTACACTGACCCCCGACCCCCCCCCCACGCCGATCTGAACCGTCTCAGCAGAATGGACAAATCAATTATTTACATCCTGTAGTTCCCCTTTACAGTCTCTCCTGTTTTACACCGATTTAAGAAACGGCTCACGTGCTGCAAGCAGTGTGTTATTTTCCATTCGGCATGAGAAATACCAGGAATAGCACATAGTGACTTTGTTTCATATGGAAATGTGTGCATAGATGAATATTAAATCACACGCAGATCATATATAACCCTTTACTATTTGCATTCGGTGTCTTCATCCTGCAATTCATCTTCGCAGGATAATCCACAGTTTGATACATTTAATGCGCCGTTTATTAAAGTGCCAACTAAAAGCCTGTTGTGTTGTGTTACCAACGCCCCTTTGTCTTTATGCAAATGCCCTATCTGCACTCTACCCAAGTTTTCTCGGAGCACTTGAAATAATGAATGTGCCAAGAAGCTTTATTAATGTGTGATTAATGTGAGCCGGTGAAGTCAGCTGAAGGGATTTCTCCACAGGATGAGCCGTGGAGGCAATAAGGTGGAAGAAGGCTCAGCTTTGATCAATAAAAGTGTAAAGCCAGGAGGGGACATAATTACACATGGCCTGGATCTGAACCACTGGAGGCCATGTAGATCACCAGCCCTTCATGATCACTGCTGAGATTAGCACCTGTACCTCAGGAGCAGGTCTGGCACAGAGGTTGTATCCCTCGGCCAAATCCCAAGCTCCTCATTACTGCAGCCGCGCTCCTGGATATTCCATAATCTGCTGTTATTGGCTGCTCAGCTGGTGGAGGCTGGGAAGGAAGTATGTCCCAGTCATCCCACCGCTCCCCTGTGACTCGGGGGGGTTGGGGCTGTGGGGGCACGTGCAGGACAGAGGGGCTGCAGTCATAAATCTCCCAAAGTCAACGCAGGAAGTCCATGAGGTGGTAATAGCTTCCTCTGTTGCTCCTCCCCCACTTGTCATCGTGGCCATATCTTTCACTCTCTGCGCTCTCACTCTCATCGCTCCTCCTCCGTTCCTCTCGAGTTTACATTCAATTTTCTGCACGCGCATTGCATCTCAATGTCAAGGATCACACATCACACACATCATACATCACGCGCCTCCCCGCGGCGGGTCCTGAGCAGCATCTTAAAGCCCAGGTAATAAATGAGTCCACAGACTCAGCCCTTTTTGAATTCATGTTTTCATTTAATGGCCGCCTCAAGAGCAGCCTGCTCATCACTATGGTCAGTGTGATGGTAACGTGGCCAGGCCGAGGTCAGGCCACTTTCCCATCTGTTTTTTTAAGGGGATCATTTACAATATGTTAGGAGCTGCAGGATGGAAATTGCTGAAACCAAATGTGATTTGTAGGCTCAATCTGAGGAGGTTTTTTTTCTTCTTATTGTTGTTATTATTATTATTATGCGAAACGTCGCTGTCCCCCTGGTTTCTCTGTCTGACGGCTGATCCTCAGAACCTGCATCTCATCCATTTTCACTACTTTCTTCTGCTTCTGCTCCTCCTGTTGTTTTGCTCTGTGTGTCTTTTCCATCATCGCTTCATTCTGCTCCCACCTCATAAACCCTTCGGGCTTCTTCTCCAACTGCACTTTTAGAACAATTGATTGAACCCCACACCTCTTCACCATCACTCTTTTCCTGTCTGCACCACCACCAACAACACACACACACACACACACACACACAGATGCAGATGCTCTGTACAAAAAGCATTAAAACACACATAATTAAAAAAAAAAAAAGGACAAATCGTGGGAGGCATGAGGAACAACTTAGAGGAGCAGCATTCAAGGCAGCGCATGCATATTTACATCTCCTCTCTCATCCACTCAGTATCTCTCTCTCTCTCACTCCGTCTCTCTCTCTCTCTCTCTCTCTCCCTCTCACACACATATACATACACACACACGCTCACACATGCACAGAGAGAGCCCCCCTTCACACAGGAGTAGATAGAGAGCGAGAGCAGAAGGAGCTGGGTGGCAGGGAGAGAAACAGGAGGGCTGCTGCTGATTGAACAAAGCCAGGAGAGGAGTGCACGGTCCTGGTTGGAAGAGCAGCTGTGAAATGCCTGGAAGGGAGCCTGCCAGCTACTCCTGCAGAGACCTGAAGGTAAGTCTCGTGCACTGCTGATCAGAGAAAGAGCAATGGAACGGACACAGAGCGAGAGAGAGAGAGAGAGAGAGAGAGAAGCAAAAGAAGAGAGGGAAGGTTCAAAAGCTGCTGATGCATGATACGACTGTGGCGCCACATCCGAGCTGCCTTGGCTGAATGTGTCCGCGGATGGCAGCGCACGCTGTGATCGCATTATGTGTTTCACTGCACGGCCACAGATCAAATCTGGATCAGGCAGCCCAATAAAGAAAAGTGTGGGTGACCTGGGGGGAGATCAGGAACTGTGTGAGAGTCACACATCTGGAGACGGAGACGCAGCGGCAGATAAGGAAAAGATGACGGACGAGAGCGTGAGAGCAGTAACTCTTCTTGCCTCCTTCACCGTATGCGGTGCCATTGCAGAGATACATAGATCTATCATCAACATGCATGCCCTTGCCCTCGCAGTGGGGGCAGGGTAATCACAAAGCCGACGGATTCCTCTGACGCAAGCAGGGAAAGAGCCTGTCAACACGCCTGCCTACTCGTGTGCCGCGCCGTAGTTCTCTCAGTGCAGTGCAGGAGTTTTACGAGCACAGCAGCAGCAGCAGCAGCAACAAGAGCTAATCCAGAGTGAATGTGCAGCTATCTGTGTGATGCACAAGTGTGTGTGTGTGTGTGTGTGTGTGTGTGTGTGTGTGTGTGTGTGTGTGTGTGTGTGTGTAATAAAAGCAGGAGATAAAGCTTTGGGCGTGTGTGGTAGTTTTTCATGAATATTGTAAGCTACGCTGACGACATTGAGAGAGAATCACTCAGATTGATTCCCAAGAAACTGGATGAGGGCTGTTTGGTGCTTTCACGTCTGATGTAGCTGCTCCAGTCCACTGCACGCCGCAGCGCAGCTCCAAGAGTTGTCGCTGTTAAACTTTGATGACGATGCAGTGGCCTATAAGCAGCACCATTAATCAAACCCATCACCCCCCCACCCCTGTCCTCGCTTGTATCGCCGTCACCAGGGAACGTCAAGACGCCGTTGAAGCAGCGCGTGGACTCGGTCATCATTTTTTAATAACTCGTCTCAGGCGCGCCGCTGAGAGCTAACTAAGCGGAGGCCATCTCTGCTGTCATCTTTAACGACATTTTTACATATGGTACATTCTCAGCTCAGTCTCTGTGGAGGGGGGTGGGACGGCCCACTCTGACAGAGTGATTTCTTAATGCTGGCTAAACTTTTATCAGTGCGCTGCACCCTGCTGGTTGAACTGTGAGTGTGGGAATCAGCGAGATGTGTTGCTTTTTGATGGACGGCCTTTTGACCTTATTATCACTGGTGTTACTTTAGCAGCGACTCGGCGCTGTGGACCTCATTCCCCTCCTGACTGGGTTATTATCCATGTCCTGATCTCCCTAACAAGAGCACAGAGCAGGGCAAGGGGTTGATGTAATGATCAGCAGGATCTGAGGAGCATCTCCAAAGAGAAGACACTGTGAATAATTAATTGGATCTGTTTATTTAGTCAAGACACTGGGTCTCAGGGGGGCGAGGGGGAAGGCTGCGCTCTTCAAGCGGATCCATGTTCTCTCATACCGCAGCGGCACATTTGTGTCAAAAGCTTAGCCAGGCGTGAAGACTTGGGTTTTTTTTATTATTATTATTATTTAGTGGGTAGGAAAATGTGTGTGCATGTCAGGAAACGGCATAAAAAAGCAGTTCATTATTGTGGGGCTCTTCCTGGAGCGAGAGGCGTATGCCTGGTTTGTGCCACTGAAATGTATTTATTCACCTTAAGCTCCAGTTTAAACACTTTGCTCCTGCACAAAAAAAAACTTTGTGTATAATTTAAAATTCATACACTCTGATTGAATATACTGTGTATGAATACCGTGCAGTCTTCTCACATCTTAATGAAATGGAGCCGCAGCATAACATTTCATCCACGGTCCTGTCACCTCCTCTTAGGAGAACCACTCCATTTACGCCCTCATAACTCTGCTCCTCATGCAAATACCAGCCCCTGTGTCCACCGTCTTTTAAAGTGTCACCTACGATACTTATGGAGAAGATTTATGGTACGGCTATGACTTCTGGATGCATGTGTTCCTCCTATAATCTGTCGCATGGAAAGTTGATATAGTAAATGGAGCAGCTGCTTCTGCCGACACAGCACAAACAAACTGTCCTCTGTTTGCTGGTGCGACAACTGCTTCACCACACCTATGCCAACACAAATGACTTGTTGGCATAGGTGACGTCCATACTCTTTGCTTACATCTGCAACATATGTGCTTTCTATTCAAATATACCTGCTTTTCATGTATCCCCTGACATGTGTGTCTGTGTGGATGGGTTTAACGTATTGTGATTGTGACCTGCTTGGGGACCACAGATGAAAATCAGTGCACATGGATTTAAGTAAAATAATAAACAAACGCACACTGGTGGTGCCACCTACCATGGACAACGGACAACAACAGAAACTACAATCCTCTGCAAAATGTAAAAACTGCTGCTTGAGTCAGTTCCTCTTGTCATTGAACTCACCAGCAACGGAGTTGGTAACATTCAAGTGGCAGTGGAAAAGGAATAACATAACAAAAGCACCAGTAAGACCGTGCTGGGTTAATGCATCGCAGATTAGATTTGTGTGTGAAATTGGAAAATGCGTTTTGGGCATCGGCTGAATCCCATGTCCAGGTAACCCGGCAGACAGGAATCTTCATAACGGTTCACCTTCTTATCTGCCAGCAGCAGGTTATGGAGACTGAGAATGGAATGTTTACAGTATCTCCTGCTCCTGGCTAAGCCACTGTGGCTAGACCAGGCTTTATCTGGGCTTAGTTTAATAGAGGAGGATCCCTCATTCTATTCATGAGGACTCCTTTGTTACGCGTGACAGACAACGCCAGCGATGTGCTACGTGGTCTCATGTCCGGCTAATAAGCATTCAGGTCAGGCCGGTTTGACTGAACCACATGTGAGCTCATGTTTATGCAGGAGTCCTGCGTTCATATAACTCACATTGCTGTAAACATCTCACCTCCTACACGCAGGTAGATTTGGAAACCATTTAATTTCTTGCATATTTTTAAAAAATCCTGCACATCCACAAACACTAATTGGCCAGCATAACTCATCGAGGTCTACTCCACATCTGGAGGTTTTTACATCAGCGTCTATGAAGCACGAGCATTCATCACCCAGGGGATGCACATCACTGTACATTTGCAGCTCATTAACACACATAACAAAGAGAGATGCTTTCTCCTGTGTGTTAATAAGGGCTGCGTGGCAGCATGGATTTTTTTTTTTCCTTTTAATGCTTTGGTTTTTGGAATCTTGATTTTAAAGATGAAGCATTTTTTCATCAATGCCAATTTGTTCCGTGTTGAAAAGGCAAAGATTCAGTTTTAATCTTGTCGCGAAACAAGTGACACAGTGTCAGGAGATGCACCGAGGAGAAGGGGGGTGGTGCTGCTTTTGCCAAACAACCGGCTCCAAGGAATTTGTTTCCATGTAACTGCAGGGTCATAATCTCATTTCATTCTGACTTGGTATGTGCTGACTAGAGAGAAGGAGGCTCCTCAAAGGGACAAGCACGGGGACACGGTGAAGCATGTCAGGAATTACAATCAAGACAATTTGACCTTTGGCTCCTCCAGTATTCAGCATGTGCAGCTCAGCTCTGCAGCCCAGCCCCGCCCTGCTAATGGTCTCGCATCCTCTCCCATCCTCCCCTGTCCTCTACAGTGAGGTGAAGCGGATGAACCACACGCAGCATTATAAAATTAAGTTTGACGCAGATGATTTTGAGAGGTGCATGTGAACACAAATTCAACAAACCATCGAGGGGAAATATTGTGAGCATCTCCCTACGTGTGACATTGACCCCTTTCACTCCTGTTTGTTCCTTTGCTTCGGCATCAGTGCAGATGGCAGCAGCAAAGGGAATCTGTGATCTAGAGCCATATATCAGACGAGTGACAGCGACGCCTGATAAAAGGAAGAAACTGTGCTAGGGAGCATGTCCACCCACCCAGCCACTGACATCTCACATCTCTCTCCATCACATTCTCCCGCTTCAGGCCAGTATTGTTGAAGAGGGTGTCATTTGGCACCGGTAGGTGTTGGGTTTTAATCCTATCTACTCCCACTTTGACAGCAACGTGAAATCTCATCTCTAGAAGGAAGCAGACCTCAAACACACCGCAAAGTAACAGCCATTCTGGGTTTGAGCAACTGTACTTTGTTTCTCATGGACGTTTGCAAAGTGAACCGAAAGACAGAGATTGAATGCGGGACAGGAAGAGAAGGATGTGTGTGTGTGTGAGAGAGAGAGAGAGATGGACGTATCATTAGGGAAATTGTTTCTCGAGTGTGAGTCGAACATCTCGGTGCAGCAGTGTCACTGTGGAGAAGGTCATCCATGAGAAGGACACAACTACGTACACTCAGCTCACTATCGGGCATAATGAGAAAATGCCAGAGAGGGCTGGTATGAGCAGTGTGTGTGTGTGTGTGTGTGTGTGTGTTTGCTTTGCCTGGAGCCAAGCTAGCTGGGGCCGTTTTTAGTCATTTGACCCACCCGACCTCAAAGTGTCATAAGTGAGCAGCGATAGGGACGAGGCCATGTTATTTTATGGGCCAATCGTAGCCCCGGACATAATCATGACAGGTCCAGTAACCACGACTCTTAGCTTTCACTCCAGGGGGAAGAGTGAAGCAGGATAAAAGATAGAGGAAACAGAAAGTTCTACTGCCTCCATGGCCAAGGAGCAGCAGCAGCAGCAGCAGATAAGCCGGACTGACTCTAACAGTGCAGATCTGATGCAGTGATTATGTGAAAGTAGTTGCTCTTTTATTACTCGGGGAAACTGCAGCTCTGTCTTTTCTTTTTTTCAGTTTTCTCTTCCATTTCCCTCCCTTTCTTTTCTGCCCGTTTTTTTCCCCCCTGTCTGTCCAATGTCAGCAGTTGCACTTGATGAACCAACAGAAAACTGCCACCAATGGCCACAAACTCTATGGACCAGTGCCCAATGATTGTCAAATTTGTACCGCAAAGTATAGGGCCGCTGCTGAGTTTGCACTGTTGTACTGCCATCTGTCAGCAGCAGGGTTACAACCTGAGGAAGAGGAGCAGAAGAGGAAGTTATTTATTTATTTATTTATTTATTTATTTATTTATTTATTTATTTGGACCTGATCGTAGCAGGCAGCAATTTCCGCAAATGTTTCTCCCCAGACGAGACGAGTTAAATTGATGACCTCCTTATAATGGGAACTTGTAAAGGTAATTTACAGAATGAAACCATTTACAATTATGTTGATCAAGTGCAAATTATAATTCGGGCCAATGAATCTATTGCATGGTCTTTGTTGGCCCAGTGATTAGTATTGATGAAATCTCTCTCTCTTGGCTCACCTCCAGGACGGCTCCGAGCTTTCCGAATGGCACCTAGAGTTGACAGCACAAGACCCTGAAGTTGTGTAATTGTAGAAAATGAAATCATAGAAGTCCTATTCAATGCATTATAAGTCCTGGGGTGGGTGGGTGGGTGGGGTGGGGGGTATATATCTCACCACAGGTTAGAAGGAAAAAGCCACGTTTTGCTGTGTTCTGCAGGGATTATTGTTTACAGCATGCAGTGTCAGCATATAGGGAATAGATGTACTGCAGATATCCCTTAGGAAGCAAATTCCCTGGTTCACTAGTAGCCCTTGGCCTTAAGCACAACATATGAGTGCTCTTGTTATCAGGACATAAACACAATCCAGCCAAAGGACCCAGTCACTCTCCCATTAACAAGATAAATGCTTGTTACCCTCTTAAAGCACTGAGATAAAACACCTCAGCTGTTATCCATGTTCAAACGCCTCTCATTTAGGCTCGTTGAGTCCTGCGCTGTGAACAGACGCCGCAATCACAGCCTGACTGAAAAATACCCACCGGCCTGGAGTTGACAAATCTCCAGGGATCCATGTTTAATTCATGAGCGAGCCTAAAACGATTCAGTAAGTGAGACCTTGCAACCCCTTTAATGTATTCGGCGAGGTTTTCCAGGAGCGCTGTGTGTCTCCCACACCTCCGCCGCCCGTCGCTCCGTCTCTTCCCTGCTCAGATGCCTGTCACGTCACTCTGCCCTTTGCTTTGGACCATCAGTGTCAACACCGCATCCCTGTGTGGCTCTGATTTGTGACGCGGTCCTCTCACTTTCCCCGAGCTTGCTTTTTGCTTTCCCTCTCCTCGCTCGTCAGCGATCAAATAGCGCAACGCCGGCGACAGATGACAAAAGAAATGTCAGATGTTGTCGAGGCCAAGAACCGGTGACAAAAGAAAAATTACCCACGCTCCTTTGCTGGGTTTGGCGACAAGGCACCTGAATCCCCCATTCTTTCAATAAATTAAGAGTTGTTGATTTTCAAACAAAACCCAAGGGCTCCATAAGCTAATTGGCTCTTGTGGAGCTCCAGAGGTGTTGTAGGACTGCTGCTAAAATTAGGGCTTTATCAGAGGTTCACTGCACACTCCCACACACCCACACCCCACTATAATTATAGCAGTGGCTTATGTTGGATCCCACATCATTCAGGAGCCATTGGAAGTGTTCGCTTTCTACCTCTCCTGTCTCGTTGGACCTCTCAGAACAGATGTTATAAAAATACCTGAGGGCAGAGAGCGATCACATCAAATGCGCTGAGCACTGGTAGCCACTTCAGCGGATCTAAAAACAACCACAAAGAGAACGCGCTGTCATCTTTCCATTCATTTTAGTATTTAGTTATTTAATTAATTGCATAGTGGGAAGCAGGACTGTGTGTGGCTGTATTTATTTCTCTGTCTCTCGCTGAGTAAACAATCTCTCGCCGTGATCAGGCGTGGCGGAGCAGTGTCTGACAGTAGTGCGTTTGTATGTAGTCAGCATGTCAATATCTGACATAAGAGTGTGTGTGTGTGTGTGGATTCATCTGCCTGTGGTCTGTGATGCAACTGGCCAGACTGCCAATAACAAGCCGGCCCTTTGGGAAATGACTTGGTGAAAACTGTTACAGCTGAGCCTGCACAAGCAGAGTAGCCATCACTGGACACTCAGCCATCTTCCATGACGTCAAAAGCGTTAGCAGCAAATGCATATCCGTTTTTTTTTTTTATCTCGCATTTCTGATTATGCAATTTAAAAAATTAATTAAGTAATTTTTCCAGACGCAATGGAAGAGAAGCACAAGAACTGAGGTGCTACTGGTCTGAACCATATGCAAGCTGTCACATCCTCAGTTCCCAGTGTTTCTAGGTTTAGGACGACAAAAGCACACACTGTGTCCATGACTCTAACAGGTGCTTGTGCGTCTGGAGAGTGCGTATAGTTAACTTTAATATAATATAATATATTAACTATATATATATATATATATAATATATATAGTTAACAAAAATCATCAGACACATTTGTCACATTTTATTTATTTTTAGTGATGAAACGTCTCCCAGGTCACCAGGGCGATTTTAGTATGTTGATGAGTTGAAGGGTTAATTACAGAATCAGTGGCTGTTAGCAGCATTCAGGTTGGTTTATTGCACTTTGTTATGATGATGTCTAAGAATATGACAAACCAACTGCTTTTACTGGTTTCTGAAACGCAGATATCAATTCTTGTATTTTTTTCCCTTTTTTTTAATCAGCTTTTCTGCATCGCCGCTTTTATGCCCTCATGTTGTTATTAAGCTGTGAACGGCTGAGAGCTGTTTGGTTTTATGAGTGCTCCGCAGTCAAATATGGATTTACACATATTAAAAACGGATAGTACTTGTTCAGTAGAAATATTTACTTTGGTGTCATTGCTATGCACACATGCAGTGAAGAGTGATAGTATAGAAATGTGTTGCAGTAGGGTTAGGGTTAGGGTTAGGGTTAGGGTTAGGGTTGGGGTTAGGGTTAACCCTAACCCCAACCCTAACCCTAACCCTAACCCTAACCCTACTGCAACACATTTCTATACTATCACTCTTCACTGCATGTGTGCATAGCAATGACACCAAAGTAAATATTTCTACTGAACAAGTACTATCCGTTTTTAATATGTGTAAATCCATATTTGACTGCAGAGCACTCATAAAACCTGTCACGGCTGTGTCCTCCTGGTTCATCTCTGCCCTCAGTAATTTTCCACTCTTCCGGCCTCACTCCTCCCCTCAGCCACGCCTCCTCATCAGCTCAACTCACCTCACCTGGTTTCACAGCTGCAGCTCATCTCATCAGCCTGGCATATAAGCTCCTCCAGTGCTCTCACTCTTTGCCAGATTGTTCTCTA
>JAFBJQ010002447.1:52500-69694 GCA_016785345.1 Trinectes maculatus | reverse complement strand
GGACAGGCAGGGTCGGCACCAGGAGATCAGGCAGAGAAGTAACGCTGGAAAGTCTCGCATGTTAGAGAACAATCTGGCAAAGAGTGAGAGCACTGGAGGAGCTTATATGCCAGGCTGATGAGATGAGCTGCAGCTGTGAAACCAGGTGAGGTGAGTTGAGCTGATGAGGAGGCGTGGCTGAGGGGAGGAGTGAGGCCGGAAGAGTGGAAAATTACTGAGGGCAGAGATGAACCAGGAGGACACAGCCGTGACAGGTTTTATGAGTGCTCTGCAGTCAAATATGGATTTACACATATTAAAAACGGATAGTACTTGTTCAGTAGAAATATTTACTTTGGTGTCATTGCTATGCACACATGCAGTGAAGAGTGATAGTATAGAAATGTGTTGCAGTAGGGTTAGGGTTAGGGTTAGGGTTAGGGTTAACCCTAACCCTAACCCTAACCCTAACCCTAACACTAACACAAAAATAGGATGAGTATGGTGATGAGTCAGTCAAACTTTTTACACATACAGAAATCATCTGTAATGTAATGTAATCTAATGTAGTTTGGTCAGATATTGGTCATTATACAGGCTTCAGAGAAAAAGCACCCCTCCTCTTGGGATGTTCAGCTTTGTAGTAGCTCAACCGAATATTAATCTTCAGATTTAATCGACATAATTTCCATAAAATAATCATTCAGATGCTAATGACACACGTGTTTTGGTGACTTTTTCACTTAAAAGAACCGAAAATAGTGTAACGATGGAATTCTGTTCGGAGAATTGTGTAATATTAATACATAGTAATACAAGGTTTACAAATTGAATTATAATCAGATATAATACCATTACTTCACTTACCTTGTTTGAGTATGCCAGTATGACCTTTGACAAAGTCATAGTTCAAACGGCCCTCACAGGTTTCTATGGGTTCTAATTACACCGGCTAGCAAATATTGACATATTGACAAATTGAAACAATTTAAATGACAGGTAGGAATTATTGCTCCATGGAGGTGGGCTGGGGTTGCACAGAATAACAACACAACGTTGTTAGTGTTGTCATTATGTATGTACTTCTCAAAGTGGATGCGTTATTAAGCTTGCCGAGGGTTGAAAGGTTGAATGGCCTATTGGATGAAGCTTGTACCTTGTGGTCTGGGGTCACCGTAGCTTTGACCTTTATGCTGTGTAGTACTTGTGGATTTTAATGCCGGCGATCAATACACTGCAGCTCATTCTGCCGCTTCAAACGCCACCAAAAACAATGACAAGATTTTCACATGTATGTTGTAAAGACTCAATCGAATTCACTTGTTTGCTCCTTATGTCCTGTAGGTGTTGAGCGTCAGCTGAGAATGGCAGGAGACTCTCGAGTCCTGATGGACCACAACATTGAGATTGGAGTCACCCCTGCGCAGGTAAACCGCACAGCCACAACCATCGTATTAAATCCCACTGTTCCCCAACAAAACTGGGAGAGGTTTTATCATGAGATAAAGGTAATGTGGTGGTGGTGGCTGGTAAGAGCAGACGAATAAAAGGAGAGATGGGAATGAGTCATAGCGACAGAGCATCTGTATGCGTGTTAGGCAGAAAACCAGACGGATGGCTGTCAGGAATGTTGGGAATGAGGGTGATAAAAAGGCTACGAGATATTCTGAAGATATACTCTGTAAATACCTACAGATGACATCAGCAGTACAGGTTACAGATAAAGGCCCGCAAAGCAGAACAAGCCTTCTCGCTCCCCGTAATGGATGGTGGAGTTGTACTGGTTATCCGTCCTGATAATCCTGCTGATTGGAACCTAGACTGTCAAACCAATATCAGCCAGGGAGGCTCAATAAGAGAAAACACCCACCACTTACCACCGCCTCGCAGGGGAAACTAATTAATTTGTTTATGGACCACCACCCCAAGGGACTGTATTGACTACAAAGGCCAAAGATTGGGTGGCACTGCCTGGAACAGCTTCATCTATCACTCAATTATGCCCAGCCCAAGGTGTGGAGATGAATGGGCCTTGTTCAGCTGTCTACAAGTGGTGGAGTACTGATTAACAACAGCTGCATACAATAACTTGACAGAAAGCGATATTTATATAATTCAGTACGCCTAGTGGACCTGGTAGTAAGTATGACTTGAAGTGACCTCATTATCATTGAGCCACTAATTGCAATGCAGGGGAATATGCATTGTCTTTCAATTGCTTTTTGTCGGAGTGTTCACTTCAAATCAATTTCTGTAAACTCAATGCATGCAGGCCTGACTGCATGTGCATTTACACAGGTCAGCAGTGACGCATCTCAGGAGGGAGTAAACCCGCACTGCAGGGATACTGTAGGACAGCTGAGGTCTGGTTATCAGCTCAGATTGGACAGTATCAGTGGGCGGTGAGGCGTTATTGGTCTATTTTATACACGCGTTACACATTGGACCTTAACTATGTGTGTATTTTTTGTGCATAAATGTGTTTGCATGTGCAGATTTACGTGTCTGTCCCAGAGCCAAATGGACAAATACCATGCAGCCTCTATTACAGCAGGGCTGTATGCAATGTGGCAGTAATTTATCTCGTCTCCTGAAATGTTCTCAAACCACATGACACCTATAATATTGAAAAATGTGCCCGCGTTAAACTCAGTTTGTAAATTACGCAACTTGCCCAGGCAAATGCCGCTAGTTGTTAAGGATGCTGTAAGAATCCGTTGGGGAAAGATGGAGGTTGTATCTGCAGTTTCTATCCAGGCCTCCCACTGTCCCATCAGGAGCGGGGGGAGGGAGGCAGAGGGGACAAGGGGGAGAGAGACACAGCTGTGGAGACACATCGTCTAGCTGGAGTCTGGCCAGGGTAGACAAAGACCTGAGTGTTGTTGCGTTCTTGTTATGACCTTGCTCTGCGTTTTGCTTCACCTGCACACACACACACACACACACACACACACACACACACACAGGTATATATATACAAGTGTAATGACACCTACACGTTAAATTTTTGAGTAGCAGTGACTTTATAGCAGCTCTTAAATTTTTTAAGCTTTCAGCCAGCAGCAATGGCTAATAAAAAATATATAAAACAGGTTCACACCTTTATCCTCAGATACAGACTCAATATGGCTAAGAAATGGGGCTCACATACAGTATACCCTCGTGGAGAAAAAAACTCAGCTGTCACTACTTCCTTGCTCTGTTTTCCTGTTCATTTCTTCACTTCCTCATAATGTTTCTCTTTCTTGTGTCTCTCTCTCTCCCTTTGCATCGTTCTTGTTCCACATAGGTGAAGAAGCTTCCCAAACACCTGCGGGAGCCGCAGATCTCAACAGAGCGAACACACTTGATTTCGGACCCGGCAAAGAAGCCACGTCAGCGCTACGTGCAGAAGGATGGCAAGTGCAACGTCCATCACGGAAATGTGCAAGAGACCTACCGTTACCTCAGTGACTTGTTCACCACGCTGGTGGATCTACGCTGGCGTCTTAGTTTGTTTATTTTCACGTTGGTCTACATTGTCAACTGGCTTTTCTTTGGTTTTCTTTGGTGGCTGATAGCGCTGATCCGTGGAGATCTGTTGCACGCCGATGAAGAGGGCTGGACTCCATGTGTGGAAAACCTCAACAGTTTTGTCTCAGCCTTCCTCTTCTCTATTGAGACGGAGACCACCATCGGGTACGGTTATCGTGTGATCACAGAAAAATGTCCTGAAGGTATCATACTGCTTCTGGTGCAGGCCATCTTGGGTTCCATAGTGAACGCCATGATGGTGGGCTGCATGTTTGTGAAGATCTCACAACCAAAGAATCGCGCAGAGACCCTCATGTTCTCACACAAAGCTGTTATTTCGGTGCGCGACAACAAGATGTGCCTGATGTTTCGGGTGGGGGACCTGAGGAACTCTCACATTGTAGAGGCATCAATCCGAGCGAAGCTGATCCGCTCGCAGCAAACGAAGGAGGGGGAGTTCATCCCACTCAACCAGACTGATATCAACATCGGCTTTGACACTGGAGACGACCGTCTGTTCCTGGTGTCGCCGCTTATCATCTCTCATGAGATCAATGAGAAAAGCCCCTTCTGGGAGATGTCGCTGGCGCAAATGGAGAAGGAGGAGTTCGAGATCGTAGTTATCCTTGAAGGAATGGTGGAGGCCACAGGTATGAGAGGGTGTAGTGGGGGTGGGGAAAGGGTTTATGGGAACTGATATAAGACAAAGAGAAGAGGAATGGGAAGATATAAGGAAGACGGATATAGACAGACACAGCCTGATGAAGTGCTGGATACAGGAAGTGAGCTGAGTGGGTGGAATGGGGGGGTGGGGTGGATAAATGGATGGAAAGGCAGAAAAGGCTCACGTTGAAGGTTGTACTGCTTAATAAAAGAAGGAGCAGAAGTGAGTACTTGTAAGTGCTGCCAGTTGCAAGAGATGATAGTGTAATGGACGGAAAGGCAAGGAGCATCACGTTAACGGGTAATTGGGTCGTAAAGTACAGAACTAATGCAGGTCAGATACGAGGTAGTACAGGTTTAATAAGGGTTTTATATTTCACAATTTGATAACAAACACTTTTTTGGAGGAAGATGTGAGTTGTTTCTGTCATTAATCCTTCAGCCGCAAATCTGTCCTCACCAGCAAAGTATTTTATACACATTTCCAAGTATCTGTCACTCGAAGGGGGGCGCGAGCAAATGAAAGCCGATCAAATGCTTACAAATGTTTCTCTGCACTCTCCGCAGCCCGCATTTCCACTGTTGCTACTTCGAGGTTACGTCTTTGATATTGTTTATTTCAAAATGAATGAAGTGTAACTACCCACACTGCTGGTCTGTGTTTTGGGTAAAGGCCATGTGGTCCTAAAAACTGCTCCAGGCTGGTTACATCTAGGAGGCAGGTGTGACCGCGTCGTCCGGTAAAGTTCCACAAAGCTCCAGTTTCCCCGACATGACTTCACGGCTGCAAGAAGCAAAACGTAGCACCGTCCACTCAGCAATTAAACTATGAACAGGAATCCAGTTTCTATTCAGCACAATGGCATGATGAACACAGAGATCTCTCGAGCTCGGCCCACAACTAGCTGTTAATTTGCTGTTCTCACATGCTTTCTGTGGAGCATGGGTTAAATCATTTATTGTTTATGGGCCTAAGCTTCATTTTTATTGGCATTTGTTCAAGGACTAATTATAATACGCTCATCTGAAACACAATCATACACGTTGCTAATTTACTCTATTGGATATTGTCTTTGCAACAGCAAACAAGACATACTAGTCAATTGTGAACATTCAGCCCTCTGCACACAACTGATACAAAGCTCCCTGATGCAATCAGGTGTGGCTTTGCAAGCATCAGAACATTTCTGCTCTATTTCATTTTTGATTTTTTTTTCCATCATGCTTCCTGCTCACGCTGCTGGATGCTTGATTCAGGCATTAAATCACACTGTGCTTCACCACGGCATCATGCAGGGTTTATGTCGTCACCGCCCTTGACCGCTAGGCAACGCACCATCCACAAGCACTTCCCCTGTTCTTGTGTCCCCCGTTCACCTCAGTGAGACTTGGTAAACAGATCACAGACTGTGAGCTGAGGAATTAAAGAATAGCTCATCACAAAGAAATGAAGAGTATCTGTACTTGAATACTGACATATAACAGGTTAATGATATAATACATGATGACAGGAGGGATATGTCTGCATTATATCTGCTGCTGCCTTCAGTTTGTCATGTTTATGCACTAGCAGTGGAAGAAAGCTTACAGTGATTCAAACAATATTTGAGCTACTCATTTGCAATAAGCATGAAGTATAAGGCTCTAACGTAAAAAAAACACTCAGATAAATAACTGACTTAGCACAATCGATTGACTTAGCACTCAATCTAAGTGCTGTCTGCTTCCATTGTAGTTAAATGTTAATGAATGAATATCATTACTGTGGTATGCATGATTATTATTTACAACTGATCAATAGGATGAAAGTGAGAGAGAGCGAGCGAGAGAGTTATTTTATTAAATGCTTCTGTAAAGTAGAAAGTTGGAGAGAAAATATTATGGTCTCATATCAAGCAAAGAATGATCTGAAAAATATTGTTTTTCTGGCGAAGCATTTATCAAAGAAGCAAACACTCTCCTACTTACTGCAGCGCACCATAGTTGCACTGCCTATATGCCGCTTTAATTTGTATAATGCAAATTATTCCTCTCATTTGTATACTGCAAATACATTTGAATATATTGTATACAATATAATAATTGTCCAGACAGCGGCTGTGTTTGTCTTACAAACATCTGGTGAAGGATCTCAAAAAATGAAACATCTTCAAAGTTTTAGTTTATTTATTTTCACCTACATTTCTACCATAATAGTATTATTATAATAGTACTATTATACTAAGTCTTCTAATGAAACTAGTCTATAACCAGGGCTAATGTAAGTATTGATGTTTCTATTCAAGGAGAAATACAAGAAATTTAAATAATGGGGAAGATTGCAAGTGCCTGGCAAATCAGTTTATGAAACAACATTTTACTCTTAGTAAAAACCTGCTCTTTTTAGTGAGGTATTTATTGGACATAAATATGTAATTAGCTAAACAGCAACCAAACTGAAATTGCTTCTCTCGATCTACAAAGATCTCTGTGTTTATGTACATATTTCATTTTTAGTCATTCCTGGAGAATACTCAGAATCATAAAACCTGAACTGAAGAAGCATAAAGTTAAATATAATATTTTGCTCAAAACAAAAAATGATTATGGTGCAGTTTAGTGTTTTGTCTCAGCTGCTTGTCCTGATGTGCCAGAGGCCCAGTCATGGTGTTGCCGACAACAGTCCTTGTTTGCGTAGGTGCTCTAAGCATAGTGGGTTTGAAGCTGCTTTGTGTCCTGTTTCCTTGACAATCCATTATTTACATATAAAATAAGACCTGCTGTATTCCATTTCTTAGAATCGAGTGAGCATCTTGCATCAATATTGTTGATGTTTAAACAAGAGCATTATCAGTGGAATTTTTGCCTTTACTCTTACAGAGAAATAGACACGTGTAGCAGAGTCCAAAAGAAAGTTTTAGCTATGGTTACTAAAACAGAAGCGTTTATCATTACATGACTTACAAGTCTCAGCTAAGTTTCAAATTTTCAGTTTTGTGTCCCACCAATTGGTTAAGAAAGTAACCAGCTAGAGGCCAGTTACAAATGGCATCCGTAGTTTTGATACTTAAATTCCCATCAAGTTGGGAGCATTAAAGCCTTAGTAATTTTTTTTCCCATTTTTGTAACTTCTATTTTATACTTTAAATTTATACTTAATTAAGTCCTGTCAAAACAGGACTAAACTAAAAAAAAGTCATGTAAAGACAGTGTCAGTGATCTTCAATTTAGATCCTGCTATATTTTCTCTATAATTAGAGAGCATATTCTCTCTATATATTTGTATTTGAAATAAATTTATAAATTAAGTGTCTTTAGTTACCACATGTTCAAAATGGTCATTGTTTACAGCAGATGGAGCATATTCCACAGCATAGCAGTTATAGAAATCTGTACTTCTTGTCGGGCATGTTTAAACAAACAACTCTAATAGGCACCAAGAGATAAATATGACCTTTTGTCAATCAATGTCACATCTTATACCTTAATACCTTTGCATTCTCCAATTGTTCTCCATGACCTGTCAAGGCACCTTTGTTATGGCTGTTTACTTCCTCAGCCAGGGGCTTGTTTTATCTATGAGCATAGGGTCTGTGTTACAAGCTCCGTTGCTATGGCGATGGCCACTGGGCCCTGTCAGAATCTCCACAGCTATCCGAGTTAAAGAATATTAGGCTACTGTTTTGAAGGCTCACCTGTAACCTTGTACAGCTCCCTTTTAGATCGTAATATCAACTAATAGTATTTAGGTGGGTCATGACATTTTATTACCAGGCACCCATGTTAAGTTTCATCAGAATCAGCTGTTGAAATAACACCTTAATAATAAATGTGACATTTCTAATCGTACAATTACAGTTAATCAGTTAGATCTGTCTGTTGTCTCTCCATATGTTGTCTTTTTAAATTGTGCAAAATGTTTTTCACTGTTAGTGAAAACTCACTACTCTGTGTGCAAGTCTATCTTAAGTTACTTAACCTTGATTTATGTAACTGCATCATCAAAGATGAATCAGATATATGTGGTAAAATCCAAGCAAATACTAACTGAAGAGCATGACCGTAACTAGAAATGTGTTGATTGCTTCAGCACCATGGACAGTGCAATAGATTAACCCTTGTGTTACAGCAGTAACAGTTTTAGTAGATGTAAAAGTAAAACCCCAATGAACAGAGAATGGGCTTATGAAGCACAGTTTGTGAATGCTGACAAGAGGCTGATCTGATTGAAGCTGAGTTGGGTTGCAGAGCTGTGGGCAGGTAGTGGGTCCACAGCAGACTGCTGGACCCAGCAACAGGACCCTCAGGTCACAAGTCATCCTGGAGAACATGGCAACTTCACACACAAAGACCCCTGGTTGAACCAGGATTAAAAATGGAAACTTTTTACAAAAAAACTTTAAATAAACATATAAATCACACAGGATCAGTAAATTTCTACAGATTTTTTTTTTCAGTGAAGCCACATGTATGCATCAAAGTCATAGCCACAGACCAAAACAACATTTACGCTGATGGAGTAAAAAACTGAGCCAATTTAAACAAAGATAACTGTCATGGATCTATATTATCTTGGTTAATGCAATTAAAATAATCATATGATTGTATGTATACATGCTAATGGATGCATTTCCTCTGGGTGATTTAGACTGCGGAATGATATACTGTATGTTATTATGTTGGTTTCTATGGCTTTAGATGTATAGCGCACAAGATGAGGGGCGTTCTTATCTTCATCTTAGAGAAGACTGAGAGGAGAGGACTCTGTAGGTTGCAGCAATATGTTACACTGTCGAGGAGTTAAAAAGGTAAAGAGGTTGTCAGCTTGTTTTCTTTCCACATCAGTCTCCCACACCATGATGAATATGTAAGGGAAGTCTGGCACAACTTCCTAATACAAACTGAACAAACTGTAAAAAAAAAATGTATATCACTGAAATTTAATGCACAGTATGTGATGGCCAGATTTGCATATCAGTTGAACCAATCTAGTCATGTTGTTTACTGCAGGCCATTGGATATCTTCACTAAGTTCAGGGAGAAGAAATGTTTTCTCACACAGAACCCAGAGATGATCACAGGTAGATGCTATCAGACGTTATCATCAAGCATCAGACAGATGTAAATGGAAATGAAAGCCACATTTATCAGGAGCATATACATTTTACTGTCCTCATTTCTATTATGATGCCTAAGTTGCAGAGAGGAGCGGGGCAGTGATTCCTTTAGAGTCCCTCTGCTTTAGGACATCAACAGCTATATCCTGGCCGACATGTTCAGACTGCTCCCTCTCAGGTGTCCCTGCCTGCCTCTGTAAACCAGGCTTTAAACCTGTGCAGCGGCCTCTCTCTGAGATAGATTTTCAGTCACAAGCAAGAGACATCTGAATTAAACCTCGACATTTCTGCTTTAATGGCCTTTCATTAATACCTGGCTGATTAACGACATAAAGGAGGATCATTAACAATGTTTAATATTGTTTACAGCTTCTCTAGAGTGGACTTACATTGTCACTTTGTCCATATGTAGATTATTGATTTATGACTCAAGGCAGCATAACTGGGGGGAAACACATTACTATGATTGTTTTGCTTCATATCTCGATTCATAACATTTGTTTTAGAATAATTCACAGTTATTCTTTTAGTCCCTGTTGTTGACAGATTATTACAAAATGTCGATGCACATCCACAGCTACTCCAAAGAAAAACAGTGACTTTTCTTTCTACAGTCTTTTTTTTTAAATACTGTGAGTCTAATACTACCTAAAAGTCTAAAGCTGGAAAAATGCCCTCATGACAGGGCCTGAACTTGTCACAACCAGCAAAAGGATATACAAAGCAGCACAGCACCAATTGGCAAACGACGTCAGCAAATTTCCCTCAGGGCTAATTAGTATGAGAACACAGGCTGATGAGAGGGTGGAAATCATAAGCCCTCATACATGAAAAGAACCAGCGGCAGCAGTGACATTTATTTGCTGCAGTGACACGCGGAAACTTTCACCTGTCAACATTGTTAAAGCGCAAGTGGAATGGTGACAAAGGTGATGACCATTTTCCATTCGGATGTGCCAGTAAACCAGCACGCACAATGCCAGTATCCCAAATTTCACACACCTGTATGGAAAAGTATCCTGAACATCTCCATCATATTTCCCATATTTCAAAGTCAATATCCATATATAAAAATAAAACATTATTATCTGAAAAAAAATGCCGGCAGTTTTCTTAGACATAACTTTCTGCCTGATGCACAGTGTGTTCAGAACCGATGTGCATTCGCTCCTTTTCCGCTTCCCAGTTGTAATGGAAGCACTGATGCAAATATGTTTTCCGTAAAGCTAGATGAGGCCAAGAGACTCAAACATAGCATGAACAAATATGAATTTGTCCTCCTAATAGGTAACACAGGGTTGGAGTTATGGGAAGTGTCAACCCTGTGTCGTGAAGTCTCCAAAACAGAACAGCAACATTTTGCAGGCAAGCAAATATCTAGCGAGTGCATTCGACACCCTCGCTTCACTCTGTGGGAAATTTCACAGCCTTAAAGAAACTGCCAAAACCATGAGCACCGTGGCAATGGAGAGACTGTGTCAGCCGCCCCGAGTGTTGAAAAGAAACAGGCGGTGAGGAAACAGACATTGTAATCTCTCTGCAAAGATGAACATGCAACTCTGCAGTACTCAACAAGTTCTCATTTCAGATTATCCTCCCTTATTCTCACTTAACCTTTAGTGCGACTGGTATGATTGTAAATAAAAGACAGTGTGATTGTGTATGTAAGAATGCAGTTTTCTGTGCGTGTACTTGATGCATGAGGACTTGTCTCTCAGGAGGTCTTTCATGTTTTTTTATTATTTTCCTATTGCGGATTGATTATAGTTGTCCATTTTTTATCTAATCCCCTCAACAACAGTTTTTAAAATGTATTTATGTGTGAATTGGTCATGTTGAAACACAATCGACTGATCTGTTCGACTGTGCAAGATAATGATAAAGCTGTAAAATCTGCAGGATCCTGATAAATCTTCATGGCAGAACTTGTGTTTTGTCTTAACGAAAGTAAAAACTCAAAAGACTCAAAGACATCAAACAATGTGTCAAACGCCTCGACAAAACAGAAAAACATTCTTTATGAGAGAGTGAAAGACGACACGTTGTCTTTGATGAGCCGCACGCAGAAACAACAAACAAAAAAGTTAAATGTGGAAACTAGGCCACTCATATCCCGAGGGGCCGCAGGAGAAAAGGTGCGGAGGCCCCTCCTCTTACCATGACATGAGACACCATATCAAATTTGGCATCTTAATCTATTTTAGAGCACATGCTTGATGTTGTGGGTGATGTAATGCATCAGGCATACAGTGCGTTATGTAACTCACACAGCTGGGTGAGCGAGTCATCTGTAGCAGGTTGGATTATAGTACAGTTTGTCTGTCTGTGCAGCTCAGACTCTGAGCGGCTTGTTGCTTTCATTAGTCGGGGCCCACTTTCCTGCAGGGTCCAACTAATTATCTGTTTAGTCTTTCGATGTTGACGGTGAGAGTGAGACTCAGCGTCACAGATCTCATTCAGGAGCTAAGCGCTTTAGTCGATGCATATTGTTATTACCATAGTGTTTTACATTATTTACTCAAATCCTGAGAGGAACCCAGCGCTTCACTGCTAATGAGAGCGCCTCCACTCAAACCTAAGACTAATGCTTTACAGTTCAGTAACGATGAACTATTTAATTTGTGATTAATTGTGTGTTTTGTTATTCCCATTTGTTACTATAGCTGTTAATTATGTTCATTTCTTAATAAGCTGTAGCTGTATAGCTAACTATAGCACCTCCGCTGCTGAAACGCCTTTTTTTTTTTACAGTCAACATTGTAATTAATGACTTTGTGTTGAATTTGGTTTGAAACCGTGACTCTCACTGAAGCTGCTGAGACATCACTGGTGTTATTAGTTACACCACTGACTTTGCTGACTTTCCAAAAATAGTGAAACGTGTCAGAATTTATATCTGACACGACCAGTGCATTAAATGTGTAAGAACTCAGCTTTAAAACCCGAGCTTCTACATCACCAGAGCCTCACTCACCTCCCATTTTTAAAGGAAAACGCAGAGGCAAGAAAAACAAAAGCACAAAAACAAAACAGAACAGTGGTCCTACCTATAAAATTGCTTTCAGAAACATGATGGAGGTTTAGTGGAAATAGGTTGTAGCCATGAATAATTTACTGACGTTGTCTCTCTTTCTCCCTCCATCTCTTTCCACGTGTGCGTTTGTTTTCCTGTCCGCTCTGTCTGTGCGCTTGCTTTTTGGTAATTGTGTTTGTGTGCGTGGTTTGATGTGGATGTGCGCGTGCTCATGATTGTGACAGGGATGACATGTCAGGCACGGAGCTCCTACCTGGACACGGAGGTGCTTTGGGGCTACCGCTTCACGCCAGTTCTCTCGCTGGAGAACGGCTTCTACGAGGTGGACTACAACAACTTCCACGACGTCTACGAGACCAACACTCCCACCTGCAGCGCCAAGGAGCTTGCTGCTAAGCTCCGGGAGGGGCCACTACTGCCTCAGCTATCGCTCCTCAGCCCTGAACCCAACATTCACTCTTTTGACCCCCTGGACCACCTGTCCAAACAGGACCCACTAAGCCAAGATGAGGACAAGGAGGAGAGAGATTCAGGGGGAGACAGAGGAGAGACCAATGGCTTAGCGGCTGCTTTGGAGGATCCGCCCCTTCCCGACGGACTGCCCGGCTGATCGACCACTTCAGCTGACAACACAGGACGGACTGGACGAGAGCACAGGACAGTGTAATGCTTCATGTAGTCAGTGGCCAGCTTTTTCCATTACAGTACCTGATAGGAGATCGGCAAGATCCATCTCCAGCCCCCGACTCATGCAATACTCCTATACTAGAGTGTCAATCTATAGTATAGATTGGTTTTGTAGTCCTGCATACACATACACAGGCACACACAATACAATATCTATATCTACACTTTAAGGTCGGTGGTTCAGGTTGTCTTTTTATAATCGCAATGACCACTTACTGCTATTAACAGCTCAAGCTGCATTTACTTTGAGTTCCGAGCTCACACAGTAGCCATGACCGAGTGCAAGGGGCTTATTATGGATACTCCAGTATTCTCAGTTTATAGTGTGTTTATTCACCTTCATTTCAGCGTACTATTGGTCGCATAAATAACGCGTCTGCCAGCAGCTGCCGCAAACGAATGGAGCCTTGTTATTCATCATTTCACTAAAGACACCTGGGAGATAATTTATTCTTTTTTTTCTGTCAGTGTTGTTATTATTAATTGTCTTAATCCCCCATACACCTAGGAGGACATGCATAAAGCCTGGAGTTTGCATATGCAAGAGAAGATGTGGGAAAATGCTGGGAATTTGTACTGGGAAACACAAAACCAGTTTTCTTTTCTTTGTTCACAACGTCTTTGTGGTGAAACGGTTGTAAAAACTCTCTTAGTGTGTGTCTGTGTGGATGCCCCCCGCCCCCCCCCCCTCCCCCAACACGTTGACAGCCTTGACCCAAAAGAAACCAGCAAGTACCTCATTTGATCCAGTTGTTCAGGGTTTGAAATGAATCAAAAGAACTAGATAAACGTGGGTAAACGCTATATAAGAACTACATGAAAACATCATGGCTGGTTGAAGATTTAATTCCCTCCCTGCTGCAGGAACTAAAACATTAATACCGACCCCTTTTCTCGGTACATAAAGCACAGTGTCACCATGAGGTGACCCCACACTGACCTGACCCCTGAACCAGCTGATGCATGTCAGTCCCAGTTAAAAGTGGCATTCAAATGTAGGTGCAAATATTTATATGAAATATTTATGCTCAGCTGGAATTTGAAATGTTCTCGTTTTTTTTTTCTTTTTTTTACACGACACATGAATATTTCAGAGAGAAATGTTCAATGTCCCTTTTATGTTTGTTTCCTGTTTTTTTTTTTTTTTTTTAAATATTCAGAATACATATGAGGCATTTATTTTCCAGTCACATAAAAGCAAAAAAAAAAAAGATTAAAAAATGATTTATGAGTAGGATTTCTGCCATGGGTTTAGTACCTGGCCAAATCAAGGCCTACAGATTGTAATGCCCTTGGAATAACTAACTTCATCTGTAGCATTCGCCTCATGATTTGAAGACTTGTTTGTTCACCGTCACTCTGTTCAATCTGCACTTCCAGAGACCGACCCCTGGGTTTTTTTTTTTTTTGCCTTACATAGTTCATGGCCCCTGTGTCTACTGTTTTGGAAGCGGAAACTGAACTGAAACCGTGAAGGCCATACCCCACAGTATTTTTTGAGGACATGCCAGAGCTTGCATGCATGAATCAACCCCTGTGTCCTCCACTGCTGAGTAAGTTTAATACATTAAGAAATACAGGGTATTTTTTAGGCATGCAAATTATGAGATTTTTATGATATATTACCAGATAATGTATTAATATTTAATTATCATTTGTTGAGAGAAGAATGAGAGAGCAGATGCTTTAAAATCCTCCCACTCTTCAATTAGCTTCTTCTTTTCTTTTTTTTTTTACAGATGCTTGTCCAATCAATGTATTTATTTTGTCTGTGACAATTATAGCATCTTACTATGTGTTCCATTGCTAAATGATATGTTTGTCAGTAGAGAGATCACGTTTCATTGCTGGAAATCATCTGTTTTCCGTGTGTTCTCATGGGAATAAACATATTATGGCCAAAAGAACAGCACGTTCTCGTTCAGATCAGGTTTGCATATGCACGTGCAAATGTATGAGTCTGTATGAGAATGTGGACTAATGCTGCGTATCTGGAAAATATCTTAATCGAGCATGTGTGGCGCTGCGCTTTATGAGCAGGGGTGTGACAAAAGGACAGATTTAACCTATGGCTCTGGGTAAAACAACTGTGTTCTACACACCCTCCACCTGAAAACCGGATTAGCTGTGCATCAAACTGTGCAAAGAACACTTGAGCAACCTCTAATTATCAGCACACTGCCATCTATTCCTGCCACGACGCTCGAGGCAAAACCTGCTTAGTGCACACTAAGGAAACAAGTGTAGTATGAAGGACAACATCAAGCAGCACAGTGTGGCTTCATCTCAGCAGTGACTAAAAGCTCACTGTGCTGAACACTGACACCTGACAGTATTTATTCCAAGCCCATTATGAAAGAAAATAATTTTCCGGTTCCCGTGGAGCGACATTATTCGTTTTGATTGAGTCAGCTTTGCATGCAATCGCACAGACACAGACGCACAAACGAAAAGGCACAGTCACAGAAAACAGCTGGTAGACCGAGTAACTGCAGTGACACACCAGAGCCTGCAGGGGATACAGGGCGAAACGCGTTCATCCAGGATCCTGGGAGCGCAACCGCTCAGAAGATGACACGTGACGTCACTGTTTGGTGTCCAACAGGATCCCAGCAGTGTGCTGTGCTGTCAGGGCTATTCTTGTCCGAGCTAATACATTTGGAAGCTGGATCGTCAGCACGCTGACAGTCCCTGATTTAAATCTGAATAATGTACGATGATGAATATAATGCATCCATTGAATGGTGCATTGAAATAGGTACCAGGGCAGGTGCATGAGGATTGTGTGAGTGTGTGAGTGTGTGTGAGAGAGAGAGAGAGAGATAGGCAGAGAAACATAATCAGTCATCCCCACTTTAGGCCCCAAGAGCACATGAACACACTATGACAACATGCAACAAAACACAAAATTATCTATTCTGGCTTTTTGCCGAGGTAAACGTGCGCTTTTTTCACAGCGGGGGAATAATGAAAGAAAAAAAAGAACAACGTTGAATAAAAACTGCTCAAGCTGATTAATGGGCGCCACACCAACACAGTAACCAGCTATTGTTCTTTCTCTTCCCACAGCAGACTAATACTCTTCCCTTCTCCTTTAAATAATGCATACTTGTGACAAAGACGGAAACACATAGGCCATTAACAACTGTGTAGCCAGAATAAAACATCCTGCATAAAAAAGGAAAACTGCAGTCAGTGGGAAAAAAACAAATGCAAGTGGGCGGTATCTTACTCTGGCACACTACACCAGCTTACTCCATCCAACTTGGAAAACAGAGTCGTCTAACAACACCCCCACAGAGGGAAAACACACACTGACCAATATCGACACTATAACAAAAAAGCGAACAACCTTTTTTTTTTTTGCCTGGTACATTTTCTTCCAGCATCCAGGGAAAGATGAAAAGCGAAGCTCCCGCACCCTATTGTCCTCTGCTTAGAAACTGTGACTCCCTGCTGCAATTATATCTTATTAAACATTCAAATCTCCTCTGTAATGGTTCCCTCGTCTTCATTCCCTCACCACTCCCTCTATTAAAAGAAGACTTTTTTTGAAGCTTGTAATTTAGCACTGGAGCATTTACGCCAAAGCTCCTTTTTACACATGCGTGTTCGTGTGCAGCTCGGTGATGAGCACACATGACGTGCTGGGTTTTCCTGGGAGTCTTCCTCTGCACTGTTACTCCGCACAAAAGACGTAAGCCTCCAGAATCCAGCAGTCAACGTGTTACACAGCCTTATGTAACGCAGCTTCACACAGACCAGGCGAGGAGCCAATCACAGGAAGCTCTGAGGTGATGTGTTTCCGCCTGCTGTTCATGTTCATTGTGAAAATGTGTTTTCAGCAGGTCTGGTGAACTGTTAATTCATACATTTCTAAAGCCTTAGTGATACAACTCAACTGCAAACTGCTATGAAGCCATATATTAAACCTCACCACACCACACCAGCCCCCTGTTTTTAAAGACGTTTATTGTCATGCCAACATTTCACAGGCACTGGTTAGTAAAGAAAAAAACAGAGGTACCAAACAGGTCTGTTGGTTTGAAAGTTAAAAAAAAAAGTTTTCAGGGGATCAGGCAGGGAGATGGACACGGAGAGAGAAACCATTTCCCAGCCGGGAGGCAGAGGTCCGCGCTTTGATGTGTGTGTGTGTGTGTGTGTGTGTGTGTGTGTGTGTGTGTGTGTGTGTGTGTGTGTGTGTGTGTGTGTGTGTGTGTGT
>JAFBJQ010002447.1:0-50000 GCA_016785345.1 Trinectes maculatus | reverse complement strand
TCACAGCTCCCACTGTCTTTTGCTTCCCTTTATGCCGACTAAGCCAATGTGTCTCAAAGACTCCTGAAGTCCCGGTGGCTTTCCGCGTCTCCAGCACGTGCGTCCCTGTCACTGCATATCGTCCCTCCAGCCAAGCTGGTTGTTTTGCGTGTGACCTTTCAGCAGATTCCCCTGGCGTGGGTGCAGCCTGCAGTCATTTGCAGTCGGCCCTGTCACACGCAGCATAGTAAACGTTTCCAAAAGAGTCATAAAGTGTGTGTCAGGTGGCGTCAGGGGTTTGACCATTTGATGTTTTTTTTTTTTTTTACACACACTCTGCTTGTTGTGGCCATGATGAAATTTTACGTGGGTGAAGAATCGGTAATATGGCCCCCCAACACACACACACACACACATGCTGTGATTTGTTTGTTTGCCCTTCAGCATTGGATTATGACTATATTTAGACAAATGAAGTATGCTAATTAGCACCTAGCTTCTGGAAGGCATATCCGACACCATCCAACACATGTTCTGCCATATCCGTAATCTTTACGCCAAATCCCTTTTTTCTCCTCAGCTTCTTTTTTTTTTCCTCCTTTGCTCTATTGTGATCCCATTGTTAACGTGCTTACGGAGTTGCGTAACATAAGGTTGGTTCACATGGATTTGGGTGAGGGGAGTTCTCACATTATAACTTGCCTAAGTGCATCTTAATTTGACACTGACAAAGCTCTTGCGTAACCGTGTTCGCTCAATAGGAGAAAAGTGTCTCCTGTCACAACTGTACCTGAATGTGGGTGTGAGTGTGACTCAATACCACACTCACACCCATGACCCTTTCATACCAACCATCATGATCATGTCAGGCTCTTAGGACACATCTGTTTTCATGCAGTTTTTCAGTAGTGAGGGAAATAAAGTGAAAGAAAGGTTTCACTGCAGCAGAAAAATATTTCACATTTTATCTAAAAATAATTAACTTTAAGTTTTCCATGTCAGTTAATGTTGAGGCTAAGAGAGAAGTGCAAAAAGCCAACAGCAATAGATGAGACTAAAACCATCACCAATCATCACAGTCACATAGTCAAAGATAAGAGAGGATCAATGGTGGAGACAAAGAGCTTTTGAAAAGGAGCTGTTAAATCTTGGGCATCAATCATCTGAAATCATGTGGATTAGTTTTAAAATAGGAATCTTGGGATGGACAAAGTATTAGAAATCCAGAAATAATCATCTGGATCAAATGTGACAAAAGTCTTAGAGTCATGGAAGTAGACAATCTCTTCTTTTTGTCTTTTCTTTTTTTTTTTTTTTTTTTGGACAAATGATGTGAAAGTAAAGTCACCAGCAACATCATGAAAGATCATAAACCTGTATCCAAAGGCAGCTTGTTGTCTAAAGGATTTTTCTCATGGGTGTATCAGATAAAGAAAATGGAAAATAATATGTCCTGACAGTATACAGTATTTACTTGCTAATAAACCATTTAGGTTAATCTAACAAATGTTAATGACGTGTAGATGGTAAATGTGTGTCTGACAACTGTAAATCTACAGCACAGAATAGCATTTACATCATGACTTCCTTGAAAAGGTGGTAAAATGTGATCACGCTGCACTTTGTTGTTCATCTTGTGTGAGTGAAAGGAATGGGCTTACACCCGAACACATTGGTGTCAAGCTTTATGCAGCCAACCTCCCAAACCTTTGTAAGGGAGAACAATACTACAGACACCCGAGGCCATGTGAAAAAGGTGAGGGTCGCATAAGAGGCATAAAAAAAAAAGGCCATTTTCACAATGACGGCTTTTCAGACATACATGTTTCACCTTCGTCAGTCCTGTGGTCCAGTTAACTGTTTCTTCACTGGAAATCAGTGAAATCAAAAATAAAACCACTGAAAAGTCATTTCTTCAACATATTTTTTTTTTACAAACTAATGGCTGGTCCACATTCTTATAATATATTGAACTAATAAAGTTATCAAAAGCGTTTCACTGATATTCATCTCGCCAGCAAATGTTGCTAAAATGAGAGATCAGACTTTACTGGATTTATTTTTAGAAGCTCGTTGTTTGATTGGTTGGGAGTCAGAAGGTGAGCGCTTTCCAGCGTTATCGCATGCGGTTGCAATTTGTTGACCTTTAATGTGGTGGATACATTTATGTAAAGTAAAGAGCCGTCATTAGACATCTTCAAGGGCCATTTCCTGGTGGAACAGCAGAGTGAGACGTACAGGATGTGGGTCCAACGTGTCCCTCACGTCCATGTTTTTGCATTCAGCACATGATGAAACCTCATCTCTCAAAATTCTCCTCTGCCCATAACCTACACCGCCTAATCAGGCCCAAATCCCATGATAGCCATCTAATGATGGCTCTCAGGAGATGATGAATAATGTTTAGTGAATCCTTCACTCAAATAGTGTGCCATCTATCAACATGCTGCAAATATGGTAACGGGCAGTGAAGCCAGCTTTTTTTGCCTCTTAGGACGTCATTTTACTTGCCTTCATCTGTATAGTTAATGGACCACATGTTTTGAATTATTCAGTATTTTCCTATAAAAATAGCAATTTCTACCAAACGTTAAAGCTGGTGGGAGGATTTTTTTTTTATTGTCACATCTTAATCTTTCTGTGTAAGCAGCCTACTCTTCAAAACACTGCTGACATTCAACACATCGCTTTCCACTGAAATAAAACATATCACACCACATTGTATTGTGTTACACAACAACCCATTAAATCCTGCCCCCAAAATCCGACATATTTTTTTCATCTAAACAGTTTGTGTTCAGCTTTAAACTTGGGCAGGGCCTGACGACGACATTCATTTATTCACCCATGACAGCCAGCTGGGTATGGCTGCGTTAACATGTGTGTCTGTGCATGTATTAATGTGGAGCCTCAGCTGTATAAGGTTTTTAATTAGTATTGGGTTGCTCCCTGTATTGTGGGTGTTCTCAGCTATTACACAGACAGACCTCCTATGGGACAGACTCTCAGTAACTAGAGATGGAGAACTGCTGTTTAATTAGATTCATTCAACATTTCTTCTTATTTATCAGAGTGTATGATGCCTCGTATTTTTCTCTATTTGTTTGATGTGCATCCAGGACCATCTTGTGTGCGTTCATCTAGAAATTCTATTAATTAATCTCCAAGACAATGTCTTGCAGTTAATTGCCTTTAGCTTGGTTCTTTATTAACGCAGAATTCTAAATGCTAACAAAGAAACAATAGTGTAAAATGATTCCGGAATCTGCACAACGCTAACACTGCATCAGACAAACGCTTCTTGATGGCTCTTGTTAATGTCATCCCTCGCTGGGTAGACGCTAAGGGTAAAGGGACTGTCAGCCATCTGTGGCCTGTCAGAATCATCAGGAAAATGTCATGTGACTTGATGAGCACATGTGTGATGGCAGTGTGTGGCACACTTTTTTGTGACGCTGTACGACTGTATGGGAGATATAATGTTTTTAGGCAAAAGACTGTTTGCCTACATTTACAGCACATTATGCATGCATGTGTGTTCACAGGAACATCAGTGATTTTATTTCAGTATAGTACCACAGGCATTAGGTATCGAGTACAATGTACAAGTAAACCCAATAAATAAAAACTGATACATATAAAGCATTTTGGAATTTTAAGGAAAATGAACATTTGTTTATCTGATCTGTATCAGATCATCTGTGTTACTTTATGCCTCCTTAGTTCATCAAAGTTTGATCCATTACATTTTCTCTCATCCAGTTTACATAAAAACAAATTCACACACACACACACACTGGTGAAAAGCCCTGGTTGGTGGTGGTAAAAAAAAATGAAAGCACATGAGTTTGTTTGGTTTTTGTGAAGTATCGTTTGCCGTACTCGAGTGAATCCATTTTTTCAGAGAGCCGACACCTTCCTGTTGGCACAGACATAATCATCACATAGAAGTCTTGAAGAAGCAGTGCTCACTTCCACTCAGGCAGTCGGCTTCACTCAGCACGTCATCAGTAAATGGTTGAAATGCATGAAAATTCATGTCCACTTATAGCACTGGAGCGTTCCGGGTTGTGAAGCTTTGTAAACAACCTCTTCTTGTTGTGCTGAATACATAATATAACCGAAGAAAGAGATTCATTATGTTCAACAAAGCTTGTATAGTTACTCTCACTGCCAGAAGGGGGAGACAACAGTGCTGCACGTTTTAAAGTATGATTTTTAATTTTTTTAACATAACACAAAATAAACATGATTAGTGATCATGTGTTATCAGGTTGACGATGAGTAGTGCTAAAGCCAAAAATGACACTAAGTGGTGAGAAACAGCAATACAGCATACATGGATGTTGTTTCATTTGAAACGTTCACATAACAAAGTCGTCGCTTTTACCAGCAGTTTGTTTGCATCTGGCATCTGTTCCTCCCTAACAGCCTGTATCTGTTATGGTGCATCACATACAGTAAATTAACTGCTTCAGGATCGGCCTGGGATCCACTCACACACGGACTGCTCATCAGAACGAGTGGCAAACACCGCAACTCGGTTCACTTTGGTCAAAGCACAAAATGAAGTCATTAAACTCTATATGACCTTTTTTTTAATAAACTGTAAAATAGTGTCCTGATAACTGTGTCTTCAAAAAAATGATGGGCAGTAAGTGAAGGACAGGGAGGTTTGAGGAGAGACGACTGTATAAAGTGTCTCCTGACAGTTACAGTCAGTCTTGTGTAGGTCAACGTGCTCAGCGTCACTCTGACTCTCCACCCCCTCTCTGTTTAGTTCACTGTAACTGTCAGTCCCACTCATCCCTCCACTCAGCCTGACAGCTGTTCTGTGTATGTGTGCTATATACACATACACATACACATACACATACAGTAAATGTAGCAAAAGAGAAATTGATAATTGACTGCTTGACTCTCATCCAACCATCACCCATGACACTATAGAGCCCAACTCATTCAAATTCCTGTGAGTGATACATTTGACAAAATCATCCATCTATCCATCGTCCATTCCTGCTGTAATTAGTGGATTGACCAGCTCCAGCTGACAGTAGACCTCTGATGTTGGGCTATCAGAACACATAGTGCCCCTGGTGGCTGGGTTTGTATTAGCCAGTGGTTTGATATTGTGGGCTGCACTGAAGTTAAGGGGCTGCTTTGACCCTGAGTCACTACAGGGAGTCTGTCCAGAGTCTCAGTTATACTCCCATGTGGACGAGCACACAGATAGGTGGAGATACCATGGATTAGATTACTGTTGTTTCAATACTTTCTTGTCATCTTGGAGTCCAATCTGTGAGGACTACACACTGCTTGTACCCTTTCACTATGGTGGCCAGAAACCGAGCATGCACACATCTTGAGTGCATGCTCAAGATGTGAGATTTATGTCAATCCATGCATCATGGTGGATGCTGAAAGCACAATAACCCTTAAACCAACCTCAACTCCAACCTAATTCTATGCAGCACATGCTTGGATATGTATAGTTCCTCCATTTTGGATCAAACTCTTATTGCATCTCCAGTCAGCTGAACCCTCATCGCCACCTGCTCTCCCTTTTTCTGTAGTTCCTTCTCACTCCAGTGGAGTGTCAATCAAATGCTGACAGATGGTAGTCTATATGGAGCCACCAAAAAATGTCTGAAGTGCATAAATCCCAACATTTACTATCAGTTACAGTTGCTTCCCTGTGAATGTATTGGATTTATGTATTTATGTATATAAAAGTCATTGCCGGTTTGAGTATCTGGATGAGTCAGTGAGAAGAAATTGCATTTGACGTCCACGGAAAGAAATTCAAACTTAATTTTACACGGAGTGACTATAAATATAGTCAATACCAGTAATTAAATATGAATAATATGCATCAGGCTGAAATACTAAAATGCCAAGAGGAAAAGTCATGGGATGTAGTATAAAATCCATTCGACAAGCATTCTTGTTTGATGGCAATAGCGTGTGACAACATGGTCATTACTTTAGGCAGTGCTCCTGTAATGAGCCAGGCTCAGGATACTGGCTCTGGCTTACTATTACTCATGATTTTCCATGCTGCTTCATAATAAAAATGCACAGGTGGTGTGGAAAGGATTTAGCTCTGTCTCATTTGAAATAATAATCTGTGTATCCATGGATCTACATTACAGCATTGTCATTTAGGGGAGTTATCTGCGGGGATGTCGGCGGTGACAGTTTCCACAACGCTGAGATTAAAGCATCTCTGTGTTATTTTGAATTTGAGCAGATTATCCACCACATTTGATTGGTTGAAATAAAAGTGGAGAGCCTATTTTAAGCTTGTGCCTTCTCTCTGACCTTGACACTTCCTGTACTGCGTGCCAAACTGGTAGCCATATGCGGCATATGCTGATGGTTCAGAGCATGCCAAATCTGTCCATGTACTACACACTGTGCTTATTAGGTTGCTGTACTATTCATCCGCTAATTGACCCACGTGGACGTCCATGCACAGCTCACAATCTGAGGCCGTGTGACCTCTCAGCAGTACACAGTATCCAAACAAGACTGGATGCTGAGTCGGTGCATTCAGTGTCTGTGCAACAACTTAAAAAAAAAATAGGAAACAGAGTGCTCCTTCCAAGTGTCTGTTTGTGTTTCACTGATAAAGTCATATCACTGACACATGTCTCTGTCTCTAGCATCTTTAGATGCACAAATATAATGGGGGGAATGTTCTTTCCGTTAGCTGTGGGGTGTAATCACTAACCCCCACCAGGAATTGCCTGGGTTATATAGCTCAGGGCCAGGCCTAGTTTTGCCTCGAGTGTAATCAATTTTTAAAGAATGTTTCTAAAATTAATCAGTAGTTAGTTAAAGGAGGCCAGGATAGGGATAAGATTATGTTTATATAATGTTTCTAGGACTTGGTTAAGGAATGAGGTTGTGTTTTGGACCGGCTGAGAAAATTGGCTTAGGCAGAAATAAATGAGACGTAGTCATGGTGAAGTGTCGTAAAGGCAGCAGCGCGTGACAGAAGACCATATTTCAGGGAGATCTCATTAATTAAGAAAGTAAGACTGCTCACCACTTTGACCGGCAAAACAAAAGGTCTGGAGCTACAAGCTTTTAATTGACCGATACTGTCTCCAAAAACTGGATGAATGAACTGTACTGATGCATTAATCGCACTCATCCTGTGGACAGAGAAATAAACTCAGACTGTATTAATAATCAAACATACTGCTGGGTGATTAGCTGTGTTCAGCACTCAAGTTGAAAAATGTCGACATTAGAATACCAAGAAACAGTGTTTGTGTGTGTGTGTGTGTGTGTGTGTGTGTGTGTGTGTGTGTGTGTGTGTGTGTGTGTTTACGTCCATGCTAATTAATTGGGACAGGAACCAAGGGAGAGTGGATCTCCAGCTGCTCCTTCCCGCCTCTGTACCCCAGGGTTAACTCACTCTGCGGAGACCCGTGCACGCTCTTTCACATGCATTCACACACGCACAAAGCACACAGACATATAGGTTCACGCAAGAGACACAGGAAAATAAAGCGTGTAAGAGAAAAGGCAAATGAGCAGTGGTTCACACGTAGAGTTTACAGGAGGCTAAATGTGAGGTTAAAGTAATATTTGCACCTCAGCATATATTATTATTACTGAGACAACAGTCTCTGGGAACATGCTACACTGGCTTTATACTGAATACAAAACTGCATTGGACTGTTGGACTTGAGACCTGAGATACAGAAAGGCATCATTGTTATGACCTTCTGATGTAAGTAGTCACAGATGTTGTTTAGAGAAATGTTTTCCATTGTATTTTAATGATCCTGCAGAACCGACGCTGAAACCTAATGTCACATGGAACAGTCATTGAAAAGGGGTTGACAGTGGATACATGGCCCAGGTTTTGTGCAGCAGCGAGCCTGGTCCACGCCTCCTTCAGCCATTCAGCCTGCGCTGTCACAGTCTTTCACTTCACTCTCCATTTCTGGAGATGAGTTGTCATTGCTTTTCTTTAAATAGACTGCATGTTGTTTGACTGCGTGACCTTTAAAGGGTTTGGGCATCTGGGACTTTGTGCTCGGTCTGTTTACATCCTACCTGATGGGTCACAGGGATGCTTGTTGCTGTAGTTTGCTCTCATCTGCTAACTAATATATGCTGATGACACCCAGGTATTCCAGCTATTATCCTCCACGCTCCATATCTTACAGGGGATCTATGCAGAATGTCATCCTTGAATCATCAAACAGATTCACCCTATATAATAAGTTGTTTTGTAGACCTCTATAAAATGATTTATAGCTGCTATGCATCTGGTGATAGCTACATGGAGCACAGCACAATGCAGCCCATTACAGATATTTTAGTTCGTATTAACTTAGTGAGGCCCAGGTTTCTCCTTAGAGCCACTGAGATGTAAAGAAACGCTGCCTTGAGATAGTCTCCGGTGTGTATAGCATCAATATGTTCAGCAGAGTGAGGGCCACACACACTTGGCTTGGACAAGTAATCCATTCTCTTCTGAGTGCTACCTCCACTCTGCCTCCCCACAGATTACTTGAAAGGGGAACATATCTGACACATCTGAATTTATGTCGTCCTGCTCAAGAGGGAGAAAAAGTGCTCCAGTAAACAAATGAAGGACGGAGCCTTGATTAACGGGCACTGTGCCGGAGGTGGCAATGAAAAAGACCTTGGTATACAATTGTCTGCGTTTGTGCTTTGTATGTGGAACTATTCACAGTTGGAGGGGGGTTGTTTTATGTCAATAAAACACCTTTGTCCTGAACAGAGGCAAGTGACTCTGATGCTTAATTCTGATTGCTGCAAAATCATACATATATTTTTATAGTAGTCCTATACTGCTCTAGTATAAATCACTCAACTATAAATCAACTATTGCATAGAGCTGTCTTCAATTTAAGGGGATGTGGTGCTGGGGATGGACTGGGATGGGGATGCCTGTGCGTTTCAGAGAGAAGGGGTTAAGTTGACATAAATCAGCAAATGGGGCCAGTAGATGGGTCTCAGTGCTTTTAATGACAGCGTCATCTATCACTGTCATTTACAGGCTCAAACCTGAATCGGTTTCTAGTGAGCCCCAGATGGATGAAACTATAGTGCGGCTCCCTGTACAGTACAGTACAGTGGGAGTCTTGTTCTCCACGTGTCTGAGACAGAAATATGGAAATAAATACACAGAGGCAGGGGCTGTTATTGCAGCAATAAAAAAAGCAAATAGTCCGACAGAAATCGTGGGTGCTTTACAGTATATGGCTGTTATATGTACTGGTATTGTGAATCAGAGGGTTATGCTCTCTGGGCACAGAATGACCTCCATACTCATCCTCTTTTTTTCAGTGTCCTTTTACCCTTCACGTCATCGCTGAGACCAAAAGTTACAGCTAAAGTAAAAAACGTGTGCAACGTGTTCTTGTGACATTTGCACCGTCAATCACCAAAACAGCGTTAAACCCTGTATACAAAATAGACACTCACATTACCATGACAGCTCCGAGGAGAGGACTCTGGACAGGAGCACCACTCGTTTATGAATATCATCGAGACAGGAAAGAATTATTCTGGGGTGTCTTTGTGTCTTGTACTTGTTTTCATACCTGGTCTAGAGCCGCGTGGAACATTTATTTTAGAGTTGCAAGGACGTTTTATTTTCTATTATTCCCATTTTATATAAATTTTTCATATCTTTACTTTTGTATTTGATGCACTGGTTGGCAATCTGATATTCTATTCTATTCTATTCTATTCTATTCTATTCTATTCTATTCTGAAACCGTGTGCTTCTGTCATTATTTTGAACAGTATTTTGTATGGTCATAAGTGAAGCCTCTGTGTTACAGGCAGACAGAGAGAGGGGGAAAGAGAGAGGTGACCTCTTGATAACGTGGGTGGGCAGGACCACATGAAGAGGTGGTTGACACGTGTGAAAGTCTTCTGTGCGTTCCCAAAAAAAGTCGACTGGATGTTGAAAATGCGACAACACATTATTATGTAAATGCACATTACAAGCCGTTCCCAAATGAGCAGTTAGCAGCAGAGTCGATTTCAGAGAGACAGGTAAAGGTAGAAAAAAGTTAAGGTGAGGGGGGGGGGTCTGGGTAGGCCGAATGTTTTCTTAAAGCTTACAATATTAACACACATACAGACTTTTATTTATCTGTATACAGTAAAATCCCACGCAGCATGACAGATCCCATCATCAGTCTCCTCCAAGCATTCGTGTTGACTGGATTTACAGTCAACACGACTTGATAAGTGAAGTGCTCCCATGTGTCACCAAACAATTTTTATTGAACAAATACTCTTTGCTCACAATAATGGAAGCAGAAACATAAGGGACTGTCTATGTTGTGCCTTACTCGTGTCACCACATCAGTGATGTGTAAATGTAGGATGTGTTTTATAAGAGAGAACCACTGAGAGGGATAGGAGGACATTACTTCATGATACGAGAGCGTTTCTGATGCTGTCGGAACTGTTGAGCTCTAATGAACCGTGGTATTATATAAAACTAGATATGGCAGATAAAGAATGCTAACGAGTTTGAATCAAACATGACGCCCGTCTCTCTGTCCTTCTGAGGACAGTGAGGAGGTGGTGGCGTCTGTCCTGCAATAAGTAGACTCATGATGTACTCCAGTAGCTCTCGTGGTTTTATTGACTACTGTGGAGGTGGAAAGTCTGAACTCTAGATGCCTGGAATGTAGATGAAGACTTCAGACCATTATAACTTGGACCTATAACCTGGTCTCTGTACTGCACAGGAGTCCTGATATATTGGGTTAGATTTTGTAAATAAAGATTGCCCCTGTATTGCAACTTAATTAAGTAGAGAAAAATCAATGTGAACGCTGAGACAAAAAGTGTGTCCTGGCTGCCGATCGAATGCAGTTTATACAGATGTCTTTATAAAACTCAACACTGTACTTAGGTTTACTTCACCTTTTAGAAAATTCATTTGTGCCATTACTTATTCAGTTTGCTCACTTTTCATCACTACCCACTGACGCTCATCCTCTATTGTCCTCATTAGTATGTAACGTAAATAGTGTGATTTTTTTCGTAACACCTGGTGAAACATGATTTTTTTTTTTTAACTATATCCTCAGATAATTATTCTCTGTGTTTGTGCCAAAGTTCAGCAGTTATGTGCCAGTCAGGGCTTAGCCAAACCCCATCACTGTAGCCAGGTTTGCACAGTTGTGTTTATGTACAACAGGATTATTGAGCATTGTGTAAAATGGAGTTCAAAATTAAGTTAACTCATTTAAACGCATATATTCACAGTTACAGAAACATACCTAACATCTTAGCCTTCAAAAATTGCACTTCTGTCTTAGCGAGATCACATATTGACACAATGTTTTCCTTGCACCATCACACAACCCCAACTGTTACCCTCAGCCTAATTCTAACCCTAACAACATAACCCCAAATTAAGTTCCCAAAAACATACTCAATATACATCTCCTCAGAAAGACAGCTGTATACACACACACACACACTGCACTGTATAGTGAGGCGAGACTACTCTGGCACTGCAGTGTGAAGTTGAAGGCTGCTCTGCACATTAGGCTCTCTGCCAGCTGTGGTGACACACACATAAAAGTAAAATAGTGGGTCCTGTGTTATAGAGGAACAGTACACAGTGTCGCCTCCAGACAGCCAGTCCTCGAGGACACGCAGACAGACTGACAGACAGAGCGGTGCCAGCATCAGGCTCCACCCGCTTTGGCACAACAGAAGGAGGACAGGATTGTCAAGTGACACTCCATGTGTGGAGAGAGATAACAACCTTGAGATCTGCACACAGTGCCACAGCAAATCACAACATCCAAACACGCACAAAACATACAAGGTTTGATATGTGTGTATACAGTATTCACTGCTGCATTTGGGGGCTGTTCAGAGAGGAGATTCATCAGTGGTCTATTCTCTGACATACAGGTCCCTATTCTGTTGTTTGAACCAATTAGAAATGTACCATATATGGTCATTGTGAATGACCCTAACCCTATGATCATATGATCATACATAGTATGATCATATGATCATATATAGTATGATCATATATAGTATGATCATATATAGTATGATCTTGTTGCTGAACCTTGTTGGACCTGAAATTACAGGTTTGTAATTACAATTACAAAGTATACTTTTTTTTGTTTGGGGTTTTTTTGTTTTGTTTTGGGGTTGTTTTTTGGGTTTTTTTGATGAGTTCACTGCAAATCAAATACCGGGTTAATATAAAATGCTCCTTTGGCAATTATGGCAATTAGCCTTTAAATCAGTTAAGCTGATTGACCTTTTTCGTTGTGCAACAGATACATGGAACCACATTGCATAGAACTCTGTTTATTAGCTTTTTTTGACCAAAATGTGCATCAGACTTCTTTTTTTTCTTTCTCTCTAAGCCCAGAGTCTCTGTATAGAAAGGTGGTGGATTGAAATCTTACTGAAAATCACATGGAGGCAGTGGCCACACGAGAGGCAGGAAAAAGGGGTTTATGAAGAAAAAGCAGAACTAGCAAACTCACACTGGAGAAAAGCCTCTTATCTTTTTTTTTTCTTTCCTCCCTCATACTTCTTATTCCCCACTCATTCTTATGGTTCCCATGGTACTGTTGTGTTTGCATGAGCACCTGACTCTCTGCAGCTCTCTGGGCTGTGGGGGAGTTATCACTGAGCCAAGCCAGATGCCCTCTCTCTAGGTAGCCAGCTACATACTGTACCTCTTCCCACACAAACTGTCCACTGGGCTCGTTACTCAGTCGCACAGTAGTGAGTGTGTGTGCGTGTCTTTTTTCTCCAAGGTCAAGAATAAAGGAGGCCTCAGGTGTCTTCATTAGATCACTGTTTGCCTGACATCATTCGGTCATTAGGATTTAAGAGAGGGAGCTAATACAAATAATGGCTCCTTTGCTTTTATGGCTTGTGGCACCTTAAAAGAAAATGTGTTGCAGCTCCTGATCCCCCCGGTGCAATCTTCACTCACACGGATATGATATGATAACTCCTTTTGTTTTATTTTTGGATGGAAGATTTCGGAAAAACAAGAAATTATTCATAATCTGTATTTAACACACTCTGCTTGTGCCTCACATGGAAAATCCGTCTTGTGATTGATCAGATGATCGTCACTTCCAAGTAGGAAACAACTGCTTCAAAGTAAGCTGCAGCGGCAGGCTGAGAGCACTGTGCAGGGAGCAGATGGCGTAATGAGATATACAGTAATGTCACACCGTCAGACCGCCGGCCTGCATGAGACTGCACTAACACAGTGGCATAGCAATCATCACAGACCATGTGTTTTTCTATGAAACTGCTGTACTGTAAAATGCAAACCGATGCATTCAGGGTCACAGATTAGTGTGGGGGGGTAGGGGGGTGCCTGAAAGTTCAAAGCTATGCATTTCAAATGAACCGTATTGTTTAGAGCAGCTGTGGGCTCATATGGCCACTATAACATGCATATAAACAGGCTCAGATGGTACAGCACGGGCTGATCAGTGCCAGGGCTGAACAGTATACATTATGTTCGTTCTGCTGAACAAACCCACACTGTGGACGTATGCTGGTTCTGCTGAAAAGTCTAACCTGATTTCTTAGTTGTCACACAAACAGCCCGCTATGTAACTCAGTGTTTTGTAGGGGAAGTGTGCGCGGGCCATCGAGCGTGACATATCGGGGCTCTTTCCTTAAAACTTCCCCTCGATTTGTTGGGAAAACAGATGAATACAAACAGTCTGTCTAATTTCAGAAAATGACCAGTTACATCTTTTTGGGAAATAATACCGGGTTGGTTTTTGTACACCTGAGACGTGTACACATACAGCGGATGCGTAATTGTGCGGATGTGAATGACTTATGCTTGTGTGCTTTTGTCCGGACGTGTTTGAATGCAGGAGGGTGTGTTGAAAAAGCGTGGCTTTACACCAGCAGACAATGGCCCCTCCACACATAATGAATGCCTCTCAGAAATGACATGATGAGCTCTAAACGGCCTGAAAAGGATGTCGTGTTTGTTGTCAGACTGGCTTTCAGTTAGCACCAACATTTTATTATTCTGCTGAAAGACAGGGTAAAGCCGTTGTGGTTGCTACCGTGCTTGGAATAAGATAGATCAGCAAAATGCAGGCAAAGCACACAGATTGGGACAAAATCAACACACAGCTGAGCAAATGTACGCAGCAGAAATATTATGTGCCATTAAAAAATAAAAGTCCCTTTTTACGTTTTGCTGGTGTAATAGCAGACAACAGCACAATGCATCTTAGAGAAAGTACCTTTTTTATTGTCTGACCTTGAGTGAAAGGTCTAAATCTCCATTCAGAAGATACAGCACCACACTCACGTAAACATCATTGCAGATGTCACCGGAATGCGTCCACACCAGCATAGCAAGAATGCGCTACATGTACCGTAATGTGTAAATGAAGCTGCTATTGTTTTTGTTACTGGTAGATGTCATAGTTGTGTCTGCTGTGTTTGCTGTTGCAGTGTGCGTTGTTTACAGTCACAAATATGACTGTGCGTTTGTGCGGCAAACGTGTCTTCTCACTCTGAGCTCAGCCGATGAACCCTGCCGTAGGTGATGTTGTACCACCACATAGGCCAACCTAGTTTATAAATGCCAAGAGCACGTCTCCATTCATGTCAGCGGCAACAAAGGGCCGGGTGTGCAGAAACGAGAAACCATCATTAACATCTGTCTCTACATAGTAAATGAATGAGTGTTGTTCTCCGTTATTAGCACTGTGAAATGTTCTGCCATCCCAGATGTTCATGCTCTGTGTGTATTTGCTTGCACATGTGCTAGTGCCAGTGTTGCTGTTCCCATCACCACAGGCGTTTACAGATAGGCTGCTGCATGACTGCACCATGTGCAGTGCAGTAGTTTCAACTGTACCGTGGGACTGCAATAGAGGCTTTCTGACATCTAGTGGTGAACATTATTATATTCTCTTTCGCCAGCAGGTCTATGCAAGTTCACAGGGGGCAAATCATTAAAGTGTAGTGATTCATATACAGCAGATTCATGAGCCTGTTCAATAATTCATCTGAACGTAAAGATGACAAAAGAAATGACTCAGGAGATGAATGGCAAATGACAATCAAATTAAATTCACTTTGATTTTCTTTGAATTAAAATTTTATTCATTACAAAAAAAAATCCACTTGTTTGCTTTTGGAGGAAATTCAATAAATTACAAAAAAAGAAATCTAATCTATTTTGCTGATTGTAAAAAATACAAATTGTATTTTCAGTCTGTAAAAGTCTTGCGAATGTAATTCACCTACATGTGTGAATTGCATTTGAGCTGTTCAGCTTTATTTCTCTTGAACAAAAATGTACACCAAGAAAGTTCACAAAAGAATCCCACGGATTCTAGCACATTATATTTCTGTATTTCAGTTTGTTTTTACTATGAAAGAGATTTTGAACAGAGAAAAATATATCTCAGTTGATAACAATGAATATGATTAGGACCCCAAAACCATGGTAAGCGCACAAAAAATTCATCAGTACTAATGTGTATGAAATCTCTGGATTGAGGATTGACCTTCTGACATGTTGAAAGCTATGCTTGATTTCTAAGATGTATTTAAAAGTCTACAGAACTAGGTCGCTAAATAATATAAAAAAGATTATCAAAAATTCCGCTTCCACTTTTAGTGGGAGAACCAGACTGAAGCAATCCAGTTGATGCAGTGATCTAATTGTTGTTTTTGTCAGTGGAGTCTGATGACAACAGTGGACAATGGTCCTACTTCATTACACTGCAGCAGCTTTGAATGTCTCGTTTCCCTCTGCTGAAGGCACATTAAGATACGATCTGGATATTATGACCCAACTACATACAGATATGATTTGCTTTTCTTTCTTCAGAGTGTGAGAAAGAGTGTGTGTATCATAAATGTGGGTGCAAGTAAAAAATAGCTCCCGAATCCTCCAGTCTCTTTAAGGCTTCAGCTTCATGACTGAGATCATGGTAAGAATTCTGCAACAGAGACGAAGCAGAGCATCAGTATTTAAAAAGGTGAAAGCATGTTGACTATAACAATCGATAAATGACCACCACCCACCTTCATAGACCTCATGGTGTCATATCCATAGTAATGGATCGGCTGCCTTTGGCTCTTTGAGTGAGGGTATCCAAAGCCAGCAATGTGGACCACATCACAGTAGTTGAGAGCGACAAACACAGCAAGGATCCCCGTGGTAGGATGCACTGGCTTCTGTAAGAAACAAAACATAATGACAGCCCATTGCACACATTCAGCATCCTGCAAAAAAACACATTTAAATCTGCCATGTGCACCATATTTACACGCTGAAGTGTTATAGTTCCACTATGAATAATGTGTAACATCAAAATCACACTGGGTCATTGAAAGTTACATTCAGGCAGCACAGTAAGCAGCGGTTAGCACTCATGCAAGGCTACGATCTTCATACGCTGGTTCAACCAGTGGCAGGATGGATGATGGTTGGATGATGGGTAGAGGGGCAGTCTCCTCAAGTGAAACATTCCGGCCACAACTGACTGCTGCCAACCTTTTCACCACTAGATGGTAGCAGAGGGCAACAGAGACAGGTCCCAACACCTCACAAGCTGTTCCAGCAGAAGAAATCTTTTTATCCTATGGGTAAGCTGTATAGTTTGTGCACTGCTGACAAGTGAAAGCAATGGAACCTCAGCATCCTGTGTCTGAGGAGTGGCTGCACATTAGCAGGTCTCACTCTGCAGCTTATCCACTAACAGCTTATCCACTAACAGCTCCTGCTGAAGGAAAGCAGACTTAGTGCCAGCAACAACTTACGCCCAATTTCACTCTTGATGGCTGATGGCTTCACTTTTGGTCAACTTGAGAAGTTGATTCACCTAAAGCTAAAGTGCGTCTTTGTAGAAAGAAAGAAAGTACTTTGAGCACTAGCTGTGTATGTCTCTATTCAATTTTTCATAACAGAGCCAGTGATGACTAATGCGTTAGTCATGGGTGAATTTATTGTTGTTTTCATCTCAGCCTGTCTGTTGATTTGTTATTTCACTTGTCAGCCGAATTATGTTAAAAATACAAAAACAGAACCAACAGAAAACTACAGAGCCGTTTAGGAGAAAAGTGACCCTAAAGTGTGGTGAGGAAATCATTAAGGTTTGATGCAGATCTGGTTAAAAGGGCAGATGCTGGACATTTTTTACCACTTTACATAACACTGTGAAAACTATGTGGCGTTTTATTCCATTTCTCAGGAAATAATACATGGGTACTAATACTAATGTACATCAGACACATTTAGTTTAGTCCTGATAGGCATAAACTCTAGTGGGGTCTACTGAGTGCCAATTAGTTGCCATTATTGCTTGTGTTATCCTCTGGCCTGGAGGATAAGAGCTATGAAGAGATAAAGGAAAAAAGACAAAGAAAGATAAAAGAAGGATGACGAACAGCAATTGAACCAAATGCACTCCACCCATGATGGAACTTTAGTTTACTAAAGATCCCAGAGCATCCAGATGGAATTAGTTGGTGTCAAACGGCTTGTTTTTTGAAACCAGGAAATGGCAATGTCCTGAGCTGTCATGCATAAAATAAATCTCTTTTTGCCTCTTGTCATTTGTGATCTGGTTTTCTGGTAAACAAAAAAAAATAAAAGGGCAAAGTCTAACCCCACTGACATCTTTTTCCTTGTTTGGGGAAAAACAAGATGTAAAACTAATGTGAGATTTAATGAGTTGAGACATGTTTGTTGTATTGTCCCTGGCAGAGTCTGACTGTGCGTGGAGATTTCCCAGTGTTGCCTGCAATTCCCCATAAGACTGTTAATGATTATCCATGTTCACAGAGGCAAGAAGGAGAACAGTTTCTCCTCTTCCCATCCGTATCCAAAGTGCTGATCGCTTTGCCAACATGCTTTTCACAGATCTCTCCTCTGCAGTTTTCATTGGTTTCAATAAGTTACCTCTGCTAGAGCCTTGTCTGCTAGGAAATGTCTAAGGTCTAGTGCATAAGTAAGACACTGTAAACATTAACAAGGTATAACTGATCATACCTTCTGAGAATTATGTCAGTAAATCATTCTCTCACTTATCAGAGGTTTTTAAATTCTTGTTTGAAACACATAAATTATCTTAATGAATTTCAACATTCATTTTCAGAGCATCATTATTTATAAATCGCTGCTCTTTTCCTCCACTGATGCCTTTTCATTAAAGAGCAGGCACTGTATTTTGGTTTGGTCATGATACATACATGTTTGTGTGCATGTGTGTGTGTGCACTGTTACTTATTTGTACACATATCTGTTTTGCTACTTTTCAAACAAATGCTAGAAAATCTCCACTTTCACATTCATGCAAATTGCAAACGTTTAGCCTTAAAGACAGAACAGTGCTTAGCATCAGCTGACATCAATAAAAGACGCTTTCTACCTTTTTGCATTCTGCCTCAAAGGAAATGCATCTGAGGAGTAGGGGCCCATGTGTGTTTATCTGCGCATGCATTTTCAGGAGTAAACTGTACTTTTGGTTATGGTTCACCTTAACAGAGGTCAATCTAATCTGCAGTCATACAGGAAATGATCTGACCATTATGGCCTTGATGAGACGCAGCCTCCTCCCAGTACTTCTCTCTCTCTCTCTCTCTCTCTAAAACATTCAATACTCCAAGCATAACTTTTCTTGAACTCAGACACTGGTGAGCAACCCATAGTGGAAGCCCTCACGTGGTCAGCAGCACACAGGGCGCACATGGCTCTGCACCAGCTCTGTGCATAGTTTGGATGCAGGGCCATGCAGCGAGGGCACGCTCCATACTGTCACCACTGCAAGGCGGACCTTCAGGGGCTCAACACAAGAATGTGTTTAGAAAGACGAATGTGAGCATTGGAGTATTATGCACAAGTGACCCTGCAGTGCTGAATGCAAACAAAGAGGGGAAGGAAAGGGAGTTTGTCCTTGTCGATCTGGCGGAACCCTCAACTAAAGGAGGGTGTGGTGAGGGTAGACTGAGGAGCTGCTGCAGACAGCACTTCAGCGAGTACACAGTGGAGGTGATGAGAAAAAGCTGACAACAGGAAAGCGGTGAGGACTGGTGGTGAGATAAAAGCTGATGATGAGGGAAACTGAGGTTTACATGTTACCATAGAAATATATACAGGTGGTGCAGATCCACTGCCTTCTCATCTAACACAATGGACAGTTGTATTTGTACTACTATTACTTTGTCCAAAAGGGTAACACCCACAAGACTGTTTAACAAAGAGAGCTTAGGAGAAGGGAACAAGCAGAACCAAAACAAAGCTAGGATCACGCCCACTTCAGAGACGATCCCCACCAAACACAAACCAAGCCCCCACTTGGCAGACAGGCCGCAGCGAGCCCAAATCAGATCCCGGGGTGTTTCGAAATCCAAACGCCAGACTTTGCCAAATGGGGAGTGACTTAGAGCCCAATTTGTGAAACCAAAACACACTGCAAAAAAAAAATATATAAAGAAATGTCACACGTCATCTTTTCTTATTGCACAATCCCTGTTCCTCAGTAAACGTTTCTGTGTTGTCTCATGTTTCCTCCTGTTTTTTCGCCTATTTTTTGTCTTTGTTCTATTCTTTTTCATTTTCATTCAGTTGAGTCAAAAGCACATACTTGATGAACGTTATTCAAACCTTCACAAAGGCGGCAGAAAAAACAAAACAAAACAAAACAACAAAACAAAAGCTGGACATTGTTCCGAAAATGTTCCAAACAGCATTAATATCAGCAATGATCAGCTTTAGCAGGAAAGGAACACCAGTAACTGAACTTATTCCAAAATCAGAGGACAGAGGCTGAAATGAACAATATTTTGGCTGTCCTTCAAAAACCAAGTATTTCCCAGGGATCCACTGTGGAGCCGAGAAGATATGTGGAGCTTATCTTGTAATGAGTTGCCAGAATGCCAAGCAGTAGCTAATCTTTATCGTCCTCTGCAGTAATTGGACTCACAAATTCGCCGTTGACCCAGCTTCGTTTCAAGAGAAAAAAGACCTCTTCCTGTAAACTGTTTATCGCAGCACTCACGACATATCGTTCAAGGAGCTGTGGCTAATCAGCAGATTCTCCCTCCAGTCTAGTTAACATTCATGTGGGAAGCCAGGAGGCGCAGAGGGAGGGAAAAGGGGAGGTATGGGAACAAAAGGGAACCAAACAAGACAAAAGGTTCAAGTGGGAAAACTGCAGCTGCGGATGCCAGAGATAATCCGTATTAATAAGCCACAACATCAGTTTCAGGATGATTGAATTAGAGGTTTGATCGGTCGGATTAAAGACACGGGGGGAAAAGGATGGTTTGGCCCTGAACCAGAGCTTCTGCATTCGCCTGCAGCCTCAGTGCCAGGGACGTAATGGCCTACCTGTTTATTCTTGGGGTTCAGGGGGATCTGGAGCAGCCTATCTGCAGTCTGGTGCAGAAAGTGTGGGTCCAGCACTCGGATTTTACTCACGTCGCCCAACCAGATTTGGGGAGGTGGCTTCCAAAAGCCCTTTCTGACCTGGAACACAGAAACAATAGAGAGAGATAACCTGCCATATGTTGTGCAATTGAAAGGGACAAAGGAACAGAAGGAGAGGAAAATATTGCTATTTTTAGTTTGCAAACTGATTTAATTTACACAAGCAGAGATGCAGTTAAGCCTGTGACGCTCTCCTGCCTCAAGGCAACTGAATCAATGTGTAAATTAGCAGGTAATGACCCTGCAACTATTAGCTAGAGGAGCCTGGCAGCGCCTGGAGCAACAGAGTGAAGAATTGCTGCAATGGAAACTCCATTCAGCTCTGAAGAACACTGCACTAAGCGTTTGTTCCTAATATGACTGACTGGAAAAAGATGGAAAATAATTGTGGTGGCGCAAAGGAGAGAAAGAAAGTGGGAGCGATATGGCAAAGCATGTGTGTGTGTGTGTGTCTGTGTGTGAGAGAGAGTGTATTCTCACACATATCCTGTACCCTCTTCTCGTTATAGACGATTTCTTTCAGCCATCGCAGATCTTGCTGTTTAAAGGGCACCAGGACCATGAGTGTGCCGGGCTCGTTGTGCAGTCCAGGGTTGGAGGAGGCCGATTCGGGGTAGAAGAACCTCATGGTGGTCTTGTTCCCCACATCCTCCTCGTAGCCTCTAACTGGGGCATCGTTCAACCTGAGGCAGGGGCATGAGTGTTTCCATGTTTACCGTCAGTAACGCAGAACTATACGAGTGAAAGGTTTCTTCCCACGAGTCTGAGCTGCAGTTAACCACAAGTTAAATGTGACCTGAAAAAAAGATGTAGGTCGTGGCATGGGGCTGCAGCTTGTTAAACCAGACCTGTTATTTCTCATGCATTGAGTCTGGGACTCACATAACCGACACAGATCTGACACGATACAGTACATCCCTTTTCTCAGGCTCCTTTTCTGTCGTGACGTACTTAGATATGTAACAATACTGAAAAAGAGCCTGAGAGCATGGAACAACTCGAATTGTGTTGTTATTGGACTGGGGGGGGGTAACAGTGCCTGATGTTAGTTAAATTGACTGTTTCATCTGAAGAACATGCAGAAGCACCAGGCTGGCTTGTATAAACTGGATATGAATTACACTGTATACTGGATATAAAGATAAGTGGTGTCATTCATCCAGTTATATACTTATATATATAAAACATATACTGTATCTATCAACCACATCATAAGCTGTTCTCTGACCAATCATTAACACAGCTGCAGAGACTGAGACCTTCTACGTTTAAATGATTACTCTGCGCTTCGGAAACTCAAGTCTCAACAGGCCAGGAAGTGTTTCTATATCAGAGTCAGCCCGGTGTCGTCAAACTCACAGGCATGTACTGAATTCCGCATGTCAATAACCACATGGCCAGGGAACGATTAGCTCCCTGAGAGGGGAGGAATGGATGTGGGGTGGGTGGCGGGGGGGGGGGGGGGGGGGGGGGGGGGGGGGGGGGGGGGGCGGGGGGGGGGGGGTGGAGGTTGGATAAGGGGGTGAAAAATGCATTGTGGCCTGGCCAAATTCTGGCTGTTTGAAAGAGGCTTATAAAAACCCTGAATGCATGTGTTCATTCCAAGGCTGTAAAGTCAGATGCCTGACAGTGCCTTTGTCCTTGAGTAATCTAGATGCTTCCACTCTTCCATTAAAGAACTCGATTTGACCCTTAGCGGGACGGCTCTCTGTCAGGGTCAGGTGGTCACACAGTCACACACTGTCCAACCTTAATTTACAGTCGAGCAAAGTTACACCCGGCTTAACGTTTGTGATGGAAATCGCCACGGTGACTTCTACAGGCCAGGTCTGTTACTAGCTCGTCAGTACAAACTGTCCTGGCTCATTAATGTAGTTATGGAGACGTTTCGTGAGAATACTAGTTTCATATTACTAAGTGTTGTTGGCATACAGGATCACCCAAAACAAACCATGCTCAATCTATTGTTCCCCTTGTTCAATGCAGTAAATGACCACAGTAAAAACAGTGAGTGAACGTGATTATGCAATACTGCATGTGTTGTCATTTTCACTTACCGAATGACCACATCGTATGTGTTGATCGCTCTTCCCAAAGAGCTGTTTTTAATGGCAAAGCCATTTCCTATGACGACACAGGTTCTGCATTCAAGCCTGCAAAGACACACCACATGATCACACACACAATTACAGCCATCTACTCTTGCCACAGCACCTGGTGACCTTTGAACCTTAATTCTTGTAAAGCAAAAAATTCTGCTAGCTCATGTGTCATGGAGCCTAATTCATTCACCCCTTGTGTCAGTGTTGCCACATATGTTGAGACGAAGGTGAACGTTCCTCATTTGTGCGCGCGCACACACACACACACACACAGACATATGTAGGATGTCTTTAATTCCCTGACCTTCCTCACCCTTTGAGGAGGAGTGAGGAGTTCCTGGATATTTCTCATTGTTTCTGCTGTAATGTTGGTCATGTCCAAAGTGGGACACGTCCACTTGTTGCTGTGTGTTTTGATTGTGTCTCTGAAAAAGACCAATGCGATTAATGAACACGTCTGTCACGATGCATTTGGGCAGGTATCAGTTTGGCTTTGGCTGATGCCACTTGGGCAAACTCCAGAGCTCTTTTCTGATTGGCTGCTGAACGCACATGCAGGGGTATAACTGGTTTTGGAAATGTGCAAACAGGTTGGTCTGTTCTTGTTCTGCTTGTATGAAAGATGGAGGGGGCACCGTGTGTCTTTGTACAGTGGCTGGTCTGAATAAGTAGTGAATACTGCTAATACATGGAGATGGAGCCTAATTCATTCACCCTTTGAGTCAGTGTTGATCAAATGCGAGAGAGGAATATGCACCTACCCCTCAACATGTCAACACTACAGCACTGTGTCAATCTTAAAACGTCAACACATGCACATGATCGGAGGACACGGGACACTATCCACTACCAGAGACTTTGGAGCCATTGACAGTAGCAGACGTTTACTCTCTTTTGATTGGTCCCTCAGACTACTGACCATGACACTGGATGGGCTGTTAGGTCTCATCACCAGCATGTGTAACCTCTTGGTCCACACTCACACTCCAGCTGGTCATGGCAAGACTTAACCTTTAATCAAACCGTGCTCTCCCTCTCACTGGTCTTATTGTAAAAATATAACATTGCAAACAATTATAAACAGAAGTCTGGACATCATACAATTTCTATGACCTTCCTATGTAATGCACTTTGTGGCTAAACTGTAATAGTGGAGCCGTGACTGACTGACTGACTGATGATGTTACATCCCTGGTCAGACCAATGTCATGTAGTTACACCATTGTTTGGCTGGGAGAGTCTTGGAGCTCCTCCACCCTCTTTTGAAATAATCTGACACAAGCAATTTCTATTTCATAATCTCTATACTTTTCCAATCTAGCTCCTTTATATCTGGAATTACTGGCTATTTATAGCCTATGAGTTATTATTATTATTTTTTTTTTTTTGATTTTCTGTCCTCAATGTCACATACTAATTGTGCGAGGAAAACACTTTACTTAAGCAGGTACGCCTGATTGTGTAAACAAGTGAGCGTTATAACCTTCTTACAACAGTTTTGATCTTTGAGCACCAGTGCTAAACTGAATAATGTGCGCTCACACTTACTTTGCAATGCTGGCTGGCACCTGATTATTTGTGTTTACAGCAAGAACTTTCAGTAGCAGCAGCTCTGGGAGAGAAAGGGAGAAACTCATTTGTTGAAAAGCTGTAGAGGCACGGAAAAAAGCTTTAATCGCAGAATCTGAGTCACATAAAAGGAGTCCAGTGCTTAAATACATGGCAACACCAACTTCATTGTCAAAAATGGTCATAAAATCATCATAGAATATTAAATGTTTGTTAATCTAATGTTTAGTTTCATAGAAATTAGTATATTAGATTGGAATTAAAGCTGGTGTTAACACTCATACATTTATGTGGCATCTATTTAGTGGAAATGTGTCAATGGACAGTATAAGAAATACATAGGACAGAAGAGTGATATGACTGCTGCATTAGCTAAGCAGAAAGAGGAGAGGCTAATATAATGTCCACATACCGCTGCCCTTAATGCCATAAGGTAATGCCAGCTCTGACAGATGCTCCCGCCAGAAGAAATCACCCAGTTTCAGAAAGAGCTGTGTCTGTCTGCTAATGCTGCATGAGAAATGTCACAGTGGGCATCACAACATTACCCTGCAGTGCACAGATGTTCACTGTATAAACGTACATATGTACTGCAGGAGGGTTTGTGGCTGGCAGAGGATGAAGGACTCAACCCATTTTTTGTCGATAATAACTATCAATCCACACAATAGACAATACCAAGTGCGTTGCTAAACGGTGCAGTGTTCATACTGGCACATGGAAAATGTGCTTGATTGATGACTTAACTTTCCCAAATGGTCTGGTATCTATTAAGCAGGTAAACTAGCCCATTTACATTATGTCACTCAGCAGAAATTCCCCTCATTAAAATCCTCTCTAGGCATTTCTGTGCTGCGGAGCGGGAAAGGAAAACGGTAACATTCACAGAGCCTGTGGAGTGAGACAAACGTGGCGGGCCGTAATATGTGAAACAATCGCTTTTCTGTGTCTGCTGCCTTCAGACTACAGCTGTTTATGACCTACTGTCTTTGACAGTGAGTCTCACAGACGTTTATTAACCTTGTGTGCCAGCTCGCGCTCCGCTGGAGACCGGGATAAAACTCCGGGGAGGGGATTAATTAGAGAAATGTCACTGTGATTGCCTGGAAGGCCGAACCGCAACTGCAATGACTGATGAGAAAATCCATGAACAACCCACCAGAAGCCTAATGGAAATCGTTCTTTTTTCTTTTCTTTAGAGGGACAAACAAAGGGATTGTGAGTCGGTGCTGTTTTACAGGTTAAGGGGCAGGCAGTGGAGGGTCTGCTGAGATGAAGAAATAAACTGAGACAAACCACAGATGGAGACCATATCACTAATAGGCAACAGAACGGAGCCCACAAAGTCCAGTGAATATACAGCTGAGGAAAGTGATGATAGAGCCAAATGCTTTGAAACAAGGACGCTGTTCAGACGTGGTACTAACATCCACCCTGAGGCATCCAATCATAATGAAACAGCTCAAAGAAAAGGTGTGAATACAAATGCAAATCTTCAGTGAGCTCTGTAATACATGTAACCGCATTCATTTAAAAGTGCGAGGACATGTTTGCATCTACTCTACCAACGTCCTCCGACCTGTTACGGTTTCACAGTGAACCAAAAGTATATGTGGACATCACGATATTAAAACTAATGGATCGCCCACAATTAGAATCAATGCATTGGGCCACTGGTTGCAATATATAAATGGGCTGGATATTGGCGTGTTGTTGTCGCTGGAAAAAAATCATGGGACACCGTCCTCCTTTCATTAGCCATCCACTCCCTCCTGTTTGTGTGAGGTGTCATCACTCACTTAAAGTTAAGGCTCTCCCACTTGTGGGTAATCCAGCCACCACACAGTGTCTTGCTGCTGTTCAGAGTTTTGCCGGTGCCTCCATAGCTGAAAGACAGACAAGGACCACAACTGATAGAAGCACAATGTGCCAGTATAATCAGCATGTGTAAGGCCCTGAATTGACCAGCAGCTCCACAATGCTGGATGATCAAGCTGTGGGATGTCTTCTTAATTTAGTGGCATGAGCTTACTTTTTACCAGAAATGGACATTTTTCCTGTTATGTGACATCAGTACCAGGGCAATGCAGATGGAGTGAAAATTGGTTGTCTTGGTGTATGTGTGTGTGTAGGTGTGTGTGTGTGTGTGAGTGCATAAATTACCTCTGAAATATGACATTGGAGCAGTAGTATGTGACAAGGGAGATGAAGATGAGGAGGACTAGGAGATGCCTACGGCAACATGCTGGAGTCAACAAAGACAAATCCAGAGGCAAACACAGAATTAACAAAAATTCAAAATGCAATCATTCATTTTCACACATGCACTTCACGTGCCACTCAAATCAAATAACGCATTTTAAAGGTGCACTATGTGATCCTGCATGGTTTCAGCACGATTTCATTTTTGTCATCTCCCCCTGATCCGCGTCCTGCTGCCCCCTGTATTTTTATATTGTGAAAAAGCCAGATTTCGGGAAATGTTTTTTTTTTTTTTTAAAACAAACCATGATTTGTGATAATTGAAATTATTAAATTATTAAAACTCAATTATACATTTATCGTTTCTGTAGCAACAATCATTATTCAGACCAATTTTTATTTCACCCAGTTTTTATTCCATCCAATTTTATTCTTGCCAGTCATCCTCATTACCTCGAGTATTGAGCAGTCCCTTCACAATAAGCTTGACAACAAAAAGGCTCCTCTGAGGGAGTAACGCCATTGGCAACAACTTCCCAAAAGGCAAAAACAACTTTACAAAATCTCTCTTGGCTCAAATGAGCACACCGCTTAGGCACATTACGTTGATGTGCCACATCAAAGAAACGTCTTGTTCCGTAGGGCGTAATTTTCCTTGTGACACCATCACAGTAATAAGCTGTTTCAACGTGGCTCTTCCAGTGAACTTTCTTTTTCAATAAAGCACATCTTAATCAAAACAGGTGTAGTACCGGTCTTGAAATGGGTACTGAAAAATGAAACGACGCAGAGATACACAGGAAGACTACACTTTTTGTGGTCTTAGTGAAACTCACAAATTCATTGCTCGTCACATGTTGATTAGTCGAGATACATAAAACACTGGCTGTGTGAATGAGTAAGTTCTGAAAAACCTCTGCAAAGCCAGGAAATATGAACATCATTAAAAATCATGCAAACGATCATTTAATTATCCTCAAATTGCTCATCTTCTCCATTTTCTTACTAGGATCAAGTGACTACCATGAATAAAGTCAAATATCAGAAACATGCTTTGCAATTTAATCAGACCTGAATGAAAAACACAAGTACAAGTATGAGCTTCAACCGGTCTTTCCACAGCAGGGCAGGAGGCATAATTGTAAAAAAAAAAAAAAATTGGGGAGGAAGGTGAGACAGCATTATGTCCAGAACAAATCAGAATAACGACTCACCAACATCTGTAAAAAACAAAAAAAAAACAACAAAAAAACAAATATAAACAAAAAAACTTACTTTTAGTTGCCTTCTGGGACATCTTCTTCACACACTCCTCTGTCCTCTCATGGCTACAATGGGCATGAGCTTATCCTGGTAACGGGCACACAAATGACACAATTATTGGCACCTCCTTCAAACTGCACGACATCCTCCCACATCTGAGAAAGTGGAGACACTATACATGAAATACGCATCAGTGAGTACAGTCACCGTCCCACACAGCCAGATTACATCTCAGGTCCGACTGAAAGGAATTTTTACACCGCTCACGTCTGACTATTTATCGTACAATGCACACCTCATGTCCTCATGAGATCCAGACTAGTGGCATCCATGCAGGCAAACGGCTGCAGTGGACATGCCTGACACGGCTCCAGAACCAACATATCACTGAAAATCAATACCAAACTGAAGGAGTGCGCAGCTGAATGTCTATTTTAAGCTATGCCTGCATGCGCATGTACTTGCTACATTGCAACAACAGTAATGTAATCCTGCTGTAAATCTACTATTAAATCATGCATGCCTAAACTTAGAGTCAGCCAAGGAGTGGGAACCATGGGACCGATTAACACCACCACAGAGGCTTTTACACTCCAGCCCCTCCCTTTGAAACAAAATAGTAATTTCATAACATCACGCATGTCATGACACTGCTGTTTTCTCATTGATCCTCAGCTGTGTGTTTTCCTCAGTTATTGTTTAGGAAATGACGAAAGCGCTAAAGAACGTGGAAAGGAGTAAACTTCAAAGTCACACACGCACGCACACACACACACACACCATCCTGCCCTGCAGCTGTCCTGTACCTGTATTTATTCTAGGACTGATTTACTTATTCTCAGTAGTTAATCAGACTTAATACTCGCTCCTGCGCACTTGGGTGTGGGGTGATTTTAATGAATAACCATTAAAATGGGACATCTGTTTATCTGTGTGTCGTATAATCAGAGCATGGAGATAAAGTCTTTCTGGAGCAGGAAAAAAAAACATCAAAGGTGCTGAAATGTACAGTCACCTTTTGTTCCCAAGCATAACAACCTGACATTGTTGAGGGCCTTTCAACACTTTCACTTAACAGACACTCGATTTTTATTCATTTAGAATGATGTTCCTTTTCATGCTGCTCACTCCGTAGTTGATAATGCAGCAAAGTTCTTCCCATAAGAATCATTTTTTTTTTCTCCTCAAGAAAATGTGAACTTGTGCTAATACCTGCCACAGTTGAGTGGTTAGCACTGTTTGCTGGGTGGGGACCTGTGACTATCGAGAAGTTCAGTTCATGCCGGGGGCAACGTTCTCACCAGGACAGGGATCAGATAAGTGGACACTTCTTCCAGCAGTCTGGCTCACACAGGTACTCTAGGTCTGTACCTCAGGCTGAATCCAAAAGTCCAGACTTCACAGCATCTGCAGGCTCGCTGACTTTGCAAGCACTTTCCCGAAAAGTCTGTGAGTGCCGAGGGCCGTCCAAACCCACAACTCATCCAGAGCACAATGAGCCTGAAGCTGAGCCTCTCCAGACATCCGCTTGAGGTGCAGACTTCGATGATTTAAATTTCCACAATTCGTCGCAAAACAGACATGACGCTGTAGTTTTTCCAATCCAATGTATGAAACAAATACTTTAAAATGTTATATTAAAGATGTGCAGGCCAGGAAAAGTATTCAACCAAACCACAAGTACGGAGAAATAATAGACTGTCAAGCTAATTAAAACGATTCTTATTATTTTAGCTGAGAAATAATGCAGCCTATAAAAATCACACAATGTAAGGACGAATATGTAGGGTAATGTTTTCAAATAAGGATTAGCACTGCAGCTATTGCTGTGTACTTGCAGTTTGGACATTTAACGTTGTCGGCTGTTTTAAAAAGGAATGGTTATGTCATGATCCTGTGTTTGTGGTCTTTGCTTTTGTCCGACTTTGTTTTTGTTTTGGTTTGTTTTGGCTGCAGATTCTTCCCTTTGGGACGCTCCAGCTGGTATCACCACTTCTGTTCCTGGGTCTCCTGTTATTTAATCATCCAGACATTTACAATAGTTTCAACACTTTTCGCATCTGAGCTCAAAAAAGTTTTTGACCATCCCTTTAGAGGGAAGGAAATAGATAGTAAACTGCCCTTTGCAGAGAGACAACGCCAACGCCTGCATCAGCTCTGCCGCCGCTGTGGACAACCATCACCCACCCCCATGTCAAATCCTCTTAGACGGCAGTCTTTCCAGGGAGCACAGATCAGGTCAGGCTAAGGTATTAATTGATTCAGGGGCAGACGATAATTTCCTAGATGCTGATATTGTTAAACATCACAAAGTTCCGCTCATGCCCTTACCAGCAGAGAGGTGTTTGCCTTAGACGTCTGCCTTCTTCATACTGTTACACACAAAAGCTTGCCTCTGTCAATCCGTGTATCTGGTAACCACATAGAGAAACTAAGCCTTTTTTGGAGCGTGAGGTCCAGGAGGCTCTGCGTGATCAGCCGTCTCCTCAGGGGTGCCCTCCCAATCTTCTCTTTGTCCCAGAACATGCAAGATCTTCAGTGCTGCAGTGGGGGCACAATCTCGAAACTCCATCCTGCCTCCTGGTCCGTCCACTTCCCTTGGGTGGAGTATGCCCCTAGTCAGCTCCGCCACCGGCATGTCACCCTTCATGGCTGCAATGGGATACCAGCCACCTCGCTTCCCCACTCAGGAATGTGAAGTATCTGTCCCTTCAGTTCAGCATCACCTCCAGCGAGCCCATTGAGTCTGGCGGGACACGTGCGCAGCCCTCTCGTGCACAGCAGAGCGTAATCGTTCCATCACCGATCGCCACCGGACTCCTGCTCCTGACTACCACCCTGGGCAGCGGGTAAGCTTTTCTTCTCGGGACCTGCCACTGCAGACAGATTCCCGGAAACTGGCACCACGGTTCATCTGACCATTTGGAATTGAGAGGATAGTCAACCTGGCGGCAGTTAAAATCAGACTTCCATCATCCCTGACTATGCACCCAGTCTACCATGTCTCCCTCCTGAAGCCAGTGACTAACTCTCCTCTCTCCCCTCCAGTCGAGCCTCCTCCTCCGCTTTGGATGATTGACGGCCACCCTGCTTACGCACTACGTCAAATTCTGGATGTCAGGCGACGTGGAAGAGGGTATCAATTTTTGGTGGATTGGGAGGGGTACGGCCCTGAGGATAGGACTTGGGTGTCGCGAAATGTAATATTAGACCCCCATTTGTTATGGGAATTTTACGAGCGCCACCCTGACAAGCCTGGTAGAACGCCAGGTGGCGCTCATTAAGGGGGGGTACTGTCATGATACTGTGTTTGAGGTCTTTGCTTTTGCCCAGCTTTGTTTTTGTTTTGGTTTGTTGTGTGTTTCCTCCCCCTTATCTGTCTGCAGCTCATGCTTGGTTGGAAGCGGAGCTGGTCCTTCCCACTTGGCAGTTTACAAGTCACACCTGTTGTCAATCTAGACAATTTACCTCTCTTCTTAAGGAGCGTCAGGATGTTACTCCGACACAGGATTATTCTCGTACCCATGGTACCCATGGTAGTTTGTGAGTCTCGCTGCGCTTTTTCTTCTCTGAGTATTCTGGTTCCATATGCTGATTGCCTGCACTATTTCCCGCAGATATCCAGACTCTTGTTGCTGCCAGCTCCAGCTCTGCTCTGCTCTCCTTCTTGCCTCTGCGCAGACCTTTTGGTTTTGATTCACTCTTATGTCACTGACTAAGAGTCGCCTTTAGTTTTTGTATAGTTTTTGAGGACTCTGTTAATAAATATCTTCGCCTCAACTCTACGGTGTTCTGCAACTCCTTGGATCCAGCACTTCATAGTACTCGATCCTGACAGGTTATTCAGTGAGGCTTGTTTGACTACCTGAAGAAGGCTTCATGCTGAAAGAGATCATTGTTTTTAACATCTGACATAGACATTCTAGTTCACCAGAAGAACTATCTTCACCAGAAGAACTATCTTCTGGTGAAGAACTATCTTCACCAGAAGAACTATCTTCTGGTGAACTAGAATGTCTATGTCAGATGCAGTTCGGACGCACACGCCTGCCCTTTGCAGAGAGACAACGCTGACGCCTGCATCAGCTCTGCCGACGCTGCGGACAACCATCACCCACCCCCACGTCAAATCCTCCTAAATGGCAGTCTTTCCTGGGAGCACAGATCAGGTCAGGCTAAGGTACCTGATCTCTGAAGTAATGCTACAGTATATTATGCACTGTTGACATTTGGTTGAACTACTGTAAAGAAACAAGTTGAAGTAACCAGTTCAATAACTGACAGCTTACTGCACTGCTTCTGTGTACAAATGTTTAATAAATGATTGTATACATTTGAAAACAATTAGTGGATTTCTGTGGCTGTGGGCTGCATTGAAGAGAATTTCAATTCATGCTTTGTGGTCTTAAGTTCATAGACTGTGGGTTTCACTACACAGACAGCTATTTACACTTGTCAAAATGTTTACAACTACTACTTCATTGAAAAGAGGGATTAAACATGATTCTTTACAGTTAAACCAGGATTATTAATGCTCCGTAATGTAGTAGTAGTTAATGATTTTTTTGTAATTTTTACAGAAATTCTGGCAGAAATGCACAGCTTTTTACTGTAAAAACCACAGGGCAAAACCTTTATATTTGCAATAATTTATGAGAATTTCTACAGCATAAATCTACATATTACAAGGACAACTGCTGTAAGTTGTACACTAAAAATCAAATATAATGGTACAAACAAATTTTCAGTAGTAATATGTCTCGTTGTTACATTAAAGTATGGTGATTAACACCATTCTTTACTGTAAAAATGTTGTTTTTTTTACAGTGTAGCTTTGCAGTCTGCTTCCCTCACATTAAAGTCTGTGAGCAGTCACGAACCCGTACAATATAAGTCAAGAAGGGGAACGTTTGGTTTCAGCCTCAAGTTCAAATTCAAGAGCACTTGTCATTGAGGAATTGAAACTTTAGATTCGTGCATGTGGTCCTCAACTGTGTAACGTTTCGAATGAGCAGTTCAGGGTCATGGGAAAAAAAATATTTACATATATACAGTATATATATATATATATATATATATATAAACTCACCTTTTCCTTTTTTCATCTCAGAGACTACAAACTCAATGATTGTGGCGTGATGGGTCTGGGTTTACCCTGTGAATGTAAAAACAAAAGATAATCATGCATACAGAGCCAACTGGAGCATAATTGCACAACTCACTTGTAAGTTTGTGTTTTCTACTCGAGAGGATAAGGAAAGAAAATACAGCTGAGTTGACGATTCTGTGTTGGGTGCATGGATGCAATATTAAATTATGTATATTGAGATACCGGCCTTGCATACGATTGTGGATACTGGCCAATCATTTTAGAATATATTTTATTTTATCTAAAATTTGGACTTTCCATTTTTAACTGACTAAAAACTGACTGAAGTTTTGTTTATAAAAAGCTAAGGATTTTAAGACACGATCCAACACTTGTTGATGTTTTAAGCATTTGGTAGCTAAGTAATGAAAACAATAACCACTTAAAACAGCTGAACATGCTGTAGCTCTCTGGAGCGTGAAGCACAGATATCATATGGTAACAGGCAACACAAAGCAGGGCAACACAAAGCAGGGCTGACTATGTGTGACGGAGTACGTGGGAAAGAGAGAGAGGGTCGAGCAACACCATGAGGCACACAGGCCAGCTGAGGGCCACTGGCAAACAGTCGTGGAGATGTGAGGGCCCAGCAGATTAAGAGCAGAGCAGGATTTAACTCTGTCAGAGGTGCCCTCCACCACAGATGTTCTTACAGCATTGCAGCAAGTCCAGCTCACATGAGAAATGCAGACAGACCACTCAAAGAGCTTAGTCACACACTGTAGTGATTAAGGATGAGTCAGGCCGCTACCGCTGAATAGCACAGTGGAAGTAATTCTGGCAAAAGCACTCCATGGGAAAATGCTGTCAGTGATTTACTGGTTAAAGCTCCTTCCTCCCAAACCCCTGGGGGAGGAGGGGACTGAGATGGGTACTACTGTGGCAGAAACAGAAACGTGATCCTTTAAACTTAATTGTTAAAGCTGTCAACATATATGTCAACATAGGTACTAACATGAGCTCTGTATTTAAAGTATTACTGCGTTATGGTTGGTTTCAACGGGGATATAAAGAACCGCTGATTGTTCACGTTACAGTTTACGCTGTTGCAGCTCAAACTAACGTTATGTTCACAAATGCACTGGCACCACTATGACATCACATCCTTTCCCATCACTAATCTCTGAACAGACAACGCGGCCTAACTGATTTACTGTGAGAGTGTCTGGTTTGATTATGGATGGGTACAGCAAAAAGGCATAAATGATGACTCCAAATGACCTTTTATGAAATCTCTTCCACCTACCAACTCCTGTCCCAGATATCAACCAGATATGGTCTCTGGAAGGAAGTGACATGTGTGTTGTGCTCACACAATGGAAAATCACCTCTAAAACACATAATCCCTCGATTTAATCCAGTCAGAGGAGCTAAAGCTGGAGCCTATTTGTAACATTTTGACCGCTTTTATGAAGAAAGGCTTTCACAGAAATTGCAGGCTATTATCAACCCTTTTGGTTCATGTGCATGTGAAAAAGGCACCTTCAGGGAGACATAAGTAAAGTATTTAGAGTGAAGATTGGATGAGATGTGCTGAGTCCCTCCAGGGTGTTTTTTTTTGTGGCATGTCACGGTGATGGGTAATTTTGGTTCTGGGATGTGGCTTTTTTCCAGTCTCCTGATTCTCTTTGTCAACTTTCACATTCCTAGATTTAAGACTATTTGTTATTAGTTTTCCACACTGAAAGTTTAACGTCTCTGAACAATTCCATATATAGACACAGATTTTTCTAAACTGACTGTGTATTCTTCACACAGGAGCTTTCTACAAAACAGGACCTCACAAGGCCTTGTCATTTCAGCTTTACACATTCTCTCCGCTCATTAATGTGACTAAGCTCAGCTACTTTAATAATATTTGATAAATCCAGACTTTGTGCTTTCCCTATAGACCTCAGAGCATTTTGCGTCAATATTTAGGAGGACAGATGTGTGTTCATCTCTTTTTTTTTTTTCAAGCAACAATGACAGATTCCAGCAGGAATGAGTTTTGACTGCAGAGAGAATAACATGGTGTTTTAGCTGATTTTCTACAAGCTGCCATGTGTTAATTATCTCTATGCACCATCAAATGCAACATCTGTCGCATCAACATCTGTCTATCTATCTATCTATCTATCTATCTATCTATCTATCTATCTATCTATCTATCTATCTATCTATCTATCTATCTATCTACCTATCTACTGTATCTTCTGTACCATTCCATTTATGCATGGTAACTACACACACTAATGGCGCAAAAGAAATACAAAAATGGAAATGCAAGGTTGTATTAGATTAGTACAGTTAGTTTTGGTTTGGACAATACCGGAGCAGTGACATGTTCTGTTCTGTCATGGAGTGGTCATGGCAGTTAACATTATCAAAGTCCAACATACAGACACACCTCCCACAGACATGTCCCACCAAGATCTACACTCTGGTGTGGTGTGTGTGTTTCTGATCACCCAACATCAGCTTTGAAGGCCAGTGGCACAGGGCCAGACAGGAAGACTGATTTCATCCTATAAAGAAGACTTCACTAAAAGCCATCCGGCCTGAACAGCAACCGTCATAGGAGGTCTACAGCTCTTAAAGAATGTTTATTTTACCTAAAGATGTAGTCAGCTGGAAGATTGAGAGATGTAAATAGAAAGAAATAAATTCAGTTTCATCATCGGGCTTGTTGCTGTGGTTGTGCTGCTGATTAAAAAAACTGCACAAGTGTTGTGACTTGTGTTAATTTTTCAGTATACAAAAGCCAGTTTGTTCGCGTTTAACCAAATGAAATGTTCAAAAAGAGCATGCACAACACAGCGAGCAGACTTTGTTTTTCAGACAGATCACAAAGGCTGATTCAAGGACAAGTGGCTCACAGTGAGTACTGCCTGCAGAGGGAAAAACATGGTCCGTCAGATGCCATGTGGAAAAATGACAAAGCCTTAACGAATGCAACATCAGGGGCCACATGGAAATTAGTTAAACATTAATCACAGACCGTGATTTGGCAAAAGAAGCAGAATGTAGGTAGGAAAAAGAGGAATAAATATTTGACAAGATAGAGAAATGGCATTTAAAGCCAGACTGGAACTTCAGTCCACTTCAAGCTGGACTCAGTGATCACATGAAGCATAATAATGACTGTCTGTGGCTGAATACAGTCAGTGATGTACTGTATGTCATTATCCTTCATAAACATTAGTCTTTTCCATCCCTGCCAGCCACACGAAAGGAAAACAAAAACATCAATGGAATTAGACACTGACACAGATGAAGACTTGTTCCAGGCAAATGTAATTGGACATGCTGTGTGATCCGGTGAGGCCAGTTACCACCAGACCAGCTCTGTTTCCAGTCTCCCTCTGCATGAGAACTCCAGACGCACGCAGAGGCTGATCCAGTCTCACTTACCAGCACCAGCGGATGAGGAGATCCAAGTCCAAATGGAGCGAGCCTGTTGTGCCGTGCAGTGATGTTGCAACCAAGTTCACGTTGCGTTTGGTGACATTTAGTGCGACGGATCCTGACGCGCGGATGCGACGAGAGCATCAACGTCCAGGGGCGCGCGGAGGGAACAGCGGGAGCAGCGACAAACCGCGGGGTCCCTGCGGGCTGCAGTGAGTGGCACCAGGTCTGTGTCCAGATCAAACCCTTCACTGCTTCACTTCACGTCTGTTACAGCGCGTCCCCTTCTCCTCCCCGACGCATGCGCACGTGGGTGCGCGCACCGCCGCTGGCTGCGCAGAACTGATCCAAATACCATGGCCGTAAAAAAAATGTACCAGTCGAGGCTGCGTTGTGTTGGTGGTCGTACAGAGGGAGGCGGGCACAGTATGCAAACGTCCCCTGTGATCCCCAGCTTTTTATAATTACTCGCCATATGCGTCTTCAGTCCGATCCGAGCGGGACTTTCATCGCGCAGGGGACAACATCTGGAAAGTTTCGCTGCTGGCTGTGATTTCTTTCAAAGCTCTGAGATCAACATACACTGTGAATCACAGCGGAGGAGGAAGAAGGGTGTTCTTTTCCCCCCACTGCTGTAGCAATGCCAACGATTAAAACACCCGAGTAAAAACTACACAATTTAGTACCAAAGATATTCATTATGTCAGAAAAACAAAAACACTAAAGATGCATGTATGTGTCACTTTAAAATCGCAGCTAAGGGTGATGCTTGTTTTTACTATGACGCCTCAACCTCTAATCATACATTGAATTTCATGTATAAACCAATTAAAAACAATGTGTGCCAAGTAAAAACTGAGGAGCACTCGTATGATGCAGCATGAGGAATATCTCAGAACTGCACTGGAGTACAGGCGTGGTCTCCTCCACTGGGGACAGGGTCAGCTGCAGCTGCTATTCTCTTGTGGCTGGAAGAATAATCACAATCATATCTTCTTTTTTTGCTTACAGACATTCAAAGTCATGTTCCAGAAACCTATATGTTTTAACTGCTTTTAATGAGTTTCTTTTCTTTCTTTCTTTTTTTTTTTTTTTTTTTTTTTTTTTTTTTTTTTTTTTTTGCTTATATTGAGGCATTGTGTGTTTTAACCATGCTATTGAATTGTTTAAATAAATTCCTGGGAATGTCCAGTCCAGTAGTCTGTGCTACATGAGGCAGAACCTGTTGCCGATTGTTAGCCACCATTATCATCCACTCCTGCCATTTTGTTTAGTCTGCACTGGGCCACATCTGTGTCTGTGTAGTAACATGCATGTTGGGAAGGGAATGATTTTTGTGGTAGACCAGAAACTTTTATTATAATACCTAACATAATAAAGTTTATTTTGTTATGTTACCTCTGCCATTAAAGAGACATTAGCTGTAATGTGTATGCATCAAAATATCAACCCTGACCTTCTATCAAAGTAATACCAGACACATCCAAATACCATGGTTACATAAATGTACCCTGCCTGGGGACTGAAAGCGATGGTTCAGGTTAATCAACTTTTCTGTGTCAGTGATCTTCAGATAGTTGTTGATGATTTCCCCAATTGCACTTCAATGTAACCTCTGTTGTCTCAGAACATCTGGAGAGTCTTGTTGTTGTTGGCTGTGACTTCGTAAATTTATGTTCTGAGTAAAATCCTTACACAGGATGCACATGGGTTTCACTTGGCTTATGCAGAGGAAGACATACAACACATTTGCTTTATTGACAACTTCTTCTTATGATGCCTTTCTTACCATGCAATCCAAATTATTATGTTGGGTTACAGAATAACCATGATTTAAATATTCCCTCAAACGTATCTGCTGGCAACAAAATCGTTTTGCACAAATGTCAACTTGAAGATTGGACACATGTTTACTGGCTCTGGGCCAAGGACAGTTTTGGGGCTCTGTAAATAATCTGAGCGCCTGGAGGATGGATCACTCCTTCTAACTACACTGCAGAATTTCAGTATCATATGAATGTCTGTCTGAACCAAAAGCAGAAAATACTGTACATAAGATGCATTTTGATGTTGTTTTTATTTCGGGGGGAAAAAAAATTGTCAAAAAATGACTTAGGCCATTATATTAAGAAGGTGACAATGTGAAACTGTGCCCTTTTATTTGACATGCGGCTCTTCAGTGACTCGTTTCACTCGATGACCTACATTCACTGGAAACCCAACAAAGTGTTTGGATCTGCTGCTCGCTTTTAATTAAGCCAGCTGGTGCTTCACTGTAGCTCTGCGAGCTGAATCTGAAAACTCACCGCAGATCCAAAACATCCAGGTCAGTACCACCGCACCCAGGAGAGACCACCGTAGTGAGTAACAGCTAAGTGCTTTTCCATAGTGTTGGTGGTCCGAGCACACCATCCCGTGGCATGCACTTTCTCCTTTCTTTCATGTCTTGCTGGAATGCTGACACTGCATTTATGTGCAGGGGCTTTCCAAAAGTGAACTGCCTTAATTGTATCAGTAATTCTTATTAAGCCCTTAATTCTAGTATTTGAGTACTTGAGTCCTTTTTATTTTTTGCCAGGAATACTGACTTCTTAACTAGAAATGTGTGTTTCCTGAAGAAAATGCAGCGTCACCCCTGTTGCACAGTGGATGGAAATGTATTAACAGTCTGGTGCATGAGCTGAAAAGATAACATTTTATCTTTTTTTGGACAGGGGGCCGTCCCCGGAAGGTTGATGTTGTTACAACAGTACAACATTCACACTCTTGTTAATGCCTTTTTTTTTTTTACTATAATTAGTATAAATGATATCACCAAAGATGAAGAATACTGTGCAACAGCATTTACACTACTTTGGCTAAACTAGAATAGTATTGTTCTAGTTTATTAGTGTTTTTGACAGAGTTAAAGGCAGTTGAAATGGCATGAAAACAGGAAGCAGTGGGAAATAGTTTTCAACTCCAACTTTTCAGCTTCCAATAACAATAAATCCATCTTGCAACACATTACAACTTCTTATAATGTTGTTGAATTTATATTTTAGTTGCGCCTATTTTGTCAACAATGTTATAGGGAGAAGTAGCAACAATTTTTGTTCTGTATTGTCAGTTAATCCTTACAGTCAAAGATGGTGGAAAAGTGGTTAGTCTTTGTGCCTTACAGCTTTAAGGTTATCGGTTCAAATCCTGGTTTCTGGTGTTTTTCTTTTTTTTTAATCCAACATGAATTATATATCTTTTATGCTAAACCACTCTTCTCTGATATCAGTAAACAGTCAGCTATCTCAGGCCCTGTGTGTGTGTGTCATCTGGTGGAGGATTTGTTATGGTAACAACAAAAGCCTCACAGAACATCTGTGCCTCTCAGAGCTTAGTCTTAATTTTTATGTTTCACTGTTGGCTTGCAACAAAAGAGGCGATTATCAAAGGCCTTTTATCGTGGTCCTAAATGTCCGATGGGCTTAGAGGGATGGTAAAGTGTGAGGATGATACAGCATTAATAAAAGTCCGAAAAACAGAACATGCCACACTTCTTGAAGACAGATGGTCGCTAGTGTTCGAAAAATTTGCTTACATCAAAAAAATAAGACGAAAGGATCACAAATATGAATCGAGGTTAAACAGAAAAAAGTGGTGTGTTGGCTTTACGTATTTCCTCTTCACTGTATGAACATCCTAATCACACTGTTTACACCTGAGCATGGTTTTGTTGAGAGTATAATTTTGGTCAGTGTTCGTGCTAAGGTTAATATAAAAGTAGAATTTCAGTTCCAGAGGGTACTTGAGCATGGGAATAGTCCTTTATCAGGGGAATCGGTCGACTGGACATAGGTCCCACATAGGTAGGAGTGATGAGCAGAGCCTGCAAGAGACTCTCCTGTACAGGCACACAGAATTCTGTGAAAGCTGCACCTCCAGGACAAATGTCCCTCTGCCACATAAAAAGCACCAGAGGCTGCGGGTAGAAGCTTCCTGGAAAGACACCGAGCACATGGCCTCTTCAGCATTGCTTTCAGCAAGATTGTGGCACACAAGCAAGTCATATTTTCGTCCATCCTCCATCTCAACTGTGAGCTTAGAGCAGATGGCCTTTGTGGTTTTTTATTTGGGGGGATGGGGGGGGGTTTTTGGGGGGGGGGGTCTCTGGGGATGATGATGATACATAGAAAACGGATGGTGATACACTTGCCACTTGCTCTTGTTGTGTTGATAAAGATATTTGTGATTTCAAGACTTTTTGGAGCCAACCTGAAAAGAGAAAGACAAACTGTTTTATATGGTCGTGATTGTGAATATACATATTTATAAATTCTTCCTAATCTACCTACCGGCCGCAGATGGAGCCACTAAAATTGCTGTATACAAAACAATTGTCATTCTGGATTATCTAAATGCATTTATTCCAGAGCTGTATAATTACTTTGTATTTATTATTTTTTCAACAGGTTATTTTGTTGCAATCACACTATTCTCATGTTCTTTTTTTTATTATTACACAGGACCCTAAGGCCCATTTTTCATCTCTCTTTACTTTAACATATTTTTACAGTTCATTAATCAAAATGTTTTTTCTACAGTTAATACTAATATTCAGCATTTTCTGCATTTTTTCCCTTTCAAATAAATGAGAAAGCTTAGGGGTTAAGGGTTAGGGGTTAGGGGTATTTGCAGGGAGCGAGTGATCACGCATCAGTGATGTCGCTTCAGCGCTCTCCACTTTTTAATGGCCAGCGGCAAGTTTTATAAACATAACTGAATATGGCCCACATGTGGCCTTGCACTTAATTGTATTGTACTTCTTAGTTTGAACACTAGATGGAGCTATGTCTTGACAACACCACGTCTCCACAAAAAAAAAAAATAGTAATAGAAGAAAAAGTTTGCGGAAGAGTGTCTGCAGTTAGAACTTACGAGCAGGAGCTTCTTTCCTTTCCCGATTTCTACCAGAGATGGAAAAGGCCAGTTTTCCTCTGATGAGTCTGTTGGGCTCAACATACACATGTGAGCAAACATTTTCTCTTTTCTGGAAACAGCGGCTGACCAACCTGACCAACTTTAGTGTATTATGAACATCAAATGAACAGTGTTGATCCTTAACATGTCTAAACCGTATGCCTTCCTCATAGCTATATATATATATATATATATATATATATATATATATATATATATAAAATAAATTAAACAACTTCCAACATGCTCAAAAACACCAAACATTCAGTCACTTTCATTATTTTAACCCATTAAATGCCAGTTTAATTATTCAAAGTATTAAAGCAAAGGCTGAGGGACTGACTGTTGTTTAATATCATGATTAATGACATATTTTTAAACAAAGAGCAAGATGTAGGCAAATCTTTATATGCGGGTGATGGGGCAAAGATATCAGTGTCAAAGACTCAAGTAATTTGCTTTTCAAGGAAGTGAAATTCAATGGTTTGATGAAAAGCATACATGGAAAATACACCTGAATAAGGTAGAAACCAAGTGTAAAAAGATTATTATCATTCTTCGCAGTTTATCAGAACAGACCTGGGGAGCAAGCAGAGCAGCCTTGCAAAATATATACGGTACTGGACATTTACGAGGTTATTGATTATGGCTGTATAGATGTATGAAGGTACTGCAAGCTCAGGCTTTGAGAATTTGTAGTGGATCTTTTAAAACATCCCCAGTACTGGCACTGCAGGTGGAAATGCGTGAAATGCCACTATATTGATCTGCACATAATACGAAACTTAGCTAAAAATGCACAGAGACTTGTCCAGTCGCCCAGGTCTTAACAGGGCAAGGTCTATCAGATCTAGACGGCTGGTGGCTGCAAGCACATATACATTTAACAAAAAGAGACAAAAATTGAAATAAACGATTTTCATTTATTTGAATTATAAGGAATAATTAGGAATTTTGTGAAACATGCATATTCACATTATCACCAAACTGTTTGATGAGAAATGTGTATCACTCTTAAATCTCTGTTGAATATATTAAAGTGCAGGAAACAGCTAGTCTGTCTCTGTCCAAAGTTAAGGAAATCCCATGTAAAGCTCACTGCTAAGTCTTTAAGCTCTGGATTTACGAAACATGTGTGCACACTGTTTCTTGGCCTAGTTATCACAGTTATTTCCTGGAGTGTCGGGCATTCTACATATGAGAAATACTGCTGCACACAACTGTAATGGTGGACTGTCATTATGTGAAACATATAATAATATATGAAATAAGTTACTGTATGACCTACCATGCAGGCCCTCTACCACATCCAGCTGTGTGAGGAGCTGGTTGACCACACGGTCAGTTACACCTGTGCTGTCATGACCCCTCCTAGGGGCCAAAGAGTCAAACTCATCAAAGAACAAGAACAGCATGGCTTGACTGCTTGTGCGCCTGGAAGAGATGGAATAAGGTATAGACATGTTGTCAAAATATCAAAGAAACGTTATGGTCATTTAGTATCTCACCAAAAAAGACCAAAAAAACTCATAGTATAGTATGTTGTCAAAAATCATGAAAAAGCATCAAGATATTTTATGCCATCAAAATTACGAAAAAAGTTCATAGTATAGTATATCGTCAAAAATCATGAGTAAACGTCAAAAAAACGTCATATTATAGATTGGCGTCAAAATCATGAGAAAACATCAAAGTATAGTATTTAGTTAAAAATGTTGACAAAACATCATAGTATAGTAGGTCATTAAAAAAGTATGTTGTTGAAAATTGTGAAAAATTAAAATTTTGTTACAAAACGTTATAGTATAGTGTGTTGTCAATTTTTTTTATAAAAACGTAAAAAACTCGAGAAACACGTCATTGTATAGTATGTTGTTGAAAATTTTTAATTTTCTTACAAAAAGGTCAAAAATTTGTCCAAAACGCTGTACATCGTATATAGTATATAGTATAATATGTTGTTGAAAATTTTGACATCTCATTTTCCACAAAATATTTTGTAAGTAACTCGAAAAAAATGTCATAGTATAGCATGTCGTCAAAATTTTTAAATAATTGTTGTCAAAAAAGTTACAGTATAAGAATAATAATCACAATCAGAAGAAGTTTTATTCACCAAGTATGCTTACACACACGCAATTGTTAGCATTTTCTGGTTACAAGATATGTATATCAATATACAAGAAAAATATAGATCTCTGTGCAGCAGTCTTTGTCTTTGTGCAGCAGTATAAGATGCTCAACCAAAGAGCGTTTAGGTCAGCTGTTCATGAAGTTGATGGCAGTGGGAAAAAAGCTACTCCTGTGTCTGGAAGTTTGTTTTCACCATTCCAGTCTGGCAGAGGTGAGGAGCTGAAAGTGGTTGTGTCCAGGTTGAGAGGAATCTTTGACAGGCTCCAAGAATTCTCTCTGCTGATTGCAGTTAATTGTTTGTTGCAGAAACAAATGTCATAGTATATTGTCCCAAATTGTCATCAAAAGTTACCAAAAATATATAAGAAAAATATACAACTTTGTATTTTATAATTGTATGGATTTTTAAATTCATTTAGATGAATTCACCTTTGAGGTACAGAATTAGAAATCCCTCAAAACTGCAACGTAACTTAACATTAACATCAGCCTGTGGACTGGTAGCTGGTGATTTGTCTAAGATGAAGTATTTTTCCTACAAGTATCTGAGTGTTACATCTTGCTTATTGTATTCTTACCTTAACCACTTTGTCTGTAGGAGATTCCGGCAAGAGACAGAAATCCTAAAGAGAAAGTTGGTGCGAGCACTGCAGTCACTGGCCTGTGGAAAACCCAACGCAGAAGGTCCTCACCAAAGAGCCAAAGTCCAAGAAAATTGAGAAAAACTCGACGAAGACGTCATAACACAGTATGGCATGGAAATTTTTTTATTTAAAAATTGTCAAAAACGTCATAGTCTGGTGTGTTGTCGAAAATTTTAACAATGTTTCATTTTTTACAAAAAAAATGTCAAAAATTAGTCAAAAATGTCATAGTGTATGTAGTAGGTCCTCGAAAATTTTGAAAAAATGTCACTTTTTACAAAATGTCAAAAATGAGTCAAAAACCGTTTAGTATGGTATGTCGTTGAAATTTTTGAAAATTTTTCATTTTTTTACAAAAACGTCAAAAATTTGTCAAAATCGACATAGTATAGTATGTTGTTGAAAATTTAATTTTTTATGAAAACGTCCAACACTCATCAAAAATGTCACAGTATTGTATTTTGTCGAAAAATTTGTTTATTTTTTTACAAAAACTTCAAAAACATAATACAGGGGGTCCTCGAGTTACGACGGTCGCAAGTTACGTTGTTTTCGTGGTTACGACACATCTCCCGTGAACTTCCTTGTTTCGGCTTAAGAGGTTTGCCCCGTAAATATGTACAGACTTCGCACGGGAACTAGTTGGTGAGTGCTGTCTCTGTCTCTCAGCGCGCCTGCCAGCTCTCCAACACCTCCACAGCACAGCTAGGCTACTCTGCCTTGTGTTTACTTTTGTGAAATGGACGGCTGGCGGGGGGTGCAGCGGCAGCCGGTAAGGAGATGCACATGGACACAGATGCGTTCGGGATCGTGGCAATACCGTAGGTTTATTGACAACACAGGGTCTACACGGTTGATATCAGAAATCTAAAGGAAATTCTCATTACAACTCTTATTTTAGCATGGTATTATAGCGACATCTGGTGGCACAATGTATGCACAATGGCACAATGAATGTATGTTCCGACTCACGTCGAAATTCGGTTACGACACATTCTCAGGAACGGATCTCCGTCGTAACTCGAGGACCCCCTGTAGTATGTCGTTGAAAATGTTGACAAAATTAAAATTTTTATGAAAACGTCCAAAACGCATGAAAAACGTCATAGTATAGTATGTCGTTGAAAATTTTGAAAAAAATTATATTTTTATGAAAACGTCCAAAACGCATCAAAAACGTCATAGTATAGTATGTCGTTGAAAATTTCGAAAAAATTTATATTTTTATGAAAACGTCTGAAACTCATAAAAACGTCAAAAAATTAGTCAAAAACGTTGAAGTATAGTATGTCGTTTACAATTTTGAATTATGAAAACGTCCAAAACGCATGAAAAACGTCATAGTATAGTATGTTGTTTAAAATGTTGAATAAATTAAAATCTTTATGGAAACGTCCAAAACGCATCAAAAACGTCATAGTATAGTATGTCGTTGAAAATTTTGAATAAATTAAATTTTTTATGAAAACGTCCAAAACTCATCAAAAACGTCATAGTATAGTATGTTGTTGAAAATGTTGAATAAATTAAAATTTTTATGAAAACGTCCAAAACGCATCAAAAACGTCATAGTATAGTATGTCGTTTAAAATTTTAAAATTTTTATAAAAACGTCCAAAACTCATCAAAAACGTCAGTATAGTATGTCGTTGAAAATTTTGAAAAATTTAAAGTTTTTATGAAAACGTCAAAAATTAGTCAAAAACGTTATAGTATAGTATGTCGTTGAAAATGTTAAAAAATTTAAAATTTTTATGAAAACGTCCAAAACGCATCAAAAACGTCATAGTACAGTATGTCGTTGAAAATTTTGAAAAAAATTATATTTTTATGAAAACGTCTAAAACTCATCAAAAACATAAAAAAATTGTCAAAAACGTCATAGTATAGTATGTTGTTGAAAATGTTGAAAAATTTAAAATTTTTATAAAAACGTCCAAAACTCATCAAAAACGTCATAGTATAGTATGTAGTTGAAAATTTTGAAAAATTAAAATTTTTATGAAAACGTCCAAAACGCATCAAAAATGTCATAGTATAGTATGTCGTTGAAAATGTTGAATAGATTAAAATTTTTATGAAAACGTCCAAAACGCATCAAAAACGTCATAGTATAGTATGTCGTTGAAAATTTTGAAAAAAATTATATTTTTATGAAAACGTCCAAAACGCATCAAAAACGTTATAGTATAGTATGTCGTTTAGAATTTTGAAAATTTTTAAATTTTTATGAAAACGCCCAAAACTCATCAAAAACGTCATAGTATAGTATGTTGTCGAAAATGTTGAAAAATTTAAAATTTTTATAAAAACGTTCAAAACTCATCAAAAACGTCATAGTATAGTATGTCGTTGAAAATGTTGAATAAATTAAAATTTTTATGAAAACGTCCAAAACGCATCAAAAACGTCATAGTATAGTATGTCATTGAAAATTTTGAAAAAATTAAAATTTTTATGAAAACGTCCAAAACGCATCAAAAATGTCATAGTATAGTATGTCGTTGAAAATGTTGAATAAATTAAAATTTTTATGAAAACATCCAAAACGCATCAAAAACGTCATAGTATAGTATGTCATTGAAAATTTTGAAAAAATTAAAATTTTTATGAAAACGTCCAAAACGCATCAAAAATGTCATAGTATAGTATGTCGTTGAAAATGTTGAATAAATTAAAATTTTTATGAAAACATCAAAAACGTCAAAGTATATAGTAAGTCGTTGAAAATTTTGAAAAAATTTATATTTTTATGAAAACGTCTAAAACTCATCAAAAACGTCAAAAATTAGTCAAAAACGTCATAGTATATTAGGTCGTTTAAAATTTTGAAAATTTTTAAATTTTTATGAAAACGTCCAAAACTCATCAAAAACGTCATAGTATAGTATGTCGTTGAAAATTTTGAAAACATTAAAATTTTTATTAAAACGCTTAAAACTCAACAAAAACGTCATAGTATTGCATGTCATTGAAATTTTTTTTTAGCAACATTTTTCATTTTTTACAAACACTTCAAATAGTTGTCAAAACCGTCATAGTATAGTATTTTGTAGAAAATTTTGAAAAATGTTCATAGTATAGCATGTCGTCAAAATTTTCAAATAATTGTTGTCAAAAAAAGTTACAGTATAAGAATCATAATCACAATCAAAATAAGTTTTATTCACCAAGTATGCTTACACACATGCAATTGTTCGCATTTTCTGGTTACAGGATATGTATATCAGTATACAAGAAAAATATTCAACTCTGTGCAGCAGTATAAGATGCTCAACCAAAGAGTGTTTGGGTCAGATGTTCATGAGGGTGATGGCAGTGGGAAAAAAGCTACTCCTGTGTCTGGAAGTTTGTTTTCACTGTTCTGTAGTGTCTGCCTGAAGGGAGGAGCTGAAAGTGGTTGTGTCCAGGTTGAGGGGAATGTTTGAGAGGCTCCAATAATCCTCTCTCCTGATTGCAGCTTATTGTTTGTTACAAAAACGAATGTCATAGTATATTGTCCAAAATTACCCAACAAAAACGCATTGTATTGTAGCGTATCAAAATGTTAAAAAAACATCATTAAAAATGTGTTTTTGGCTGTTGTCAGCATTATCTGGGTATAAGGTATTAACATACAATAAATATAAGTATTCTCGAAAAATATACAACTCTGTGCAGCATGATAAGATTCAAAACCATAGAGCTTTTAGTTTAAACATAATAGTATAGTCAGTATTGTAGTCAAAGTCAGCTGTATTGACAATTCACAGCATGTGCAAGACATAAAGAAAATTCAAATTAATTAATGCAACAGTAAACATTAGATACTTAAAATAAGAGAATCTACATACAGACATGCAGTAATAACTAAAAAATATACGGTAATAAGGCACATGTACATCAAAATTTTTTTGCACAAGTCATTGTCCACAGTCTGTGTGTGCGGGGGCTGGGGGCGGTGCATGTGTGTCACGACGAGAATTGAGCATTGACAGTGGTGGATGAAGCTGTCTCTCAGTCCTGGCTCGGGGACTCTGCAGTCTCCTCCCTGATGGCAGCAGGCTGAAGAGGCTGTGTAGTGGGTGGTTGGGTGATGTGCTTTGCGGGTGAGACAGGTGTTGTATGTCTCCAAAAATGACAGAAAAACATATTTTAGTATGTCATCAAAAGTTACCAAAAATATATTTTAAAAATATACAACTTTGTATTTTTTAATTGTATGGATTTTTACATTTTGATTTAATTTTTAACTTAATTTGTCCCCACCTGACAACAGGAGGATAGGCCGTAGGATGGAGTGGGAGGATCCCAGGTGACAGTCTCCAACACCAGGAAGCACGTCCTGCAGGTCTCCACCTTTCAGATGACCATCCTCATGCTTTTCAACAGTAATAATTTCTTGACAGGTCAAAAAACTACAAAAAACTTAAGGCTATATCAAAAATTCATAATCATAAATTTTGATGAAAATGCGTTCTACTGCCATTAAATAACATGTATTCACCATTAGGAATGATACTGCCATGATTAAATGCCACAAAACATCATTTCTTGATAGGTCAAAAAAATACAAAAAACATAAGGCTATAACCTTACGTTTTTGTCAAAAATTCATAATTGTAAAATTTGATAAAAATGCATTCCACTGCCCTTAAATAGCATGTATTGACCATTAGGAATGTTATTACCACTATTAAATGCCACAAAACATCATTTCTTGATAGGTCAAAAAACTTCAAAAAACATAAGGCTATGACCTTCTGTTTTTCTCAAACATTCATAATTGTAAAAATTGATAAAAATGCGTTCTACTGCCATTAAATAACGTGTATTAACCATTAGGAATGTTACTGCCGTGATTAAATGCCACAAAACATCATTTCTTGATAGGTCAAAAAACTACAAAAAACATAAGGCTATAACCTTACGTTTTCTTCAAAAATAATTATCGTAAAATTTGATAAAAAAGAGTTCTACTGCCATTAAATGACATGTAGTCATCATTAGGAATGTTATTACCACTATTAAATGCCACAAAACATCATTTCTTGATAGGTCAAAAAACTTCAAAAAACGTAAGGCTATAACCTTATGTTTTTCTCAAAAATTCATAATTGTAAAAATTGATAAAATGCGTTCTACTGCCATTAAATAACATGTATTCACCATTAGGAATGTTATTACACTGATTAAATGCCATAAAACATCATTTCTTGATAGGTCAAAAAACTTCAAAAAACGTAAGGCTATAACCTTATGTTTCTGTACAAACATTGATAATTGTAAAAATTGATAAAAATGCGTTCTACTGCCATTAAATAACATGTATTCACCATTAGGAATGTTATTACACTGATTAAATGCCATAAAACATAATTTCTTGACAGGTCAAAAAACTACATAAAACATAAGGCTATAGCCTTACGTTTTTCTCAAAAATTCATAATCATTAATTTTGATAAAAATGCGTTCTACTGCCATTAAATAACGTGTATTAAGCATTAGGAATGTTACTGCCATGATTAAATGCCACAAAACATCATTTCTTGATAGGTCAAAAAAATACAAAAAACGTAAGGCTATAACCTTACGATTTTGTCAAAAATTCATAATTGTAAAATTTAATAAAAATGCGTTCCACTGCCCTTAAATAGCGTGTATTCACCATTAGGAATGTTATTACCACGATTAAATGCCACAAAACATCATTTCTTGATAGGTCAAAAAACTTCAAAAAACGTAAGGCTATAACCTTATGTTTCTCTCAAGCATTCATAATTGTAAAAATTGATAAAAATGCGTTCTACTGCCATTAAATAACATGTATTCACCATTAGGAATGTTATTACACTGATTAAATGCCATAAAACATAATTTCTTGACAGGTCAAAAAACTACAAAAAACGTAAGGCTATAAACCTTACGTTTTTCTCAAAAATTCATAATTGTAAAATTTGATAAAAATGCGTTCCACTGCCCTTAAATAACGTGTATTCACCATTAGGAATGTTATTACCACTATTAAATGCCACAAAACATAATTTCTTGATAGGTCAAAAAACTTCAAAAAACGTAAGGCTATAACCTTACGTTTTTCTCAAAAATTCATAATTGTAAAAATTGATAAAAATGCGTTCTAC